>JAVSCE010000896.1:0-203661 GCA_032199065.1 Smutsia gigantea | reverse complement strand
CATCCAGATTCATATTATGTTAGCATCTTACATGACCACAGAACAATTATCAAAACTAAGAAATTAACATTGATACAATACTGTCAACTTAGTTACAGAACATATTTGGATATTACCAGTGTTGCTGCTAATGTGTGTTTTCTGTTCCAGGAATCAATCCTGAATCCCATGTTGCATTTAGTTGTTATTTCTCTTTAGTCTTAAATCTGTGACAATTCTCAATCTTTCCTGTCTTTCACAACCTTGATGGTTTTGAAGTTTATTGGTCCATTATTTTGGTGAATGTTCCTCCATTTGGGTTTGTCTGATGTGTTCTTATGATAACATTGAGATTGTGAATTATTGAAAGGATATTACAGAGGTGATGTGCCTTTCTTAGTGCATGTGAAAGTATATACTTAACATTATTATGTATGCTAACATTCTAGTATGATGTTAGCTTTAGTCACTTGGTTCAGATATTGTCATTGAAAATTCTCCATTCTAAAATTACTATTCTTTCCTTTGTAATTTCTAAATATTGTGGAGAGAGACTCTGAGATTATGCAAATATCCTGCTTCTGCTTAAACTTTCAGTTGCTAAATCTAGCAAAAAATATGTGCATCTAGTGCTGGAACAGCTAGACCTTGATTTATATGCAAAAAAATTAATCTAGACAATCCCTACACTCTTTGTAAAAATTAACTCTAAATGATCATAGACCTAAATGTTAAAACTAAAACTATAAAATTTCCAAAGGACAACACAGGAAAAAATCTAGATGACTTTGGATATGACAATGACTTTTTTAGATACAATACCAAAGACATAATTGATTAAAGAAATAATTAACAAGCTGAACTGCACGAAAATTAAACTTCTGCTCTGTGAAAGACACTGTTAAGAGAATGAGAAGACAAGCCACAGACTCAGAGACAATATTTGCAAAGACATATTTGATAAAGGACTGTTATCCAAAATATACAAAGAACTCTTAAAACTCAACAATAAGAAAATAAATAACTTGATTAAAAAAATGGGCCAAAGGGAAATGCAAATTGAAAAGCAATAAAATAGCCCTAAGCACAAATGGCCAATATCTGCAACACTGGCAACATCAAATGCTGGTGAGGATATGGAGTAATAGAAACTCTCATTTGTTGTTGGTGGGCATGCAAAAAACAATCACTTTGGAAGACAATTTGGTAGTTTCTTACCAAACTAAATATATTCTTACCATACAGTATAGTTCCTAGGTATTAACTCAGAGGAGTTGAAAATGTGTCCACACAGAAATGTGTACACAGATATTTACGGTGGCTTTATTCATAATTGTCAAAACTGGGAAGCAACTAAAATATCCTTCAGTCAGGGATATATATAGGTATACAAATACATATACATATATATATATATATTTATTTATTTAAATCATGAGTTCATATTGATAGCATTTATCATTAGGAGACACTCAAAGGCCCATTTTAAGATACTATTGTGATGCAATATTAGTTGGGGATATGGAGTTGGGAAGTGATGTGCAAAATCAGATCATGTAAGCTGTTTTGAGTGCCCCACTGGGCTTATTCTACTGACCACAAAATATCAGTGTAACCTGTGAAGAAATGCATATTTTGAAGGAGTATTCTATAAACTAAATTATATCATTAGTTTTCTTCTTTATCCTTATTGATTTGTCATATTTGAGTTCTATCAATTATAGAGTAGTGTTGAACTTTCCAACTGTAATTGCACATTTGCCTATTTTTCTAGTACTGCTGGTTTTTATTTATGTATTTTGAAGTTTTGTTATTGGAAATGTACATGTTTACAATTGCTGTATATTCGTGATGACCCATATATCCCTGGTAATATTCCTTGTTCCGAAGTCTATTTTGGTATTAATATAGTCATTTTATTTTTTGAAAATCATTGTATATTTACATTGTACAACTTTATCCCTTCTTTGACTCTAACCTACCAGAGTCTTTTTTTAATTGAAGCATGGTGCACAATATTATATTGGTTTCAAGTATACAATACAGTGGTTCAATTATTACATACATTATTAAATTCTTACCCCAACTAACCTACTTACCAGTCTTTATACAAGGTAGATTTCTTGTATACAGCATGTCTTGGATCCTGCTTTTCAAAAAACACTCTAACAATCACTGCCTTTTAATTAGAATGCTTGAATTTTTTATATTTATGAATTATCATCATTCTTAGGTTTCTTTCTATCATATTGCTATTTGTTTCCTTTCTTTGATATGCGCTCCTTGTTTCTCTTTTTTCGTCCATGCCTTCCTTTCTATTAAATGCATAATTTTAAGGCTCATTTTTATCTCTGTTATAGCCTTATTTAGCTATACTTTTTTGTTCATTACATAGTAGCTTACTGAAGGCTTCATAAAATGCATACCTGCCTTCACAGTCTAAGGTGGAGTGACGTTACCATTTCAAACATAAGAAACATACAATATAATTCCATTTTCTTTCCATTTTTTGTGTGTCTGTCAAACATTTTTGACCTCTATACTGATAATGCATTATTATTTCTCTTTAAATAATTATCTTTTAAAAAAGATTTTTAAAATGAGAATTTAAAAATATTTACATATTTACCACTTTTATCAGTGTTAGTTTTTTACGTAGATCTAAGTTTCCATCTGGTATCATTTCCCTTCTTCCTGAAGAAATTCCTTTAGCAATTCCTTTCTTTCTTTTCTTATAATCCTTTTGTAATTTATCTCTACATTCCCCGTATTCTCAAAGCACCGGGCGCATACATCTATCATTAAAACCTATTGCATGGTACTGAAGCTACTGATTTAAGTATCTTTCTGTATACTGCAACATGAGATACTTGGGCACTGGGACAGTGTTTTATTCCTTTAGAGCTGATATAACAAAATAACAGATTGGGTGGCTAAACAGATGCTAATTTTCTCACAGTTCTGTAGGTTTGAAGTTCAAGATCAAGGTTTCTTTAAGGTTGGTGTCTGATGAGGCCTCTCTTCATGGTTTGTAGACTATCTTCTTGCCGTGTCCTCATGTCGCTTTTCCTCTGTGTGTTTATGTGTGCATAGAGATAAGGAGGGCTCTGTAATATCTCCTCCTCTTCTTATATGATACCAATCCTATCAGATTAGGGCTCTCTCCTCATGACTTCATTTAACCTTAATATCTTCCCTAAATACCCTATCTCTGGATACAGTTACACTGGGGATTAGGACTTCAATTTATTAATTTTGGGGGGAATACATTTCAGTTACAGATAGTGTCTTAATTTCTCATTTATTTATTGTTTCAGGCAATATTTATTTAGTGCTTGCTATATGGCAAGCCCTGTGCTAATTAATGGAAATGCCATGAACGAAACAGATACAATGTCTTCTCTCCTGATGCTTAAAATTGAGGAGGAAAGAGACAATAAAAACAGACATTTTGATCATGTGGATTAATGCAATGATAGGCTAGGTGCAGGATTTTAAGAGAGCATATGCAGGATACTTATTTCAATTTATGGCTGGAGTGATACTTTGGTCCTGAAGAGTGAAACTGAGTTAGCTTGGCAAAGAGAGGTAGAAGAATTAAGAGTATTCAAGGCAAAGAGTAGATGTATAATACATAGGCCAGTCTCCTGTTCACGTCCAAAGAATAGAAAGAAGCTCAAAGGGGCTAGAACATAAAATGGAGCTAGATTATGAAAATCCTTGTAAGGCAAGGAAAGGATGTTGACTATTTTTCATAAAAGAAATAGGTTGCCAATTAAGTATTTTAAACCAAAAGAAACAAGTTTATCTGCATTTTAAGGTAATTGCTCTTGCTGCAGACAGGACGACAGACTGATAGAGGGAAAGACGATAGGTGTTGTAGTTACGAGGTTTTTGAAGCAATCAAGGGGATATAGTCCAATGGCTTGGAGTATGGTGATTGTAGTGTAGATGGAAATGATCATATTTGAGAGACAATTAAAAAGAAGAATTGACTAATATCATAAACACCTAAAAGAGAATGTTTAAGATTTATCTTTGGTTTGGACAACTGGATTGGGTCAGGACTATATTTACTGACACAGAGATAATAAGCAGTAGGTTTAGGAGGTGAGGGCAGAGCGATGATCATATGACAATTTGAGTTGCCTTTGAGACGTCAAAGTTGAGATACTGATGTCCTGGGTTGCAGTCATAGATTTGGCAACCATTAGTTTGAGGATTGCAGTTGAAGTTGTAAATGTGGGTAATACTATTCAAAGATACGGTGTTTAGTATAAATGAAAAGAAGCCAAGGTTAGAATCCTGACGAACACCAACATTTACAAAACAAAAAAGAGCCCACAAGGGCTCCTCGGAGGGAGGAGACATCTCTTTCAAGATAAGAGGAAGGAAGGAGATCTTTGGCTGATGGAAGATGGATAGCAGTGGGAGTCCTGGTGGAGAGTGTATGAACCAGAGCTGGAGGTCACATGGATGGATTCCAGCCATGGACTTAGATGTCAACTAGAGTAGAAATGTGCCTGCCTATGTTCTCATAATTGAATGGCTGACCCAGGAGTCTCCTGGCTGAACATTAGTTTCAGACACAGAAAAGTATATAGGTGTAAGGTTAGTAAGTTGAAGGATCTTTCAAGTGAGAAGTCATAAGCCCACTGTACAGAAGGGAAGGAGAATAGTAGTTTGAGTAAGTTGGGGGAATGTTTAAAATAGCCACTATGGAGGTCAGGAGAGATAAGGGAAATCTATTAGGATTTTCAGGCAGTAGTAGAGTATATTAGTTTCATTGAATACCTGGAATAAGTTAATTCCCACTGCCTATACATTCTCATACACCCACTACGTTCTCTCTACTAACATTCTCATGTATTACTTGCCTAATGTATTTTTTCTTTGATAGGCTTTATGCCCCAGGAGCGTATAAATCAGAGGGAGTATAGAGGAGAGGTTAGACCTCCAGACTCTTGCTTGCTTCATTATTCCTGGATTCAAATCCCTTTTTGGGCTACATCTGTTCTGAGAATATATATATATAATTATATAATATATTTCTGCTTAACTTTATTCATCTTTCTACAACAAAATGTAAATAGTACAAACACTTCTTTTATGGAATTATTGGGCAAATTGAGTAAACTTATGTAAAACATCTGTGCTATCCAAGTATTAACTATTATTCATTCTTTTTTATGACTGAATAATATTTCAGTGTTTGGATATACTGCCTTTTGTTTATCCATTCATCTGTTGATGGATGTTTGGGTATTATCTCCTTTGGCTATTTGAATTGTGCTGCTGTGAACATTTGTGCAGAAGTTTTTACATGAAAACCTGTTCTTAATTTTTTGGGGTATGTGCTTAGGAGTGAAATCACTGGGTTACATAGTAATTCTGTGCTTAGCTTGTTGAGGATCCACCCAATTGTTCCACACTGTTTTACATTCCCACCAGCAATGTGCGAGGGTTCCAATTTCTTCACATCCTTGTCAACACGTGTTCTTCTTTTTTCTTTTTTTTGTTTTAATTATAGCCATCCCTGTGGGTCTGAAGTGGTATCTCATTGTAGTTTTGAATTCCTCTAATGACAAATGGTGTTGAACATCATTCTGTATGCTTGTTGGCTATTTGGGTATCTTCTTGGTAAAATGTTCATTCAAGTCCTTTGCCCATTTCAAAATTTTGTTGTTGTTGTTGAATTGTTAGTTCTTTATTCTGTTAAATAGATCCTTATCCAACACATGATTTGCAAATATGTTCTCCCATTGCGTGGACAATATTTATATATTTTATGATAATGTTCTCTGAGGCACAAAAGTTTTTAATTCTGATGAAGTCCAAATTATCTTTGTTTTCTTTGGTTGCTTGTGCTTTTGCTGCCATATATGAAATCCTTGCCAAATGTGAGGTCATGAAAGTTTGTCTCAATGTTTTCTTTTAATAATTTTATAGTTTTAACTCTTACATTTAGTTCTTTGAACTATTTTGAGTTACTTTCTAAAAGGATGTGAAATAAGAGTTCAACTTCATTCTTTTGCTTGTGATTAAACAGTTATACCAGCACTATTTGTTGAAAAGACATTTCCACAATGCACTTGCCACTCTTGTCAAAAACCAGTTGACGATATACAAAAGGGGTTTTTTTCTGGACTCTCAATTCTATTCTACTGATCTATATATCCTTATGCCAATACCTCGGTCATTCTTAGCATGTTTTGTAATATATTTAAAAGTTGAGAAGTGACTTTCATATTGTTCTTCTTTTTCAAGAATCTTTTGGCTTTTCTTGGTCCCTTGCAATTCCATATAAATTTTAGCATCAGTTTATTAGGTTATACAAAGAAGTCAGCTGGATTCTGACAAGGATTATACTGAATCTGTAAATTTATTTGCGGAGTAATGTTATCTTAACAATATCAGGTCTTCTGATTCATGACCATGGGTTGTTTTCCAGTTCATTTAAATGTTCTGTAATTTCATTCAGCAATGTTTTGTAGTTTTCAGAGTCTTAGTTGTGGGCTACTTTTCTTAATTTATTCATAGGTATTTTATTCTTTTTGATGCTGTAATAAATGGAATTGTTTTCCTAATTTAATCTTTGGATTGTTCACTGAGAGGGCATAGAAATAGAATTGATTTTTGTATATTGATGCCTGCAACATTGCTGAACTTGTTTATGAGTTTTAATAGCATTTTTTTTATAGTGAATATTTTAGGATTGTCCACATATAAGATCATGTCAACAGCAAATAGATGTAGTTATACTTCTTCCATTCCAATCTGGATGCTTTTTATTTTTATTTTTTATAGCTTAATTGCCCTAGTTAGAACTCCCAGTATAGTTCTGAGCAGAAGTGGTGAGATTGGATATCCTTTTCTTGTTTTTGGTGTAAGAGAAGAAGCAGTCAGTCTTTTACCAGTGAATATAATGTTTACTGTGGGTTTTTCCTACATACCTTTGATTAGGCTGAGGAAGTTCCCTTCTATTTTTAGTTTGTTGAGTGTTTATATCATGAAAGAGTACTGGATATTATCAAATTCTTTTTCTGCATTTATTGAGATGATTATATTTTTTGCTTTTTATTCTATTGGTAAGGGGTATTACATTATGAATGTTAAACCAGCATCCATATCTGGATTAGCCCCCACTTGTCCATGGTGTATAATTCTGTTTATGTTTGCTACATTCAGTTTGCTAGTATTTTGTTGAGTATTTTTTTGTCCATATTCATAAGAAATATTGATCTATAGTTTTCCTTTCTTTCAGTGTGTTTGTATGGTCTTAGCATATAAATATGGTGATAATACTAGCCTCATAGAATGACTTATAAAGTGTTCTTTCCTCTATTTTTTGGAAGAGTTTGTGAACAATGAGTATTAATTCTTTAAGTGGTAGAATTCAGCAATGAAGCCATATGGCCTTGAGGTTTTCTTTGACTTTTTAAAATTACTAATTTAATTTCTTTACTTTTTATAGGTCATTCAGATGTACATTTCTTTTCTGAGTCAGGTTTTGTGGTTGGTTTCTTTCTAGGAATTCATCCATTAAGTCTATTACATAATTTATTGATTTGTATAATTGTTCACAGTAATCTTTTTTATTTTTGTAAGATCACTAGTAGTAACCCCTTTTTTATTTCGATATCAGTAATTTGAGTCTTTTTTCTTTTTATCTTGGCAATTTAGTTAAATATTTGTCAAATATGTTGACCTTGCAAAGAACTAGGTTTTGGCTTTAATAATTTTCTCTATTGTTTTTCTATTTTCTACTTCATTAATTTTCACTCTAATTTTTATTATATTATTTCCTTTCTTCTACTTGACTTGGTTTTAATTTGCTTATCTTTTCTGTTATCCTAGATTGAAGATTGGGTTATTGATTTGAGATATTTCTTTGTTCATAGAGGCATTTAAAGCTAAAAATTTCCCTCTAACCACTGCTTTAGCTGCATTTTATAAGTTTTGGTATGTTGAGTCTTTATTCCCATTCATTTCAAAATATTACGATTTCCCTTTATTTCTTCTTTGCACCATTGGTTATTTAGGAGTATGTTGTTTAATTTCTACATATTATTGAATTTTTCAAATTTCTCAAAAAAATTAGAATGGATTTCTAATTCTATTCCATTATAGTTGGGGAACATACTTTGTATTATTTTTAAACTTTAAAAGGTATTTAGGTTTGTTTTATGCCTCACTAACTTGTCCATATTTGAAAAATGTTCCATATATGAAAAGGATGTATATTCTACTGTTGTTGGATAGTGTTCTATAGGTGTCTGTTAGGTTTAATTGCCTTATATTTTCTAACTCTTATATTTTCTCACTGATTTTCTGCCTAGTTATTCCATCCATTATTGAAAGAGGGCTTTTAAAGTCTCTACCTATTATTTTTGAATTGTCTATTTCTTCCTGCATTTTTATTAGTTTTTTGCTTCATGCATTTTGGTGCTTTGTTACAATATATATATATATATATATATATTTATTTATTTATTTATAATTCCTATATATTCCTGGTAGATTGAACTTTATCATTATAAAATGGTTCCTTATCTTTCTTAATAACATTTTATATTAAAGTTTGTTGTGTCTGATATCAGTACAGTCTTTCCAGCTTTCTTGTGGTTGCTGTTTGCATGATATATTTTTCCATCATTTTACTTTCATTCTATTTGCATCTTTGAATCTAAACTGTATTTCCTGTAGACAGCATATAGTTTGATCACTTAAAAAAAATGTAGTCTGACAGTCTTTGCCTTTTGATTGGATTGTTTGATCCATGTATATTTATGTTACTATTAATGAAGATGAATTTATGTCTGCCATTTTACATTAAGTGATTTTTTTTTCCTAATATGGCATTTTAATTAAAAAACTGTTTTACCAAATCCTACCATTTACAACAACACAGTTAGAGCTAGAGGGTATTCTGCTCAGTGAAATAAGCCAGGTGGAGAAAGACAAGTACCAAATGATTTCCGTCATTTGTGGAGTATAACAACAAAGCAAAAACTGAAGGAACAAAGCAGCAGTGGACTCACAGACTCCAAGAAGGGACTAACGGTTACCAAAGGGAGGGGAGAGGGAGGGGAGGTGGGGAGGGAGGGAGAAAAGGATTGAGCGGCACTATAATTAGCAATCACAATATATAGGTAGGTCACGAGGGAGGCAGTACAGCACCGAAAAGACAAGTAATGACTCTCTAACATCTTACTACACTGATGGACAGTGACTGCGTTGGGGTGGGGCAGGGGGGATTGATAATATAGGTGAATGTTGAAATCACAATTTTGTTCATGTGAAACCTTCGTAAGGTTGTACAGCAATGATACCTTAATTTTTTTTAATTAAAAAATTAAAAACAAAAACCTGTTTTACTATAAATATTTTGATTTATTTATTTATGGGTTGCTCTAAGACTTACCATATACATCTTGACTTGTGAGAATTGGGTTCAGATTTTCTTGAAGCTCAGTAAACAGCTTTTGATAAAAAAGTATGTTGTTTAAACATTGCACAGTGCTTTTCAATTTATGAACCTTCTTGAATAAGAGGTAGAGATGGAAATAATGATAGACATCGAAATGTATTATAGTTTGCCTACTTGTAAACTTGTAACTGGCCCATATAGTGGGTTGTCTATTTGACAAAGAAAATTGGGGCTCAGTGAGGTTAAGTGATTTGCCCAAAGTCACATAAGTAATAAGGAATGAAACCAGGCTTGAGACTGCTTGATCCCAAACCCTATGGTCTTTTCTCATAACATCTGAACTCCAGAAGAAAGGAAATGTAAGGGTTTTCAATTTTTAATTTTGAAATAATTTTAGATTTAAAGAAAAGTTGCAAAAAAGGAAAAGTACAGAGAATTCCCATTTGCCTCCTCTCCTGAGGCAGCCTGAGCTAATGTATAAAGTCACTTTGGAAATGCTTACTAAAATATTTCAGTAATAATTAAATCATTAAATAAAATTTTAAATGAATTAATTGAGCTCAAAATCAAGATGGAGAAATCCACAGTAGTGAGAAATAGAGTTATCTCAAAGTAAGAGAGGGGCTGAAGCTGAAAAATTTACAAGACTGTAGATATTAGATAGAAGTCCTAAAGTTTATGGCCTTCAACTTTAATTTCTTTTTTAACGTTAAAAAATTTAATTTTTCCTGTAGTTATAGCAAATCTAAGCCTTATGCACAAAATAATATAGTTTCAAAATACGTGAATCAAAACTTGACAGAACAGAGAAAAACTAACAAGTCTCCTATCATAGTACTCTCTAGAATGTTAATAGATCAGGCAGACAGAAATTAGTAAGATTGTAGAAGATATTAACTGAACAATTCAGTGTAATCTAATGGACACTTAAAAAACTGTACATTATATGCCTCAAAAATGCGTATTCTACATATTAATGTGCAGTCCACATGAAATATTTATAAAAACTGAATTCTTGCTAGGACAATTTTGTAATCATTCTCTGACCATGACGTAATTAAGTTAGAACTTGAAAAGGCTAAAACCATGGGGGGAAGAATTGGTATATGTTGGCTACTTTAATATTAAGGATGACTGTTCACTGAAGTAAATCAGAAAGAGAGTGAAAAAGCAGGTCAAAAATTACAAGATATCTGCAAGGTATATGTATACATATATATGTATATGTATATATATGGGATTATATAAAGAATTCCTAGAAATTAACAGGCAAATAGTGAGCAGCCCAATACAAAAGTGAGAACAGTTACTGTCTGAAGAGACATTACAACTGCCCCAGAAACATGAAAGATGGTCAAACTCAGTAACTGGGAAATGTCTATTAAAACCACAGTGAGGTATAATCTCACACCTACAGGAGGAGTGAAGATCTGCAGGTCCAACAGGAGCCCTCATCCACTGCTGGTGTGAAGCAGTATGTTGTTTGGGAATGCCCGTATGGGTGGGTACACTAGAAAGAGGGGCAAAGGAAGGAGTAACACAAAATTCAGGAATGCAGTTATCCCTGAGGGGAAAGCCTTCAGCTTTAATTTCTATTCCGGAAGAGCAGTATAGTCCTTAAGCCCTTGAGCTACCAATAAAATGTTGGAGTCAGGAAGGAAATCCTATTGATGAATTAGGGACTAGACGATTCTCCGCGGCAGTTCTATGGAAGCAGTAAGAAAGCTTGTTTCATCTAGGACTTTGGATAAAAAGAAATCATCCGCTAAAAACTGGAACCCCAAGCCAATGTTCATCAATAAACAACAACTCCTATTCATTGTAAGTACTTAATATTTGCTGAACATTTAAGCATTTTACAAAGGGTCATTCCTTTCCTTCATTGCCTAAGACTCCTGTGAATGTACATCAGCAATGAAGCAATACATGTCACTTACGATATGCAACAGTGAGGCCCCAAGGCATCTGCTCCCCAATCAAACTCAGCTTCTATTTTGCCACAATGTACGGGGTTGTGTGAGTCCTTTCAAGGAACACTATGCTGCTGAGTGTCATTCGGGAGGCTAAGGCCTGGCAGTCACTGGCAGAAAGGTCCTGGTGCTCCCTGGCTTGGCTGGCATCTCAGTGCCTATGATTTCCCAGCAGATGAGATGTCAAAGTCAGTGGACACACAGAGGGAGGAGCAGGTGTTGACCTCTGATCCACAGCCTTCTGGCACAGTTTCTTATTTTCTTCAATTGAAAAATCATTTATAGTTAAATTGTTAATGATTCCACCTTGTCCCTAATGCCACCTGCCATTAGTGAGTGCTCCATGCACTGCTGTAAAGACAGTTTGCTCCTGAGAGGAAAAAGGAAGCACTACCTTTCAAGTCGGCCATATTTTTGTCTCCCTGTATCTCAGGTCAGAGCATGAAAACTTCCAGCATCCTTTAATATATTGTGGGGAGAGAGATGCATTTATCTTAATGCAGCAGAAAAATCCCAGTGGAATAAAATAGCTTCCTATTGGTCTCAGAAGGACCTGAGTTTTAACTGCAGCTTTGTGATTTTAGGCAAATTGCTAAACAGCTCTGAACATCATCTGTTCTCATCTCTGTAAAATAAAAATAGTAGTACCTTCCTAGTGGTGTTGGCTACTAATATTACATATAAAATGAATAATAATAGCATAATTAATACAATATATAAAAACACAACACAATATATTAATATCATATATTAATAATATAGTTAATACAATATAAATGATATAATTAATACAATATATACAATTACTACAATACAAAATGTAATACAATATAATTAATTCAAAATATGTTTATTAAAGTGAGTCTTTAAAATAATTATCCTTTCCAATAATTGTCTTTCTCTTTTTCTTCCACTAAATAATCCACTTCAGTTCTCTAACACAATTTAATGTGTTTCTTGTTATTTTTTTTGCATTGTATGTTTTAAGTGATCTTCTGGAGATGGGAAAGGTGGGGAATAGACTTCATTGTGAATTCATCTGTGTAGTTGTCTCTGGGATGAAGTTCTTCCCTGTCCAGTGGTCCTTGTGAAGATAACCATGAAGGAAGTGGACATCTGGTCACTACCATTGTAGTTATTACATACCCCTCTTTTCCCTAAGACAAACCTACTGCTCTGAGATGAGGGTTTGCCCCAGTCACTGTGGCTACATAACAAATAACTCCAAACCTTAGTGTGCTAATTCAATGAAAATATTTATTTTGCTCATGAATCCACAAGTTGGGCAAGACTTGGTAGGGGTCAGTTGGGGGGGCCCTGTGGATGGGGCCTAGGGTCATCTAGATCAGCTACTGTCAGGTCTGGAGGTGGATGCTAAGGGGACTTGAGCAGTTGGAAGACAGAACAAATAGGGATTCTCAGGCAACTCTGTCTTTATGTGATCTCTTCAAAAGTCTCTCCAGCATGGCAACTTTGGGTGAACTGGACTTCTTACTTGTGGTCTGTAGTCTCCCAAGGTACATGTCTTGAGAGAGAGCCAGGTGGAAGCTGTGCTACCTTTCAGGCACCCTCAGAGAACATGAGGCGTCACCTCTGTGATGGCATGAACCGCTGAGACTGGCCCAAATCAGAGAAGGGGACCAGATGTCACCTTTTAATGGGAGGAGTATTAAAATTCCGGAGGAGCATGTGAGACCAGGATTTTGGTGTGACCATTTCAGGAAAATGCAGTTTACCACAGGGCTTAAGCAGGTTTCTAATAAAGAGGATTGGGTATTGCCCTAAACATTATATACTTTGCTCAGCTCTTCACTCCCTGGTGTTGTACAAAGGAGAAAGCATATTGGCCAGACAAGCAGGTTTCAAAATTTTAGGTGTCAGGTCCCCATAAGGTTCTTAAAATTATTGAGCACCTTAAAGAGTAGTAGAGATCAGGTCCACTGTTTGCCGCTGCTCCTAAGCTCTTCTGCCTGCATTTCACCATGCTTCTTTGATAGTGAGGAATGCCATGCTTCTTTCTAATTGCAGGAGGGAGCAGTAGAGAGAAATTCTGTTCTCCACCAATAATAACAGATAATTCTCTTTATTTCTAGGATATTGGTCCCTTTAAGTGTAGCTTAGAGAGAGTTAATGGTCCTGGAGGTTGCAAAACTATTAAGCCAAGTTGAGGACCAGGCGTGTAACCATGGGTGTGTGGAAGAAAGCCTGTGACCATCAATACTTTTCAGATGAAGTTATAAGAACCAACACTAATAGTTAACTTGCTTTGTGTCCTTACTGTGCAACATTAAATATAATTTTATCTTTATTTTACTTGAATTATGCAATGTCCTTATCACAACAAGCCTATGAAGCAGGAAAAATTAATATCTAGATTTTTAAAGATGAGGTAACAGAATAAGTAAAGTAGTTTGCACAAAGTTACATTGTCTGGGATTCAAACTCAGGATGTTTTATTTCCACACCTATGCTTTTAACCACCATGACATTTACAAAATTTCCAAGTCCCTTCCATTCTGTGCAGGTAGGTAGATTGATATCTGTACAGACTGACGTGTGTCAGACAGAAGGAAGAGGTATGAACAGGGGCCTTATCCAGACCGAAATATTACTCTGTGGGTGAAAGTAACTTGTGCCACAAACTTGATTCTCCTCCCCCTTCTTGGCCTGAGTGGACAGACACATTATTCATTTACCACTGGAAGAAAACAAGACAAGTAGATGTGATACACATTTGGTAAATGTACACAGTCCACCAAGAGCGAAATATTTGAGAAACTGGGATGCTGTGCGGAAAGCAACCACACAGCCACTTTGGGCTTGAAAGCGAAGTACATGTAAGTACTTGAAATAAGTCTCATGAATACTGTTGCTACTGTTAAGCACAAAGAAGAGAGGAATCAACTCTGGAAAAGAGAAGAGGCATCTTATGATAATGAAATGGTCACTTGTCAGCCGTTAAGCCTAAGAAAAATGTATAAACAAAGGGCATAAAGAAACAATCCATTTTCCCAAAGGTGCAAGCTGGGGAATGACTGTTCTTCACAGATAATTGCAACTTGAGTAATATGTTATTTCTTTCAAAGCATGTGAAATGCTTTTGTTATTGGCATTTTCTTTTTTAACTGAGCAAACACATTGCCTCCATTTAATGCTGGTTTAATTTTATTTTCACTTGCTTTCCAAAGGAGATTCTAGACAACTTTAGGCTTTATGAAAAGCAATATTCTTCTCCAGAGAACATATGCATGATATATGTGGTCATAGAAAACATCGTGGTATCTATGAAAGCATGAGGTTTTGGGCATGCAATGTAGTATTCTGGAAAACTATTAATATTTTCAGACCTTCTTCCCATACTAATTTTACTTCTAAACAGCTGTGTGATTGGATCAGATTCTTGGTCCTTAGTTTCTTCATCCGTAAAATCACAGGAATGTAAATGAATGTAAATGTAAGTAAATTCCTATCTAGCTCTTAAATTCCATGGATTCTTTGATCAATAAGCATATTTACAAATCATCTCATTTTAAGCTTGTAAGCTACAGGGTCATATGCAATAATCTTGGGCTCAAATAGATGAATTTTGTTCGAGTAGAGGCTGTTCCATGTAATAATGGAGTTGGAGAACAAGTGCTTCTTTCCAGAGCTCTGAATTCCTAACAGGGAAGCTAGGATTAGGGAAAACTACCTACCGTGCCTACTTCATAGGGCGGAAGATCAAATACAAAGTCCCTTTTAGGCCCTACTTCTTTTCTTTACTCTCCAAGGCTAATGAGAGCAGAAACCTTCCTTTCTTGCTCTCTCCAGCTCCTTGGAGCCCAGTCTGTTCATGACCTGGCAGACACCCAGTGAGTAACATTTTTAAATGATTGAATGAAAAGCTGTTTTACTGTACACAGCTACATGGAACCCTTTGTAACTTTCAGAAACCAACCCTGGATTTGCCCCATGACAGATGAAAATGTGTAGAGGTTAGATTTGTGCTCTGATGCTCATGGGCAGGCAATTCCTACTTCACCCTCATAACAATGACAACTTGCTTTGTTCATGAGTCCGTGGACTCTGGATTTCCAGATTTTACTTTGTGAATCCAGATGATATAATTAGCACTGACACAAATTTTTATTGTGAGATTTTAAAGCTGTTCCCTCTTTTAACTGAAAATTTAAGGCAAACAAATTTCAAGTGTAAATATTTAGGTTTTTGGAGTGTGTGGAATTGCTCGGCTTCTGTTGGCTTGTGGGCTCACCCATTTACAGCTGCTGGAGAGTTCCTCTGGTTGCCCATAGTCTAGGCTATTTTCAAGGATGCATAATTATAGGAAGGCCTCCTTTTGTGAGGAATTGATGGTGATGGGAATTTGCCTGCTGAATAGTACAATGCAAAGGTTTCCACTCAATCTATTTCTTGGCCTCCTTTTAAAATTAACTATCCTTATTTAGAAGTCTTGGAATAGATATTTGTGACCAGAGGTAGAGAACAGTAAATATACTGGATTGAAAAATAATAGATTTGGTAATAGTTGAATAAATAAATTTCAATAAATTTGATTTTAGTTGAATGAACTTGATGACTGCTTGTGGCCAGGCATTAGACTTTAGAGGTTTTCATGGAGTTCAGAAATGTTAAGTTGGAAAAATAAGTATATTGAGAAATCAGAGTTCAGCTAATAAATGATTTATTTCATCAATTCATTTGAATATGCCATCCATCCTCAACATTTCTGAGGGCTGTACATTATGAATACGTGGCTGAATATAATGTGTAATAATTTGCAGATTGCTTTGTTGGTTTTGACATATCTCTCCATTTATAATGAAAAGGCTCTTGTGAATAAGCATCGTAACCTTCACAAGCTCTTGAGAAGGCCACGTTGAAGTAAAAAACAAAGCCCTATAAAACCACCCCACTATAAATTGGCTTTAATCTGAATGCTGTTTTCCTTGGAATATAGGGAATGTTTTTATTCTTGTCTTGGACCTCATGTAGCATTCTTCTTAGATTCCGCAATGAAGAATTTTATTGGGCTCTATTATTTGTTCAAGTGTTTTTATAGCTAGATAGTAAGGACATGAAGGGGTTAGAGAAATTAAAAATGCAAGGAATGCACATTGCTGACAGAATAGCAGCAATTTTTTTAGTATTGCAAAGTTCATTAATAAAAGACTACATCATAATTTTAAAAGCTGTGGTAGTGCCCACCATGTAAGGACAATGTGAGGGTTAGCTGGTTTTTGTATGTGTCTTCCACTTAGTTCTCAATGCCACTTTTAGCAACTGGGCCAACAATTTACCTTCTCAAGGTTACTTAACTTTCCATGTAGCAGTGTCTCTAACTTCCCTTGGATGGGAAAATACAGAGGTAAAATTATAAGCTATTTGTAGACCGTAAATTTGAAAGAAATCCTTTCCTTTTAAAAAAGTATTTTCAACATTTTGATGACATCAGGACTTAAAAAAAAATGAAATATCAGTATGTTTATAAACATTTCTCTGAAGGTAAGTAAAAGTAAATAATGTGATTATTTTTAGTCATAGACCTTTTTGGGCAAAAGACAGGAGACGGAGATTCCAGTTTGCTGCTTCTCTTAGCTGCTATTAGATTTTGGGGACTTCACAGAATTGCAGTGCATTAAACACTGACTATAATCCTCTCTGCTTCAATTTCTTCTTTATGGAAATTTCTTCACAGTGTACTGTGAAGACAATAACTTAAGTAAGGTGTTTTGAATGAAAATAATTTTAATTTATAAAAATAGGTGATTTGATAAGAAAAGATTTCCATTGCCTTTGTTTTTTAAGTTGAGGTATATTTGACATATTAGTTTCAGATTTATAATATGATTCAGCATTTGTATATATTGCAAAATGATCACCACAATGTCTAGTTAACATCCATCATGACACGTAGTTACACAGTTACAAAATTTTTCTTGTGATGAGAACTTCTGAGATCTACTCTCTTAGCAACTTTCAAATATACATACAGTATTATTAACTATAGTCACCATGCTGCACATTATAGTCCTCTGACCTGCTTACTTTATAACTGTAAGTTTGTACCCTTTGACCAACTTCACCCATATTACCTACACTGCCCCCCCCCCGCCCCCCCTGCCAAATTCCCACTCTCTGGCTACCAACAATCTTTTTTCTGCATCTGTAAGCTCGGGTTTTTTTTTTTGCTTGTTTTGGGGTTTCACATATAAGTGAAATCATACAGTATCTGTTTTTCTCTGTCTGAATTACTTCATTAAGTATAATGCCCTCAAGGCCTATCTGTATTGTTGCAACATTTCCTTCTTTTTTTATAGCTAGATAATATTCCATTGTGTGTATATGTGTGTATGTCTGTGTATGTGTGTGTGTATCACACTTCCGTTATCCATTCATCCTCCAGTGGACACTTAGGTTGCTTGAATGTCTTGGTTATTATAAATTATGCTGCAATGAACATAGGAGTGCAGATATCTTTTCAAGTTAGTGTTCTCATTTCATTTGGGTAAATTGTTGGATCATATTGTAGTTCTAGAGTTAATTTTTTGAGGAACTTCCTTACTGTCTTACAAAGTGGCTACACCAGCAGTGCACAAGGGTTCCCCTTTCTCCACATCTTTACTGACACTTGTTATTTCTAATCTTTTTAATAATAGCCATTCTGACAGGTGTGAGGTGATATCTCATTGTGGTTTTGAATTTCCCTGATGACTAATGATGTTGAGCACCTTTTCATGTGCCTGTTGGACATCTGCATGTCTTCCTTGGAAAAATGCCTGCTGAAATCCTGTGCCCCTTTTTAAAAAAATTGGAATGTTTTGTTTTTGTTTTTTTGCTATTGAGTTCTTTATTTTTTTGGATACTATGAATTCTTTATTTATTTTGGATATGGTGGTTTCCTTTGTTGTGCCATTGCCTTTAAAATAAATCCCAAATCATTTACATGGTTCATAAGGTCCACGATAATCCCTGGTTCTAACTACTTTTCCAGCCCCATGAGCCACAGTTGTTTCCTTGGTTCTCTAAATTCAAGCCATTAGTTCACTGTCCAGTAGAATTTACCGCAATGATAAAAATGTCCTGTGTCTGTGCTCTTTAGTATGGTAACCATGAGCCAATGTGGCTACTGAGGACTTGAAATGTGGCTAGTGTGACTGAAGAATTGTATTTTAAGTTCATTTAATTTACATTTAAACTTAAATCACCGGTTTCAGGGGACTAAAGATGGTGGCATGAGAGGTGAGACAGAGGCTTCCTCCTAAAACTGTATATAATATGAAAATATAACTAATACAACTACTCTTGAAAGAGCAACAGGAAACAGGGCTGTGCCAAACTGCATACACCTGGAGAAAAGAATAAACCCCATGGAACAGGGTAATGTACCAAAGCCATGGCCCAGCGGGACCCAAGCCCTTCCCCCATCCCTGCTCACCAGTGGGATGAAGAGAAACAGAGTGGGAGGGAGTGTAGGCCTGGGACTGCTGAATACCTAACTCCAGAGACCTGCTCTGGGAGCACAAACCTACATTTCATGGTGCTTTCATAGTACTCTCATGATTAGGGGGTTGGAAAGCTAACACAGGCAGAATACCTGGAGAGACTGAGACACCAGCCACTTGTAGAAAGCAGAGATCCATCTCCGGCTTCTCTGGGACAAAAGAAAGGTGGGCAGTCTTCGAGACTTCCTAACAGCAAGAGGGCTGCTAAAGGGGCAAGGATTGCGCAGAGCTTACTGCTCAGGAGAAAGGACAGGTAAACAAAATTGTCCTGGTGCACTCTGCCCAGCAGGTTGGGAACTTTCTTGATATTCAGGTGCTCCAGCTCCTTGGCTGGCTACACGGCTTGAAGGACCCCCTCCGTGATATGCAGCCTACTGCGCATTTCTCCCAGCCAGCCCCGCCTGGCTCACAAACCAGCAAACCCTCCCCTGGTGTTAGGCCAGCAAGAGGGAATTTGCATGTACAGCAACTACAAACGCAAAGCATGGAGGTTTATACCTGTGTGCATGGCCCACTGGTTCTGGCAGTGGAGGCAGGCATAGAAGCCGGGAAGCAGGAAACAGCTCTTTCTGCCCCCCAGGCACCAGTCCGCTCCCCTGTGACCCCTGACATTGCTTCAGGGTCTTAGCAGCTCCAGAGAGTAGAGTTTTTGGTCACTAGAGGGCGCCATATACAAATATGAAATGCCAAAGAAACCTGGTTCAAAGTAAAATTATGAATACAACCTCAGAGAAAGATTCAAATGAAATTGACCTTATGATTTGTCCCAAAAGGTATTTCAAGATAAAAATCATTAACATGCTCATGGATGTGCAGAAAAATATTCAAGAACTCAGGAATGAATTCCGGTTGGAGATCCAATCATTGAAGAGCACAATGGAGGGTATTAAAAGCAGATTAGATAAATGAAATAGAAATTAGAGAACAGGAATACAAAGAGGCTGAGACACAGAGAGAAAAAAGGATCTCTAAGAATGAAAGAATATTGAGAGAACTGTGACCAATCCAAACGGAACAATATTCACATTATAGGGGTACCAGAAGAAAAGAGGGAGAAAGGGATAGAAAGTGTCTTTGAGGAGGGAATTGCTGAAAAATTCCCCAATCTGGTGAAGGAGATAATCTCTCAAGCCATGGAGGGGCACAGATCTACCAACACAAGGGACCCAAGGAAGACGACACCAAGACATATAGTAACTAAAATGGCAAAGATCAAGGATAAGGACAGACTATTAAAAGCAGCTAGAGAGAGAAATGAGATCACATACAAAGGAAAGCCCATCAGGCTATCATCAGACTTCTCAGCAGAAACCTTACAGGCCAGAGGGAGTGGCATGATGTATTTAATGCAATGAAGCAGAAGGGCCTAAAACCAAGAATACTTTATCCGGCATGGTTATCATTCAAATTTGAAGGAAGGATGAAACAATTTTCAGGTAAGCAAAAGCTGAGAATTTACCTCCCACAAACCATCTCTACAGTGTATTTTGGAGGGACTGCTATAAATTGAAGTGTTCCTAAGATTTAATAGCTGTCATGAGAGGTAATAAGACCACAGTAAAGAAAGTAGAATGGCTAATTACCAAGCAAATGTGAAATTAAATCAATGATATCGAAAGTCAATCAAGGGATAGACAAAGAGTACAGAATATGATACCTAATATATAAAGAATGGAGGAGGAAGAAAAAGGAGGAGAAAAAAAAAAAAGAACGTTTAGATTGTGTTTGTAATAGCATATTAAGTGAGTTAAGTTAGAGTCTTAGATAGTAAGGAAGTTAATGTGGAGGCTTCACAACATGCTCCTAAATAACCAATGGATTAATGACCAAATTAAAACAGAGATCAAGCAATATATGGAGACAAATGACAACAATAATTCAACACCTCAAAATCTGTAGGATACAGCAAAGGTCGTGCCAAGAGGAAAGTATATTGCAATACAGGCCTACCTCAGGAAAGAAGAATAATCCGGAATGAACACTCTAAACTCACAATTGACAAAACTAGAAAGAAGAACAAAGGCCCAAAGTCAGTAGAAGGAGGGTCATAATAAAGATTATAGCAGAAATAAATAAAATCGAAAAGAATAAACAGCAGAAAAAATCAATGAAAGCAAGAGCTTCTTCTTTGAGAAAAAAACAAAATAGATAACCCCCCAGCCAGACTTATCAAGAAAGAGAGTCTACAGACATAAACAGAATCAGAAACAAGAAAGGAAATATCACTATGGACACCACAGAAATACAAAGAATTATTAGAGAATACTATGAAAAATGATGTGCCAACAAACTGGATAACCTAGAAGAAATGAACAACTTTCTAGAAAAATACAACCTACCAAGGATGACCCAAGAAGAAACAGAAAATCTGAACAGGCCAATTACCAGCAATGAAATTGAATTGGTAATCAAAAAACTACCTAAGAACAAATTCCCTGAACCAGACGGCTTCACCACTGAATTTTATCAAACATTTACTGAAGACCAAATGCCCATCCTCCTTAAAGTTTTCCAAAGAGTAGAAAAAGAGGGAATACTTCCAAACACATTCTATGAGGCCAGCATCACTCTAATACCAAAACCTGTTAAAAACACTACAACAAAGAAAATTACAGACCAATATCCCTGATGAACATACATGCAAAAATATGCAAAAAAATATTAGCAAACTGAATTCAAAAATACATCAAAAAGATCATCCATCATGATCAAGTAGGATATATTCCAGGGATGCAAGGATGGTACAACATTCAAAAATCCATCAACATCATCCACTACATCAACAAAAACAAGGACAAAAACCACATGATCATCTCCATAGATGCTGGAAAACCATTTGGCAAAATTCAACATCCATTCATGATAAAAACTCTCAACAAAATGTGTATAGAGGGCAAGTACCTCAACATAATAAAGGCTATATATATGACAAACCCACAGCCAACATTATACTTACCAGTGAGAGGCTGAAAGCTTTTCCTTTAAGATCGGGAACAAGACAAGGATGCCCACTCTCCCCACTCCTATTCAACATGGTACTGGAGGTCCTAGCCCCAGCAATCAGACAATAAAAATAAATAAAAGGCATCCAGATTGTCAAGGAAGAAGTTAAATTGTTCCTGCTTGCAGATGACATGAAATTGTACATAAAAAACCCTAAAGAATCCACTCCAAAACTATTAGATCTAATATCTGAATTCAGCAAAGTTGCAGGATACAAAATTAATACACAGAAATCTGTTGCATTCCTATACACTAATGATGAACTAGCAGAAAGAGAAATCAAGAAAACAATTCCATTCACTTTGCATCAAAAAGAATAAAATACCTAGGAATAAACCTAACCAAGGAAGTGAAAGAACTATACTTTGAAAACTACAAGACACTCATGAGATAAATTAAAGAAGATACCAATAAATGGAAACACATCCCATGCTCAAGGATAGGAAGAATTAATACCATCCTGCCTAAAGCAATCTACAGATTCAATGCAATTCCTATCAAAATACCAACAGCATTCTTCAATGAACTAGAGAAAATTGTTCTAAAATTCATATGGAACCAAAAAAGACCCTGAATAGCTAAAACAATCGTGAGAAGGAAGAATAAAGCTAGGGGGATTAAGCTCCCCGCCTTCAAGCTCTACTACAAAGCCACAGTAATCAAGGCAATTTGGTACTGACACAAGAACAGACCCACAGACCAATGGAACAGACTAGAGAGCCCTGATATAAACCCAACCATATACGGTCAATTAATATACAATAAAGGAGCCATGGACATACAATGGGGAAATGACAGCCTCTTCAACAGCTGGTGTTGGCAAAACTGGACAGCTACATGCAAGAGAATGAAACTGGAAAATTGTTTAACCCCATACAAAAAGTAAATTCGAAATGGATCAAAGACCTGAATGTAAGTCATAAACCATAAAACTCTTAGAAGACAACATAGGCAAAAATCTCCTGAATATAAGCGTGAGCTACTTCATCCTGAATGCAACTCCTGAAGCCAGGGAAACAAAAGCAAAAATGAACACATAGGACTACATCAAACAAAAACGTTTCGGTAGCAAAGGACACCATCAAGAGAACAAAAAGGCATCCTACAGTATGGGAGAATATATTTATAAGTGATATATCCAAAAAGGGACTAACATCCAAAATATATAAAGAACTCACATGCCTCAACACCCAAAAAGCAAATAACTTGATTAAAAAATGGCAGAGGATATGAAGAGACAATTCTCCAAAGATGAAATTCAGATGGCCAATAGACACATGAAAAGATGCTCCACGTCACTAATCATCAGAGAAATGCAAATTAAAACCACAATGAGATATCACCTCACACCAGTAAGGATGGCTGGCATCCAAAAGACTAAGATCAACAAATGCTGGCGAGGATGCAGACAAAGGGGAACCCTCCCACACTGCTGGTGGGAATGTAAGCTAGTTCAACCATTGTGGAAAGCAGTATGGAGGTTCCTCAACAAACTAAAAATAGAAATTCCATTTGACCCAGGAATCCCACTCCTTGGAATTTACCCAAAGAATACAACTTCTCAGACTCAAAAAGACATATGCACCCCTATGTTTATTGCAGCACTATTAACAATAGCCAAGATATGGAAGCAACCTAAGTGTCCATCAGTAGATGAATGGCTAAAGAAGAGATGCTACATATGCATAATGGAATACTATTCAGCCATAAGAAAGAAACAAGTCCTACCATTTGCAGCAACATGGATGGAGCTGGAGTATATTATACTCAGTGAAATAAGCCAGGCGGAGAAAGACAAGTGCCAAATGATTTCCCTCATTTGTGGAGTATAACAATGAAGCAAAACTGAAGGAATAAAATAGCAGCAGACACAAACTCCAAGAAGGGACTAGTGTTACTAAAGTGTAGGGGTGTGGGAGGGCGGTTGGGAGGGAGTGAGATGGGGATTGAGGGGTAATAGTACACATGGGGTGGGGCATCACAGGGAAAACAGTGTAGCACAGAGAAGGCAAACAGTGAATCTGTGGCATGTTACTACACTGATGGACAGTGACTGCATTGGGGTATGGGTGGGGACTTGATAATGTGGGTAAATGCAGTAACCACATTGTTTTTTCATGTGAATCCTTCATAAGAGTGTGTATCAATAATACCTTAATAAAAAATTAAAGAAAAAAAACAAATCACCACATGTGGCTAGTGGCTATTTGTTAGGCAGTACAGATACAGTTCATCAAATGAGGTACATCATTCCTCATTTCTAGCCTTTTAAGCTCATAAATGTGTGTTCCCTCTTCCTAAGACACCCCCTCCTCGTTTATTCAGCGAATACTTTTCCTTTGTATCACTTCCTTACGGAGGTCTTCTGCAATTCTTAGGACCAGTTTGTATGCTCATGTTATACAATCCCCTGTGATTCAGTAACCATAATAGCTTTAGTTGGAGCTAAAATTTATTGAGGATCGTAGTATTCTAGAGAATTTACCTCATTAATCTGCACAGAAATTGTATGAGAAAATGGTTATAATTATCCTCATTTTACTGATGAGAAACTGAGGTTTGAATAGAATACAAAATTTATGTAAAGTTACTTCCCTTAAAATGCTCATCATATTTAGGATTATACTTTATAAGATCTCTATTTTCTACCAGTCTCCAAATTCCAGACTTTTCATCTTAGTCAGGGCTATGTGCCTTGCTCCTAGTACAATATTTGATGCATCATCAATACCAATTGTTTGTGGGATGAATAAGAAGATATGAAATGTGCTATTTACACATGAAATACATCCTTACAGTAATTCTAAACTAAAATTCTTGGATGGTTGACAATAGTTCTTCACTGGAAATATATAGAGAAGTTTCAAATAATGCTCTGTTTCTCACCAATGCTATCCAACTTAAGCATGTTTATATTTTTTTCCAGCTTTATTGAGGTATAATTGACAAATGAAATGTAAGACATTTAAAGTGTACAACATAATGATTTAATATATGTATACTGTGAGAGGATTCCCCCCTCATTGAGTTAATTAACACAACCACCACCTCACATATTTACCTCCCCTGTGTATGTGAGAGAACATTAAAGTTCTACTATGCCAGCAAATTTCAATTATACCATACAGTGTAATCAACAATAGTCACCATGTTATACATTGGGTCCTTGGACCTTAGTCATCCTATAACTGAAAGTTTGCACCCTTTTACCAACCTCTCCCTATTTCCTCTGGGCCCCAGACTCTGTTTTTCTACTGTCTGTTTCTATAAAAATCTATACAAGTTTGACTTTTATTTTTAAATTTCACATATAAGTGATACCATGTCATATTTGTCTTTCTCTGGCTGATTTCACTGAACATAATGTCCTTCAGGCTCATCCATATTGTTGCAAATGACAGTCCTTCCTTTGTTAAGACTGAATAAAATTCCATTGTGTGTGTGTGTGTGTGTGTGTGTGTGTGTGTGTGTGTGTGTGTATACATATATACCACACTTATACATTCTTCTGAGGGACACAGATGCTTAGGTTGTTTCCATATCTTGGCTATTGTGAATAATGCCACTAGATATTTTTTTGAGATAATGATTTCATTTCCTTTGGGTAAATACCCAAAAGTGGGTGTGGGTTAAATTGCAATGGTTCCAGAATCTCTCACCTGGCTTTAGTGCATCTCTGTACAATGGGTATTTCCAGGGGGTGCAGAGAAGTAGTCCATCTCCATATTAATAGGTAATTACAGGGGCAAACAGGGCTTATCTGGACTGTAGAGGTTGGATGGGGGCCTCTTCTGCAGCTGGGTCGGGACAGAAACAGGAGAGCAGAAGTGCACTGCTTGTAAGAAATAAATGGATTTCTCCTACTTGATTTCTCCCTTTGGCTGATTTGGGGCTCAAAGGTATCTTGCCCAGGGAGTGTCCCCCAGAGTTACAGTGGGATTGCTGGATCATATGGTAGTTCTAGTGTTAATTTTTTTGAGGAAACTCCATACTTTTTTCCATAGCGGATGTATCAGATTATATTCCCAGCAACAGTGTACAAGAGTTCCCTTTTCTCCACATCCTTGCCAGCATTTATTATCTCTTGTCTTTTTTATAATAGCCATCCTATAATAGTTATGAGGTGATATCTCATTGTGGTTTTGATTTGCATTTCCCTAATGATTAGTGATGATGAATACCTTTTCATGTATCATTTTATGTCTTCTTAGAAAAATGTCTTTTTAAGCTTTTTGCTCATTTTTAAATTGAATTATTCAGTTTTTTGCTAGAATTATATCAGTTCCTTGTATATTTTAGATATTAACCCTTTATCTGATAATGTTGCTTGCAAAATATTTTCTCTCATTTGGTAGGTTTCCTTTTCATTGTATTAATGGTTTCTTTGTATTAATGGTGCCGAAGATTTTTAGCCTGAAGAAGTTGTACTTGGTTATTATTATTTTTTCTTTCATTACCTTTACTTTTGGTGTCAAATTCAAAAAAGCATTGTCAAGACCAATGTGAAGGAACTTACCCCCTGTTTTTTTCTAGGAGCCTTATGAGTTATGTTCAAGTCTTTAATCTATTTTTGAGGTTTTTTTTTTGTATCTGGTGTAAGATAAAAGTCCAGTCTTACTCTTTTGCCTGTGGCTGTCCAGTTTTCCAAACACTGTTTATTGAAGTGACTATACTTTTTTCATTGTTTGTTTTTAAATCTTTTGTCAAAAGTTAATTGACTGTATAAACAGGTTTCAATTATGTTCCATTTATCTATGTGTTCTGTTTTTATGCCCCTACCATACTGTACTGATTACTATAGCTTAATCATATAAAAATATTTGTGTTTCAACATTGTTTATAAATAGGTATTAGTCTATGTAATATGTCTAGACAATTTTATGTTTATTGAAGGTCTATATTTTATGAATATCAATACAAGGTGTCATAAAGAAAGGAGTCATGGAGTAGGAATGAAGAGATTTTTGTTTTTGTCTTTTTTTAGCTCTTTTAAAATATGTGATCTTGATAACTGACTCATCATTTTGAGGACTCCGTTTCCTCAACCACAAAATTAGTGGGTTAGAGTAAATGGTCTTTAAGATAATTTTGACTCATGTATTTCATGATTCTGTGTGTATTACTGTAAATTATGATACACTGAACTCTAAAATGGCAGAAATGACTCGGTACTGCATATCTTTATAAGTCATTCTTAAATAACCTTATTAAAGAAATGTGCCAACCACATGTGTTTCATTAAGCATTTTATTTTTTAAGAGTAAGAAACAATATTAAATTTCTAATAAATACTACTCATATATTTAAGTAATTTGTCATATTGTTAAAAGTAATAGACATATTATTAAAAAGATTATTAGTTGCCTCAGTCTAATTCTTTCCTGCCTGCTGAGTAGATAGTAAAATCCTGCCTCTTCTGAGATGGTAAATGGGATAGAAATTAAAGAAGAGGAATACAAAGAAGCTGAGGCAAAGAGAGAAAAAAGGATCTCTAGGAATGAAAGAATATTGAGAGAACTGTGTGACCAATCCAAATGGAACAATATTCGCATTATAGGGGTACTAGAAGAAGGAGAGAGAGAAAAAGGGATAGAAAGTATCTTTGAGGAGGGTAATTGATGAAAAGTTCCCCAATCTGGGGAAGGAGATAGTCCCTCAGGCCATGGAGGTACACAGATCTCCCAACACAAGGGACCCAAGGAAGGCAATGCCAAGACATAGTAATTAAAATGGCAAAGATCAAGGATAAGGACAGACTATTAAAAGCAGCCAGAGAGAGAAATAAGATCACATACTAAGGAAAGCCCATCAGGCTATCATCAGACTTCTCAGAAGAAACCTTTCAGGCCAGAAGGGAGTGGCATGATGTATTTAATGCAATGAAAAAGAAGGGCCTCAAACCAAGAATACTTTATCTGGCAAGAGTATCTTTTAAATTTGAAGGAGATTAAACAATTTCTAGATAAGCAAAAGCTGATGGAATTTACCTCCCACAAACCACCTCTACAGTGTATTTTGGAGGGGCTGCTATAGATGGAAGTGTTCCTAAGGCTAAATAGCTGTCACTAGGAGAAATAAAACCACAGTAAATAAAGGAGAACAATGAATTACTAAGCAGATGCAAAATCAAATCAACTACCCCCAAAGTCATTCAAGAAATAGATAAAGAGTACAGAATATGACACCTAATATATAAAGAATAGAGGAGGAAGTGAGTTAAATTAGACTCTGAGATAGTCAGGAAGTTAACCTTGAACCTTTGGTAACCACAAATCTAAAGCCTGCAATGGCAATAAGTACCTACCTATCAATAATCACCCTAAATGTAAATGGAATGAATGTACCAATAAAAAGATGTAGAGTCACTGAATGGACAAATAAACAAGATGTCTATATGCTGCCTACAAGAGGCTCTTTCAAACCCAAAGACATACACAGACTGAAAGCAAAAGGATGGAAAAAGATATTTCATGCAACTAATAGGGAGAAAAAAGCAGGAGTTGCAGTACTTGCATCAGACAAAATAGACTTCAAAACAAAGAAAGTAACAAGAGACAAAGAAGGACATTACATAATGATAAAAAGGGTCAGTCCAACAAGGGATGTAACTATTATAAATATCTATGCACCCAACACAGGATCACCTACATATATGAAACAAATACTAACAGAATTAAAAGGAGAAATAGAATGCAATGCATTCATTTTAGGAGACTTCAACACACCACTCACTATAAAGGACAGATCAACCAGATAGAAAATAAGTGAGGAGACAGAGGCACGGAAAAACATATAAGAACTAATGGACCAACAGACATCTACAGAACACTCCATCCAAAAGCAACAGGATGCACATTCTTCTCAAGTGCACATGGAACATTTTCAAGAATAGATCATATACTAGGCCACAAAACGAGGCTCAGTAAATTCAAAAAGATTGAGAATGTACCAACCAGCTTCTCAGACCACAAAGGTACGAAACTAGAAATAAATTAGTCAAAGAAAATGAAAAATCCCACAAGCACATGGAGGCTTAATAACATGCTCCTAAATAATCAATGGATAAATGACCAAATAAAAAGAGAGATCAAGCAATATATGGAGACAAATTAAAACAATAATTCAACACCACAAAATCTGTGGGACACAGCATAGGCCATGCTAGGAGGGAAGTATACTGCAATACAGGCCTACCTCAGGAAAGAAGAACAATCCCATATGAACAGTCTAAACTCACAATTAATGAAACTAGAAAAAGAAGAACAATGAGGCCCAAAGTCAGTAGAAGGAGGGACATAATAAAGATTATAGCAGAAATAAATAAAATTGAGAAGAATAAAACAATAGAAAGAATCAATGAAAGCAGGAGCTGGTTCTTTGAGGAAAAACAAAATAGATAAACCCCTAGCCAGACTTATCAAGAAAAAAAGAGAGTCTACACACATAAACAGAATCAGAAATGAGAAAGGAAATATCACTATGGACACCACAGAAATATAAGGAATTGTTAGAGAATACTATGAAAAATTATATGCTAAAAAACTGGATAACCTAGAAGTAATGTACAACTTTCTAGAAAAATACAACCTTCCAAGGCTGACCCAGGAAGAAACAGAAAATCTGAATAGGCCGATTACCAGTAATGAAATTGAATTGGTAATCAAAAAACTACCTAAGAACAAAAGCCCTGGACCAGATGGTTTCCCTGCTGAATTTTATCAAACATTTAGTGAAGACCTAATACCCATCCTCATTAAAGTTTTCCAAAAAGTAGAAAAAGAGGGAATACTCCCAAACTCATTCTACAAGGCCAGCATCACTCTAATACCAAAACCAGGCAAAGACACCACAAAAAAAAAGATTAAAGACCAATATCCCTGATGAACATAGATGAAAAAATACTCAACAAAGTATTAGCAAACTGAATTCAAAAATACATAAAAAAGATCATCCATCATGATCAAGTAAGGTTTATTCCAGGGATGCAAGGATGGCACAACATTAAAATATCAATGAACATTATCCACCACATCAACAAAAAGGACAAAAACCACATGATCATCTCCATAGATGCTGAAAAAGTATTTGACAAAATTCAACATCCATTCATAATAAAAACTCTCAATAAAATGGGTATAGAGAGCAAGTACCTTAACATAATAAAGTCCATATATGACAAACCCACAGCCAATATCATACTTAACAGCGAGAAGCTGAAAGCTTTTCCTTTAAGCTCAGAGGCGAGACAAGAATGCCCAGTCTCCCAATTTTTATTCAACATAGTTCTGGAGGTCCTAGCCACAGCAATCACACAACACAAATAAATAAAAGGCATCCAGATTGTCAAGGAAGAAGTTAAACTGTCCCGGTTTGCAGATGACATGATATTGTACATAAAAAACCCTAAAGAATCCACTCCAAAGCTACTAGGTCTAATATCTGAATTCAGCAACGTTGCAGGATACAAAATTAATGCACAGAAATCTGTTGCATTCCTATACATTAATGATGAACTAGCAGAGAGAGAAATCAAGAAAACAATTCCATTCACAATTGCATCAAAAAAAAAATATGTAGGAATAAACCTAACCAAGGAAGTGAAAGAACAATACAGTGAAAACTGCAAGAGATTCATGAGAGAAATTAAAGAAGATACTAATAAATGGAAACACATCCCATGCTCATGGATAGGAAGAATTAATACTGTCAAAATGGCCATCCTGCCTAAAGCAATCTACAGATTCAATGCAATCCCTATCAAAATACCAACATAATTCTTCAGCGAACTAGAGCAAAACATTCTAAAATTCATATGGAACCACAAAAGACCCCGAATAGCCAAAGCAATCCTGAGAAGGAATAATAAAGCGGGGGCGTTTATGCTCACCAACTTTAAGCTCTGTTAGAAAGCCACGGTAATCAAGACAGTTTAATACTGGCACAAGAACAGACCCACAGACCAATGGAACAGACTTGAGAGCCCAGATATAAACCCAGACATATATGGTCAATTAATATACAATAAAGGAGCCATGTTTATACAATGGGGAAATTACAGCCTGTTTACCAACTGGTGTTGGCAAAATTGGACAGGTAAATGCAAGAGAATGAAACTGGATTATTGTCTAACCCCATACACAAAACTAAACACAAAATGGATCAAAGACCTGAATGTAAGTCATGAAACCATAAAACTTTTAGAAGACAACATAGGCAAAAATCTCTTGAATATAAACATGAGCAACTTGTTCCTGAATGCATCTTGGGCAAGGGAAACAAAATAAAAAATGAACAAATGGGACTACATCATGCCTAAAAGCTTCTGTACAGGAAAGGACCCATCAGCAGAACAAAAAGTCATCCTACAGTATGGGAGAATATATTTGTAAATGACGTATCTGACAAGGGGTTAACATCCAAAATATATAAAGAACTCACAAACCTCAACACCCAAAAAGCAAATAACCCTATTAAAAAATGGGCAGAGGATATTTAGAGACAATTCTCCAAAGAAGAAATTCAGATGGCCAACTGGCACATGAAAGGATGCTCCACATTGCTTATTATCAGGGAAATGCAAATAAAAACCACAATGAGATATCACCTCACACCAGTTAGGATGGGCAACATAGAAAAGCCTAGGAACAACAAATGCTGGCGAAGATGTGGAGAAAGGGAACCCTCCTACACTGCAGGTGGGAATGTAAATTAGTCCTACCATTGTGGAAAGCAGTAGGGAGGTTCCTCAAAAACTACAAATAGAAATTCCATTTGACCCAGGAACTCTACTCCTAGGAATTTACCGAAAGAAAACAACTTCTCAGATTCAAAAAGACATATGCACCCCTATGTTTATTGCCACACCTTTTACAATAGCCAAGATATGGAAGCAACCTAAGTGTCCATCAGTAGATGAATGGATAAAGAAAGATAGTACATATACACAAAGAAATATTCTTCAGCCATAAGAACGAAACAAATCCTACCATTTGCAACAACATAGATGGAGCTACAGAGTATTATCCTCAGTGAAATAAACGAGGCAGAGAAAGACAAGTGCCAAATGATTTCCCTCATTTGTAGAGTATAACAACGAAGCAAAACTGAAGGAACAAAATAGCAGCAGACTCACAGACTCAAGATATTCAGTCTCATGCTTACTTTGAATATTCCTGCTGACAGGTTTCAAATTTGATTTAAACTTAACTAGTGGCTTCTGGAATTTTTCCACAAAAGGCCATTCTAATTTAATAGTCATATTCAGCTAGCTCTTATATACTTTTGCACCTAAATTGTCACTCCAACTTGCCCACCAATCCCCTCCAAACATTTTAACATGACCATCACCACTTTTTTTTTTAATTAGTGCCTGGTTTACTTAAGAAATGACATTTATGGTGCAGGCATAAACAAATTTAAAGTCTTTTCTCTATTGTTTCTTGCCACTGAAATTAAAACTAGTGGGATGGGGAGAGCAGGAGTCCCCTCTTCGTCTCTGGATATCTCAAGCAGATCCCAGTACTTTCCTTAGTGCTTTTGCTCAAATAACAGTTTCTGGAATGATCAAATATAGCGCATCTGTTATCAAGGTTTTAATGTCTCCCAATTTAAAGCCTCTCACACACCCACTGGGCTTGGTAACCTGTTCTGATTACTATTGCTAGTAACAAACTACTCCAAAACTTAGTGGCTTTGAACTACACCAGTAATTTATTTTTCTCACCAATCTGCAATTTGGACAAGGCTATGTCAGCTGGGGTGAGTCAGCTGGGGACAGGAAGATCCACGGTCATGACAGCTCTTTCACATGGCTGACAAGTAGGTGCTGGCTGTGAAGTGGGAACTCAGCCAGGGCTTGGTTTCTCTCCACATATGACTCTCCTCATCCCGCTTAGACTTCACAACATGGTGAATTGGTCCCAAAAGTGATACACCAAGACAGCAATATATATTGTACTCTTTATGCCTCTGGTCCTTGGGGATCAGAAGCGACAAGATATTACTTGACTGACCAGGTAGTAACCAAAAGCTTGCTCTTGCTCTTCGGGGCAATTTAGGACACCCACCTTCACTGAAGCCTCCTTGCCCTGGTCCTTGAAGTAAATGATATCTCTTCAACTGGCTCTTTATACGTTCTTCCTTTAGCTCATTTTCTGGTGGCACAAACCACACAGACTCTTTTTGTGGGGTGACCTATCTCTGGTATTCAGAACTAATGGCTTGATTTGATGCAAGCCCAACCCCTTTCAAAAATTTCGCTTCTGCCCAATACTGAGAATGGTGAGGTGTTCTTACCCTGTAGCTGTTTTTCCCTTACTGTGCTTCAGTTCTTTTAACCTTTTCTAAGTTGGATTCCATTACTAGTATCAACATCAAGGATAATTCATCTCAATCTTTTTAGGAGGTTCATAGAATTCTTCATTCCCCCAAAATAGGCATGGAGTTGGTGCTAAGCAACTGTTCTCTTCTTTAGAAGATGGGAAAACACAAAATATGCCCAACTACTTCCTTCTTGGAGTTTTTCTCTATTAATGGAACTGTTTTTATCTATCTTCATCCCCTCCTTTCTTTTATATAGTTTAGAGGTAGGTGATGGGCTAATGGCAGAAGAACCAGTTTTTATCTACCATATTAGTAAGTCCTACATATATATTCTGATATTACATAAATGATATGAGTATTAAACAACTTAAAAGTTGGTGTCAGGCACTTAGAAACAACTGAAATAACAGTGTTCCACTATCACAGCCTGTATTATGTACATTTTATTTAAATACTATAAATTCCTTTATCTTAAGGTCCCATATTTTGGGGGCATACAGAACATTTATACACCTATGTCAAATGAATGTCTAAAGGACTGAAAAAGCATTCACCTTTCCCATGACAGTCTCAAGCCAGCCCACATCACTGAAGGTATATTTCTAGTTGGCAAGTCTTACACTGAGGTATTCAAGTACTTAGAATATCATTATGGTAGCTATGATTTTGTGGCACTGTGTGGAGTCTGGAATAAAATTAGTCATTGTTTCAATGCAGTCAATAAAATAAGCTGAGCTCATTGTATTCACGAAGCAGGCATGTGTAACCAGCACATCTGGCAGTGTCTGAAATGTAGGTGAATTCCCAAAGACAGAAATTCAATTTCCTTCTAACTTGTAGAGAGGTGAACTGTACCCATCACAGTCCATAGACCAGAAAGAAACTTGAAAAATTTTAATTGAGAAAGGGACACAACAGTTTGAGTCCTATAGGACTTCAAGCAAGAAATAACATGTAGTATAAAGCTGGTCTTCTATATACAAAATATTTATTGAAAAAACACTGGTTTGGCTCTCTGCTAGGCAATGAAAGGAGGAGTAATATACCCCACTCCTTCCTACCTCCAATCAAGGAGATTATATTTTAATCGGGAGGTAAGAGGTATGAAGACTCAATCAATATATGTCTACATAAGCTTAATATCAAATAAGAGCAAATATCTAGTACAGTCCATGGTCACTCGATGGACATTCAATAAATACTTGTTATAAAAAAAAATAGGTGATGATAGGCAGGTAGGAAGGTAGATAGAGAGATAGATGATAAAGAGGTTGGACTGAGCTGTTTCAAAAGACCAGAAATATTCAGGAAAGATCTGATGGGTCAAAAGGGATGTTCTTGATGTTTATTTTACCTATTCACTCCTAATTGATGTGACCGCAATATGATGACTGAAGTTGTTTTGCTTGGATAAGATTTCACTCTCTCGATGACTGTAGTAGGAGAAAGGACTGAGTCACTGCCTCACGAATGAAACAGATGGAGGAAAGGAGGGAATAAATCAGGTGAAGATGAAAACCCTTAGCTTGGGGCTGTCTTTATATTCAGCTATGGAATCACTGCAGCATCTTTCTCACTCTTATTTTCAGGTTAATCTGCCACAGTTCCTAAGTGGGAGTGGAGGTAGAGTTTTGTTTTTGTTTATTTTCAACGTTGATTGTTTTCCTCCTGTCAATACACAGTGGTAGATTTGGCCAGGGGCTGCAGTTGAAACTGCCCTTTCTTTTAAGTTTTGAAGAGGAGCAGAATTGACCTGACTTACTTAAATGTATTGTAAGAAGTTTTTCCAAAATGAAATTCAGGCTTTGGGAAGGGGAATTTGAGGGATAGAGAAGTAGGGGAGGGGTGGAAGGTGTTTGATTTAACCAGAGCAGAGGTCCACTGCTTAAGGCAAATACAGCTTAGACCTTCCAGAAATGAGGCAAGTACTGCATTCAAAAAGGAAAAAAACACTGTGAAGAAGCACTGGTTTGCTGTATCAGTACCATCATACAGTAAAAGTTACTTAAATTTTTGCCTAGCTGGTTTCCTTATGCTGTGAACCTTATTGTCAATTTTCTTTCCTAAATTTATTTACCAATCTGTAAATACCTATGGGTAGAGGGCTTCTAAATGTCAAAACCTAAAAGAAAACCCTTGCCTCTTTGCTCTATATTATGCTTTTTCACACACACACACACACACACACACACACACACACACACACACACACAAATCATTTGAAACTTTTTTTTTCCTGTCTTAAAAAAATATTTACTTTAACAGTGCCATTTTGCTGAATAACTAGTTTGTGCAAATATACCTTTGCATTCCTGCATCTGAGCTCTTATTTTCTTGGCATTGTAAATCTGTTAGAGAATCCGTGGTGTGAAGTTAATTGGGAGGATGCTTTCCTCCTTCAGACAGCCTCTCTATCCTTGTCACTCATGAGGGTTCTGACTTGGGTTTAAGTATTATTCTAATTCGTGTGTGTATGTTAAAAATGGTTCTGTTCAACACAGGACTGAAAGGTCGTACTGTTCTTCTTTCTTCATGTGTTGATGTTTGTTTGAATTTGTGTGTTGGAACCCACATCTCTGTGGTATATTTTAGGTTATAAATTCTTAGAGGACAGAAATTGTTACTGTCTGATTAACTTTGTGTATCTTCCAGCATGGGTCTATGTATATATAAAAGCTTAATGCATTCAATCTGTTGAAAAGTTACTGGGCCTGGTATTCTTCAAGGGTAAAATTGTATTCTATGATATTTTTTGTTTAAACATGGAATTCATCCAGATTGATTCTTTCATAGAGCTGTCCTAATGTAAGGTTATATATGGAGGAGAATGAAAGCAAAATGCTCTCATTTTACCAACATGTAAGAACAGAGGGCAGATAATTCACAGTTAATGTGCAGCTGCTGTGTGACAGGTGATCTGTTTTACACAGATTACTTCAGTGAGTATTCACAAGGTAAGAGGTAGAGGATAATAAAGTGTATTTGAAGGATCATAGTATTTAGAATAGATTTACTGAGTTTGAATTCCTGTTCTACTACTAAGCTGTGTAGTTTTAAGAATTTTACTTAACTCTCTGAAACTTTGTTTGCCAATTAGAATACCTGCCTCAGTGTCATTACAAGAATTGTACATAGATGATATTGTTATCAAGGTTAAGAGTTACTGTATTCATTTTATAAGTGAAGAAACTGAGGAGAGTAGCATTACATGATTTACCTGCAGTCATGTTACAGATGCTTGGCAGGGGTAAAAATTGAAGAGATGAACAGTACTAGAGAGAATATAATTAACTAGGACTGTGAATGTGATCATAGTTGAGAGGTGTTCTCAACACTGAGTTAGGAGCAGTCAGACAATCTGGGTGGCAGTAGAGTGGAGAAGCTAGGCTGGAATGTTTGCCATTTATATTAATTAAGATGTGATTTGATACTGAGTGAAAGACCCAGAACAACAGTGGGCTTAAAAAGATACAAGTGTGATTCTCCCTCACATAAATATAGGCAGTCTAGAGTTGATAGATTGGCTCCAAAATATTGGGGATTGAGGCTTGCTGCTGTATACTGCCTCTTACTGACACCCCGTTTCCCCTTCCTTTGTGGTTCAAGGTGGCTCCTTTCTCGCTAGCCAGCCCATCGACATTCTGAACAGCAGGGAAAGGGAAAAAAAGGCAGGAGAAGCCATGCTGTCAGCCCTTTATAAAGGACACTTCCAGCAAGTTGTGTCCATCTCCTTTGTTTATATTCTGTTGGCCAGAATATGGTCACATGACCAAACTCACTTCAGGAAGTTGTGCGCCGTGAGCTCATTTGAGGGTCCTGTGATTGAGGAAAACTAGAGAATGGATATTGGAGGTCAGCTGGAAGTCTCTGCCACACAATTTATGATTTTGTGTTTGCAAAACTGGTTTGAATGTTATTTCTTTTCTACTGGTTTCTATGCTTTCCATTTGATTAAGAAACTTTTCATTATGGAAGGGTCTTAATAGTTTCATAGCTGCAACATTTGCGTTTACAACTATAGACATAATTTAGTCAAAGGTATACATAAAATCTTCTATGAATTATAATTTTTCATTAATAATAAAATATGTTATCAAAACAGCCCAATTTTAATGATGTTTACATTAAAAACTGATATATACTAATGACTACCTAAAGAAATGAAATGTCTAAGAATAATTAGCACTTCTTTTAGAAAAATTTAACTGTTCTTTATATATTTAACCCAAACATATCAAGGCTTGAGTAAATCACAAAGTAAACCTGCAAGGTATAACTCAAGAACCATTTCTTATTTGCCTTTGAATCCTGGGTAACCTAGCCTACGGTATGTTCTAGCTTGTAGTAGGCAGAGGAAGCTAAATATTTGAATAAATAGAATAAATGAATAAATAGAAGAATGAATATTGGGGTGTAGGATGAAGTAATAAGTGTCCTTCCAAAGTAGAGAAATAATTTTAGCTTTTATCTTTTGTAATTTTAGGGTAGCTCTGTTGCATATGCCAAGCTATTGGGACTTCAGAAGATTTTCATTTCAAAAACCCTTGAAAAAAGCTCAGTTTCTTAAGCAGAATAAACCTTTGGTAGCTGTTAATAGCTTATAAGGGGACAAGTCCCAGTTAGTCTTCCAAACATCTTCCTTGGATTCTTTCATTTATCTTTGACTTCTACAAAACAAAGGAAACTAACTAGAAGCATCAACAAGATAATTTCTATGAAAACCAATAACAGTCATTATCTTATTAAACTATTAACTTTTATGTCTACCCAAAACCTGATTAACTCTATGTTAGAAAGTATCAACTTAACATTAAAAATAACATTATTTTTCCTACTTATCAAACCGATAGTTAATGATTGTAGAAATAAGAGAAAATATGTAGATGACTAAAAATTATCCATAATCACCATAAATTTTATATAATTTAAAAAACACTTTAGTATATTTTTCTGGAGTTTTTGCTTTTTTCCACTCTTCCTCCCTCACTTGAACTCTGTACTTTCCTTCTCTTTTCCTTTGTCTCTTTCCCTTGTGGCATCTGTAAAAGCAAACCAAATTGCAGATGTAATATCTTTTTTGTCACTTAAAATTGCTTCCCATGTCATTAAGTGTTATTTTATAAGTGATTTAGGGCACTAACATATGTTTTTATAGCAAGGATGTAGTACAATTAAACACACCTCTACTGTTGAGCATTTCTGTATGGCACGAGATATATAATGCCACAATCAATATCTGTATAGGTAATTGATTGACATCTTTCTAATTTCCTTGTACTAGATTTCTGGAATTATGGGATTACCAGGTCAAAATATATTATCTTTGAAAGATTCCAAATACTTACTATATTATTTTCTAAAAAGAGACTCAGTTTACATTGCCAGAATCGTAGGAGTGCTAGGCACCTCACATCATCCGCAGTACAAATAATTAATAGGACTTTAAATATCTTTCCAAATGTATTAAGTGAAAAAGAACACTAGTTATAGCTTTAACTTGTTGTTAACAATTTGACATAACACATATATACATACATACACATATGTGTATAAATGTATGAATATAAATACATATAAAACATTGAGACCATACTATGTCTTTTTCTTTGTAAACTTAAAAAGTTTTATGATTCCATGGTAATTCTTCCACTATTATATATTCAAATATAATGTCTAATGGCTTGAAATAATGTTCTTAATCATGGTAAGGAAATACCCTCCTATTTCTGATTTTTTAAGAGGTTTGTTCAGTAATAAATGTTGAATTTTATATATTTAAAAAATAATCTCCAATTTTTCATTGACTTTCCTTCTATCCTTTTGTCCTTCCATCCATTATTCCTTCTTTCCTACTGTACTTTGTTCCATATTTATATTACTTATTTTTCTTTATTTACCTAGTTTGAAGCATGTATTTTTTTGTTTTCTTTTTCAAAAGAATCAACTTATAGATTTATTTGCTAGTCTACTCTTCTTCTATTTCCAGTATTATTAAATTTTTTATTATCATTGAACTGTTTTTCCTGACTCTATAAGAATTATGTTGTTTCTTTTAAAAATATTAAGTTGAATTTTAGATATTAAAAGTTTATTTATTTTTTAGTCTTTATAGCTTAAACATGAAAGCATTTAAGGTAATATAAGGTAATTCTTAAAAATGTAGATTTGGCTTCATAAATTTAATAGGCTGTGTCTTAATGTTTTTATTGTAAATATTCTAATTTGCCTTTAATAATTATTTGGATTTAGAATTTAATCAAGGATTATGTAGTATTCTCAAATTTTTATTTTTAATATTAGTGTGACCATAGTTGATGTGACATAGTTCATATGCTATGAAAGAAAAGAGGATAAAATTGTAGGCAGTATTTGGGGTCCAGTATCTAAATAGACATTTTTACTTCAGAATAATAATAGCATAGTTTATTAGTTACTAGAATTATGCTATTTGGGACAGAGAGAAGGTAAATCAATAGGTCTGAAATAAAAAGAAAGAATGTAAGAATAAGTTTTGTATCAGTCAGGGTCTGAACAAAAGGCCGAAGCCATATAGTAAATCAAGCAAGAAAAGTTTAATATAAAGAATTATTGATTGTTACAGAGGATTAGAGCAAAAGATAGCTTCGTAAGATTTAAAGAGAATTCTAAAGAATACATAAATAGCAGAAACAAAGAGTAGTTACTAGTTCAGTGATGGAGCCCAGTGAAGAGGCTCATGCACACATTTCCCCTGGCCCCATGGTCACTGAACTGCAGAGAAGTCACTGTGGAGCTACACCAGTGGAACTTGCTGGAAATCTGTCCTCTTAGTTGCTGCGGAAAGCTATTCATGGAGGTGCAGCACTATAAAACCACCAAAGTAGGCTGTGGGGGAAATGACTGACCACTGGATCGCTGGCCCCTGTGCACTGCAGGAATTGGGTGCTCCAGAAGCCGGGCTGAGCAAGGCCACCAGAATAAGGGGAGAACTCCTTCCTCCTGCAGTGTTTCTCTAATGCTCTCTCTGACAAAGTATCATGCTAGCCGGCAAATGAAAAATAGTTAAAGGAACCAACCTAATTTTCTCAGAGCAGACAATGAAGGTATATTTGGAACTGAGAGTCAATAAATGAACAAACTTTGTATTAGAACACAAAATTTTAAATACTCATAAATTTGGTATTTGGAAATGCTGATGTGTAGTCATAACCATTTCAGTTCTTATCTTAACACATTACTGAAGTATTTTAGAAGCAGTATTATTCACTACCAGACCTCATATGTAAAATCTAACATGCCCATCAAGTGTCCACATTTTGATTTCTGATGCTGTTTTTCAGTTAAAGGAAGCAGAGCTCTGGAGAAAATTGTTGACTCTGTATTTTAGTACCCAGGCTTGTAGATTTTAATGTCAAGAGAGGGCAAAAATGCTTTACAAAAATATGGAAAGACAAATGGGCTAGCTTAACTGCAGCCCCCAGATAAGCTGGGATAACTTGAGCTTTAAAAGTTGTGTGAAAATCCATGAATCTAGTGTTACTCCAGTGATGTATATAATGTGATTTATGAATAGAAAGATTATGTTTTATTTTTATTGATGAACTATGTGAACACTATACCTAATTCTGGTTAATGAAAACCAGACAGAAACAAATTTACTTGAAGTTCATACCAGTATGCTGAATCCTATCAAATCTGATTAGGAACTTAAACATGAAATAGGTTATAATAAAAGTTATAAAAGAAGAAAAAGTAAAATGATTAAGAGTACTTATGCCTTACGAGACATGTTGCATGAAAATGAGTGGGCTGGCAGAAGGGGCTCAGGCCAATAGTAAAAGCTCAGTTAGAATTACTGGACACCCAGATATGTGTGTGTTCCAGTGTTCAGTCTTTGATGGCTTACTTAAGTCTGTAACCTCTAAGGAAACTTGGCTGTTTTACTTTTTGGCTGTCATTTGGAATATCTATCCTTTAATTCTACTAGTTTTTCCTTTGAAACACATACATCGAAACATCTGATTATCGTTGTAAAATATTAACCAATATCTAATGACTTCTTCTGTCTAGAATGATATTGGAATGGCTTACCTATTCTTCCATCTCATTCACCCATTCCCTTTATGAGTTTTATTTTAATAATCTAGAAACTTTAAATCCCATTTGTTATTATTAATTTTATCTTTCAGCAATAATTTTTGTCACTTTCTTCTTAACCTTTCTGGAAAATGGGTTTCAGCAATCATTGACAATCTGTTCACAATTCACTTTCATAATTTGTGAGTTAGTCATGTTGAGACGTCACTTTTAAAAGACAAGTTTTCAAATAACTTACTCAGAAATAGTATGGGGTGGTTTACTTATTTTAGCCCTTGGATTATAGTATTGTCTTTCTGTTAAATTAGGCATGATTGACAAATCTGAGATTTAGGCACCAGGCTTTTTTTTTTTTTCTGAAATTTTATGTGGCAGAAGTCTGAGATCAGTTTGATTTTGCTAACTTTTTAATCCTAAATTTTTAGTTTATGCTTGAAATTGTAAAATATAGTAAGATATGCCTATATTTTGATACTGTTTATTATTGTTTTGTTATTAATTGTCTACTACTTATTTAATGCTTTCACTCTTCTGACTAATGATGATTTAGCCTGGTCTTGTCCAAAATAGATGACTGAACATGCTGGTATTTCTCTCCTTCCTCTTTAAATCCCATAAACAACATAAAAATTAGAATTTCATTGCAACATTGGAAAGCCAAGAAGGTATCCACACACCTTCAGAATTTATTCCCCTAAAATGTGACAAGAGTAGGTTAGTCTCAAAAGAACCCCCAAATCACCTTGAGATACTCAGGATAGATAGTTCCGTTTTGGTTACCCATCAGACTCATTCCATATGATTTTTATTGTCTATAAATTTCTTACTTTCTGATCTCTGGGTTGAATATTCAATATTTCCAAAATTATAGTGTCTTAAGATATGTGTCCCTAAAGTGGGATTTCTGTTAAGATACATTCTTTTTTTTTTTTTAAGAAGAGCATGGCAGAGGCTTTTATTTAGAGAGAAAGCAAGAGGACAGTACTCCTGCCTCAAGCCAGGAGGGGACAAGAGAGTCCCCGTAAGATACATTCTTAAACATTCATAGAAATGCAGCAATGTCTGACTGACTTGCAAGTACCAGGAGGGAGCTAAATCCTTGAAAAAATATCTTGAGGCTATATTTCCACAAACCAAAAACTAAGCTCATCTAACACACTGTCCCCTCCCTTGTACTGTTTCTGGATGTGGATACTAGTAATCAGATCTGCATTTATTTTCAGACAAACAGGAATTATCTTTTGGACTAAATAAGTAAACTATAACTGTTGATGTGAATTCACATCTACAAATATTAAGAGACAACAAGAAACATTAACTGAAGAAAAGTAGCATATAAGAAGCACACCTGATTCAGCAAATAAAATGAACCTTCAGTGATCAGAGTTGATAAAGGGAATTAAATAAACTTTGAAAGAATTGTCATTAGTATTAGCTAGAAATTTAACAGGCTATTTTATCCATTACAAAGAGAAGACTGTCATGAAAAAGAAAAAAAGTGCTTATAAAAAGAAGTACAAACTCAGCTAAGATACAGTTGGAGTGAAATGGGACAGAGTACAAATGACAATTAAGTAGAAAATGAGTAGAAAACAGGAGCAGACTCAGTATTTCCAACATCTTTTTAATAGTAGAAATCCAAGATAATGGAAAGAAAGGAATGATCAAGGAAATAATAGAAGAAAACTTTCTGAGCTAAAGAAAGATCTTTGTTATTAGAGTATACAGCAGTATTAAAATAAAAAATAAAACAACAAAACCACATCAATAAATATCCTAAGCAAATTTGCTTAAGGATAGAGAGAAAAGCATACAAAAATTTTTAGAGGATAAAAAGTAACTTATAAAGAATAGAAGAAAACTATTATCTTTTTTTTTTTTTGCATAGGATGCCAAAAGAAATAGAGAATTTCTTTAAAATATGAGGGAAGATGTTTATAAGCCACTTGCATGCCTGACCAAGATAGAATTCAGTGCGTATCTGAATTACTCAATGTTGTCTTCACCACAAGTAAAACTAAAACCATAAAAGAAAATATGGAAGAGTAAAGAGGAGAGGTAAACAAAGAAGCAAAATAAAACATGTTTTTAAGTATAAATATTGGAAGATTAAAAAGGCTTAAGATAATTATTAACAATTGAAAGTAGAAGAATAAAATAATTTAAAATAATATATACCTAATTTTATATAAGTGGATAAAATTGGGATATGGGAGGCCAAAGTTTATGGATAGTGAAGCTTGGAGAGATAATCATGATACAGAGGGCAAACCTGGTCCAGGTATGTTAGTGCTCTAAGAATTTTCTCCATTGTTGTCTAATTAATTCTTTTTAATATCACTCTGTCATAGATATTATTATAATTATTAAAACAACAATATTGCAAAATAGGAAACTAAAGTTAGAGAAGGACTTTGGTTAATTAATTAATTAAACACTAGGATATCTTTGGCAATGCAGTAAGATAGGAAACAGAATTTGGAGATGTGTGATCCTAAACTTAATTATTTGCAAAAAAAAAAAAAAAAAGAGCATCCAATTGGATCATTCAAGAATCAACTGAACAATGTTATAAAAAGAGAGAGGGTAAGGTGATCACTAGTCCAAAATCAGGATTCTTCTTACTTTTATGAAAATAATCCACTGAAAAAAGTAATGGAAAGAAGATTGGTTTAAAGTCACCACAAAAGCTATAAAACATAAAACATCTAGAGATAAATTCAAAAAGAATTGTGCAGACATAGGTGATGAAAGCCACAAAACTCCTTTGAAGGACAGAGAAGTAGATGTGAATGAAGAAAGGGCAAGACATACTATGATAATGGTAGGGGAATGTTGAGTACTGAAGGATGTCGTTTCTACCCAAATCAATCTATTAATTCAATTCTGACTCCATGTAATACCTGCTGAAATCCCAATAGGATGGGCCAATTGTAATTCAGCTTTCCTAAGCTTAAACCATTGCTGTTTGAATCCTACTTCATCATTATGCACACAGTGCTGGGTTAGACTGACAAGTTGATCTTAAAAGAAATGTGTAAAAATAGACAAGAGAATTTGAAATGAAAATAATGAAGGAAGACTTGGCCTCTCAGGTATCAAAATGTCATAAAGCCACAGTTGTATAAGCATAGAAATAGCATATATGTTCATATACACTTATGAACTAAGTGAGTTAATATATTTGAGACTGTATTTCTGGGGAGCTGTGTTGCAGTTTTAAGAGAGGTATATCTGGAGTCTACCTTCATTGTTTAAAATTCTCTGCTCTTCCCATCACTAGATGCATAATAACCTCTGGCAAATCATTTTTTTCTCATTTATAAAATTGGAATAAACGTCTTCATAGTATTGTTATGAGGATTAAATACATTTTTGTATAAATTAATTTTTGTAAAAGTACTGTATAACACAGACCTGCACAAAAAAAGAGGTTCAATAAATTTTAGATAGTATTATTCACTCTATTCAACAAACATTTATTACCTATTTTGGGTCACACTTGGAAAGGTCCTAATATTGTTGTTCTTATTACTCTTATTGGAGAAAGAATGCACTATTCATGAAATAGTAGAGGAGGAAATTGATTACTTATTTTGGGGAAAAAAGATCCCTAACTCCTATCTGCACACGGTTTTTCACATAGATTAAAGTTTAAACATGATCGAAAAGAAAAAATTTGCCTAGCAGCTCATAGATAAAATATAAAGCATATTATATAGTAACATATATATGATACATAATGACATATAATATTTGTTATATATAACATAATAATCTGTATATATATATAGATAGAGAGAGACTACACACACACACACACACTGTATTATCAACTGTAGACTCAGGAAAGCTTTTCTTCTTATTCAAAGAATATGACTTTCATTTCATTTGCTCTGATCTCATTAGGGAACTCATTTACCCAGATTAAGTATTTGTTGACTTGTTTTCTCTCTCTTTTTCTGTCCCCATCTTTCTGTTTCATCTCTTTGACATTGTCTCTTTTATTCTTAAGGAACTGCTCACCTTTAACTTCCAATTCTGATTCAATTTTCTGCAGTGCCAATTTGCTCTTTATTTCTTATACCGCAGATTTTAATTGTATTGAACTTTACACTTTAATTTTCTTAAACTCTATTATATTTATATACCTTTCCAAATGAGTCATTGTCACTTGATCAGATTTTTCATCTCTTCCTTTGTAGGGATCATATTTTCCTGAATATCATTAAGAACACAAAAAGATGGTTTCTAAAATTTAGCTTTGTTTTTTGTAGCTAAACTGCCTAAACAGGTTTCTGTTCTGAGTAGTCACACTTTCTGCTTCTCCTATGTTTTAGAATCCTTTTATTTATTTATTATTTGGTGGTAGTTATTTATGTTTTTCTTTTGCCGAATCTTCATATTTGAATGGGAAGAAAATGTCTCTCTTTGGTATACTTAACAGTTCTCCTGAGCCATGATAGATGCTTCTTGTTTGATTTGAACTTGGAGGTGCTTATTATGCATATCTCGATCATAGTTGACGATGCTAATTATCTGGCCTGGCCCTCGGGGCTTAGTAGGTTCCTGAGGAGATGCTCACGATGATCTATTCTTGAGTATTTCTCCACACCCACAGTCCTCTCTGTCCCGCGAGGGAGGGACTGTATCACAGGAGGTCCACAGCATCCCCTTTTATAGTCTCCTGTGTTTGCCCCTTCGAGGGGTGACTTCTCTCCCAGGATACAATCCACTACCTGATATCCATTTTGATTTCAAAAGTGGATATGGAAGAACAAATACTAAAGAATAAAGACCGAGACAGCTCTGGAACCTGAGAAAAATACAGAGAGGATGCTTCCTCTCTTCTTGTCCTATGAGGCCCCTTGTTTCTGAGGTAGATCAAGTCAGTTTAAAGTAGGTGGAGATCCTGCGGTTTTGCTCAAACCCTTTTAGCTCATGAAAGTCGGGCTGGGGTGGGAGGGCAGCATAGATAACTGACCATTGCTCAGAATTTCTCATGCTGGGAAACTCCTCTGCCTTCTCAGGCTTTCTTCAGTATTTAAATAGTAAGATGAGGGTAGGTGAAGTAGAGCAATTATTCCTCAAGTTATTTTTGTTTTAGAAATATGGTGTGTTATTTTCCTGGTATAAAAGGTATAGAAGTTAATTATATAGTGTTTGGAAATTACAGAAAATTAGAGTGATGAAAAGTGCGTAGTTAACAATAGGGTGTTGTGTTGTGCACTTAAAGAAAGAGGGTAGTGCTCAGGGTTCTGGGAAGACGGCGGCGTGAGCAGGGCAGCGGAAATCTCCTCCCCAAACCATATATATCTATGAAAATACAGCAAATACAACTATTCCTAAGAGAGAGACCAGAATACACAGGACAGCGCACAGCCTGCATCTGGACCTGAGAGGACTTGGCACCCCACGAGGCAGGTAAGATACGGAGCCACGACCCGGCGGGACCCGAGCACTCCCCGACCCCAGAACACCAGCAGGAGGAGAGGATTCAGAGCCGAGAGGGATTGGAAGTACAGGCCCGTGAAATAACCAGCCCTGGTGATCTGCGCCAGGAATGCTGACATACATCGCGTGGTGTAGCGGAGATTGGAGAGGCAGAAGGTGCAGGTTTTGAGCTGGGAACGCACAGGGTCCTTGCAGCTCCCGGGACAAAGAGAAGTGCGCGCTTTTTTCAGCGGTCTTATGATCGTCTCAGCACATTCAGCCCAGCAGGCTGGGAGTCCTGAGGAATTTTGGACCCCTTGGCTGGCGACTGGGAAAAGGTAGCCGCACTGAAACTTCACAGAGAGAACAATAGGCTCCCATTCGATCACGCCCAGGCCAGAGCTGCAAAAAGCTGAGCAGAGCGGTGCAGCCGCAGCTGTGGAATAGTGGAGCAACAGCACCACCTATAGCATCCCCACAGAATCTACTCCCGGTGGGCTTTTTTTTCTTTTCCTTTCTTTTCTTTCTTTCTTTTTTTCTCTTTTCTTTCTCTTCCTTCTTCTTTAATCTTTTCTTTCTCTTCTTTTTTAAGTCTTAAAGAGCCCAGCTGACGTACATGGCACCTGCCAGTGACCACTTCTATCACCATGAAAAGACAGAGGAATATGGTACAAAGCTCACCCAGACAACCCCAGAGAGGGAGCCTGAAGGGATGCAAATGCACAATCTTCCTGAAAAAGAATTCAGAATAAAAGTCATAACCATGCTGACGGATCTAAGAGAAATATGCAAGAGCTGAGGGAGGAAGTGAGGGAACTGAGGAAAGACAATGCAGAAATGAGACAAGCCATCAACGGGCTTAGCAGCAGACTGGATGAGATGCAAGAGACTGTTAATGCAATAGAAATCAGAGAACAGGAATACAGAGAAGCTGAGGCAGAGGGAGATAAAAGGACTGCTAGGAATGAAAGAATATTAAGAGAACTGTGTGACTAATTCAAACAGAACAATATTCGCATTATAGGAGTAGCAGAGGAAGAAGAGAGAGAGAAACAGATAGAAAGTGTCTTTGAAGAAACAATTGCTGAAAACTTCCCCATGCTGGGGAAGGAAATAATCTCGCAGTCCACGGAAGCCCACAGATGTCCCAACACAAGGGACCCAAGGAAGACAACACCAAGACAAATAATAAATAAAATGAAAAAGATCAAAGATAAGGACAGAGTATTAAAGGCAGCTAGACAAAGAAAAAAGATCACCTACAAAGGAAAACCCATCAGACTATCATCAGACTTCTCAACAGAAACCCTACAGGCCAGAAGAGAATGGCATGATATATTTAATGTAATGAAATAAAAGGGCCTCGAACCAAGAATATTGTATCCAGCACCATTATCATTTAAATATGACAGAGGGATTAAACAATTTCCAGACAAGCGAAAGCTGAGAGAACTTGTCTCCCATAAACGACCTCTACAGGACATCTTAAAGGAACTGCTCTAGAGGGAAGCACTCCTAAGGCTAAAAAGATGTAACCAGAGAAAATAAAATCATAGCAAAGAAAGCAGACCATCCAAATACTAACTGAAGGCAAAGAATAAAACACCTAGTATATAAAGAAGGGAGGAGGAAGAATAAGAAGGGAGAGAAATAAAGAAACATCAGACGGTGTTTACAATAACTTAACAAGAAAGTTACGTTAGATTGTTAGATAGTAAAAAAGCAACCCTTGAACCTTTGGTAACCACGAATCTAAAGCCAGCAATGGCTGTAAGAACATATCTGTCAATAATCACCCTAAGTGTAAATGGACTGAATGCACCAATCAAAAGACACAAAGTAACAGAATGGATAAAAAAGCAAGACCCATCTATATGCTGCCTACAAGAAACTCACATCAAACCCAAACATATACACAGACTAAAAGTGAAGGGATGGAAAAAGATATTTCATGCAAACAACGAGGAGAAAAAAGCAGGTGTTGCAGTACTTGTATCAGACAAAATAGACTTTAAAATAAAGAAAGTAGCAAGAGATAAAGAAGGACATTGTATAATGATAAAGGGGTCAATCCAACAAGAGGATATAACCATTATAAATATATATGCACCCAACATGGGAGCGCCGGCATATGTGAAACAAATACCAACAGAATTAAAGGAGGAAATAGACAGCAATGCATTCATTTTAGGAGACTTCAACACACCACTCACTCCAAAGAACAGATCAACCAGACAGAAAATAAGTAAAGACACAGAGGCACTGAACAACACACTAGAACAGATGGACCTAACAGACATCTACAGAACTCTACACCCAAAAGCAACAGGATACACATTGTTCTCAAGTGCACATGGAACATTTTCCAGAATAGACAACATACTAGGCCACAAAAAGAACCTCAGTAAATTCAAAAATATTGAAATTCTACCAACCAACTTTTCAGATCACAAAGGTATAAAACTAGAAATAAATTTTAGAAAGAAAACAAAAAGGCTCACAAATACATGGAGACTTAACAACATTCTCCTAATTAATCAATGGGTTAATGACCAAATCAAAACAGAAAACAAAGAATATATGGAGACTAATGACAACAACAACACAAAGCCACAACTTCTGTGGGACTCAGCAAAGGCAGTTCTAAGAAGAAAGTATGTTGCAATCCAGGCCTATGTAAAGAAGGAAGAACATTCCCAAATGAATAGTCAAAAGACACAATTAATGAAATTGGGAAAAGAAGAACAAATGAGACCCAAAGTCACCAGAAGCAGGGATATAATAAAGATCAGAGAAGAAATAAAGAAAATTGAGAAGAATAAAACAATAGGAAAAAAATAAGTACAACCAAGAGCTGGTTCTTTGAAAAAATAAACAAAATAGGTAAACCCCCTGGCCAGACTTGTTAAGAGAAAAAGCGAATCTACACACATAAACAGAATCAGAAATGAGAAAGGAAAAATAACGACAGACCCCACAGAAATATGAAGAATTATAAGAGAATATTATGAGAATCTATATGCTAACCAGCTGGGAAATCTAGAAGAAATGGAAAACTTCTTAGAAAAATACAACCTTCCCAAACTGACCAAACAAGAAACAGAAAAACTGAACAGACCAATCACCAGCAACGAAATTGAAGCGGTAATCAAAAAACTACCCAAGAACAAAACCCCTGGACCTGATGGATTCTCCTCTGAATTCTACCAGACATATAGAGAAGAAATAACACCCATTCTCCTTAAGTTTTCCAAAAAATAGAAAAGGAGGGAATACTTCCAAACTCATTCTATGAAGCTAGCATCACTCTAATACCAAAACTGGGAAAAGACCTCACCAAAAAAGAAAATTACAGACCAATATCCCTGATGAACGTAGATGCAAAACTACTCAATAAAATATTAGCAAACTGAATTCAAAAATACATCAAGAGGATCATACACCATGATCAAGTGGGATTCATCCTAGGGATGCAAGGACGATACAACAATCGAAAATCCATCAACGTCATCCACCACAACAAAAAAAAGAAGAACAAAAACCACATGATCATCTCCATAGATGCTGAAAAAGCATTGGACAAAATTCAGCATCCATTCATGATTAAAACTCTCAACAAAATGGGTATAGAGGGCAAGTACCTCAACATCATAAAGGCTATATATGACAAACCCACGGCTAACATCATACTTAAGTGTGAGAAGCTGAAAGCTTTTCATCTAAGATCGGGAACAAGACAGGGATGCCCACTCTCTCCACTGTTATTCAACATAGTACTGGAGGTCCTAGCCACGGCAATCAGACAAAATTAAGAAATACAAGGCATCTGGATTGGTAAAGAAGAAGTCAAATTGTCACTATTTCCAGATGACATGATATTGTACATAAAAAACACTAAAGACTTCACTCCAAAACTACTAGAACTAATATCTGAATTCAGCAAAGTTGCAGGATACAAAATTAACACACAGAAATCTGTTGCTTTCCTATACACTAACGATGAACTAACGGAAAGAGAAATCAGAAAAACAATTCCGTTCACAATTGCATCAAAAAAGAATAAAATACCTAGGAATAAACCTAACGAAGGAAGTGAAAGACCTATCCTCTGAAAACTACAAGACACTCCTAAGAGAAATTAAAGAGGACACTAACAAATGGAAATTCATCCCAGGCTCTTGGCTAGGAAGAACAAATATTGTCAAAATGGCTGTACTACCTAAAGCAATCTACAGATTCAATGCAATCCCTATCAAAATACCAACAGTTTTCCTCAATGAACTGGAACAAATAATTCTAAAATTCATATCAAACCACAAAAGACCCCGAATAGCCAAAGCAATCCTGAGAGGGAGGAATAAAACAGGGGGAATTACGCTCCCTGACGTCAAGCTCTACTACAAAGCCACAGTAATCAAGACAGTTTTGTATTGGCACAGAAACAGACCCACAGACCAGTGGAACAGAATAGAAAATCCAAACATTAACCCAGACATACAGTCAATTAATATTTGATAAAGGAGCCTTGGACATACAATGGGGAGATGACAGCCTCTTCAGCAGCTGGTGTTGGAAAAACTGGACAGCTACATGTAAGAGAATAAAACTGGATTACTGTCTAACCCCATACAAAAAAATCAACTCAAAATGGATCAACGACCTGAATATAAGTCATGAAACCATAAAACTCTTAGAAAAAAACATAGGCAAAAATCTCCTCGACATAAACATGAGCGACTTCTTTATGAACATATCTCCCCGGGCAAGGGAAACAAAAGCAAAAATGAACAAGTGGGACTATATCAAGCTGAAAATCTTCTGTACAGCAAAGGACACCATCAGTAGAACAAAAAGACATCCTACAGTATGGGAGAATATATTCATAAATGTCATATCTCATAAGGGGTTGACATCTAAAATATATAAAGAACTCATGCACCTCAACAAACATAAAGTAAATAATCCAATTAAGAAATGGGCAGAGGACATGAATAGACACTTCTCCAAAGAAGAAACTCAGATGGCCAACAGGCACATGAAAAGATGCTCCATATCGCTAATCATCAGAGAAATATAGATTAAAACCACAATGAGATATCACCTCACACCAGTGAGGATGGCCAACATCCCAAACACAAACAACAGCAAATGTTGGCGAGGATGTGGAGAAAAGGGAACCCTCCTACACTGCTGGTGGGAATGCAAATTAGTTCAACCATTGTGGAAAGCAGTATGGAGGTTCCTCAAAAAACTCAAAATAGAAATACCATTTGACCCAGGAATCCCACTCCTAGGAATTTACCCTAAGAATGCAGCAGCCCAGTTTGAAAAAGACAGATGCACCCCTATGTTTATTGCAGCACTATTTACAATAGCCAAGAAATGGAAGCAACCTAAGTGTCCATCAGTAGATGAATGGATAAAGAAGAAGTGGTACATTTACACAATGGAATATTATATAGCCATAAGAAGAAAACAAATCCTACTATTTGCAACAACATGGATGGAGCTAGAGCGTATTATGCTCAGTGAAATAAGCCAAGCCGAAAAAGACAAGTATCAAATGATTTCACTCATATATGGAGTATAAGAACAAAGAAAAAAACCGAAGGAACAAAAGAGCAGCAGACGTACAGAACCCAAGAACAGACTAATAGTTACCAAAGGGAAATGGCCTGGGGAGGATGGGTGGGAAGGGAGGGACAAGGGGGAAAAAGGGGCATTACAATTAGCAGATATAGTGTTGGGGGGCACGGGGAGAGCTGTACAACTCAGAGAAGAGAAGTAGTGACTCTATAGCATCTCACTACGCTGATGGACAGTGACTGTAATGGGGTTGGTTGGGCAGACCTGAAGAAGGGGGTAGTTTAATCACCATAATATTGCACATGTAACTGTAGATTAATGATACCAAAATAAATTATTAAAAAAAGGAATTACAACTAATAAAAGTTCAAAATTAATCAGACAATAAAAAGAGGGTAGCTCTCACGTTAAGGGTTCTTAACACACACACACACACACACACTCACACACACATACACATACACACAAAAAACAAGGGGGACAGGAAATCTGTCAGAAATGATTGATATATTTATTACTTTGATTGTGGTGATGGTGTCATGGGTATGTGCATACATGCAAAGTCCTCAAAATGCATACATTGAATATGTGCAATTTTCACTACTAAATATACCTCAATAAAGCTGACCAACCAAACAAAAAATAAAATTTATGAAAGTGTGTGTTTTCTATCTTGTGTATTTTGTTTTTGTTTAACCTTTGTAGATCTATTCACTTGCTTTAAATTTAGTTTTGAAGTTTTCTAAGAAATTTTATTTACAACTTACATAGTCTCTTCTTCATGTAATGATGACAATTTATTATAATCCTGTTAGAATATTAGTTCTAATTAATATTAACAAAAAAGAAGACACTCAAAACCAGCCACACAGACTTTGTGTACAATGAAGATTTTGTTTGTATTCTTAATTTTGTCTATACCTAGTTTGTTCATAACTATGATCACATCACATAAATAGTTTTTTTTATATAAATTTTTGTTCTAGCCTTTCAATACATATCACTTTGATACAAGTGATTTATGAAGATCATTTTGAATAAAGTAAGTTTTTTGGGATTAGGAAACTTGTCTGCCAAGTTCAAAACTGTATCTCCAGGGACTAGCCTGACATCTGGTATATAAGAGGGAATAAATAAATATTTTGGGGGAAAAATTAATTGCACATTGTCTCTTAATTTATGCAGCCACTTATGAATTGTTTGACATTTAGGTCATTTCATTTTTTTATTAATTATTTTCTATTGAACAAATGCGAATAAAGAAGTTGTCTTCTGAATTTTTATTATATTTGTTGTCTACATTCTAAGAAGCGTAAATGTTTATGGAATGGTGTAAACATTGGTAAGCCTCTTGACATAAGAATGAAAGACTGAAAACATTTAATTTGGCACCAGTAAATTTTTTTTCTCATTTTTTTCTTCATGATAAATCGTTGTGATTATTTGGTAAATATTGTAGATTATCATATTATCAGATACTTCTAGTTATTGAAAATGTTAAAATAAAGCTAGCCTTTATAAGTTTTCTAATTTACATAACCTTCTTTTACTCTCCCACCATAGTAATTAAAATTTGGTTCCACTAGCTGAAATTAGATAAATGATACCTTATTCTTGGACAAAAGAAAATAATTTTCAAACATCATTACATTAACTCACAAAAGATATTTATCTTCTTCCTTCACATATTCTGAATGAGACATAAAGGTGTGGTAAATGTTAACTTGGAATATAGCTTATATCAATTTTAATATTTTAATATAATGAATGGAAGAAATATAAACAACTGTGAAATGTTAAAATGGTAAATGAAAATCTGTTTTTTTCAATTCAGAAATTATATTTTTGCTGTATGCTGGTGAATGCCTAAGTACATCATTTATATTAAAGCTAGGGTATTATTTTTCATCTACATGAGCTAGGAGAATCTCTGAGTTGTTGGGGAAAGGAAGTTTGTCAACATGAGGCCAAAATAAGTAATCATTTAAATCTGTAAGTTAATCAGTACCATGAAAAATAAAATCAAACCAGTCAATTTTTCTGTAAAGAAATTTTCTTTGTGCATTTGAAGATGATATTTATGAACTAACATCAGTAGATCAGATACTGGAATTGTTTTTGCAGTAGTAGTGATAGATTTGTGGTCACGCTTATTCATAAAACATCTGGCTAGAATTAGGGACTGTGTCTATGGCCACAGAACTGAGGAAACCCATGAGCCTTCACAGGTATTAAATCCAGCATTTTGCTGTCAATTAGTGCAATGCTCTGGCCCTTAAAATATTTTTAAAAACTAATGACTGACTTTTACATTTTTCAGACAGAAGTTTTGGTATATCGTAGAGCAGCGCTCTAAGTCTTGGTAGATACAGTCTTTTGAAGTTTCTCTGTTGATACATCTGCTACAGTAAACCAATTCCTCTGGCTCTAAAATATTCTTGCTCTTGCTAGACTTTAAGTGGCAGGCAGTTCTCTGAAAAGATAGCCCAGTGAAAAAGTATCTTAGGTATTTTATAGAGAGACAGAAATCGAGATATATAATTAAAAATATGTATTTATTTAAATATACAGAGTATATGTATCACAAGCTATAGTGCAAGCCTGAACAAATTTCAAAGGTCACTTCCAGCCTGATGATCTGAGCAAGGGCTGCTCTGGTCCGGCTGAGCCAGGGCCAGGCCGAGGCAGGGCAGAGGCAGCGCAGGGGGCCCACAGGGTGATGAATCTCCTCTCTGAGATGTTGACTCTGAAGCTCTCCTAGGAAGATGGCATCTACTCAGACTTTGTGGTTTGCAAGGCAGGAAGCTTTTTGGATTATTGGGAGCAGAAAATACTGCCCGTACCAATCTAGTCAAAGAGAAGGACTCGGTAGTTTTCTTGTAATACACAACACTGAGCAATCAGATTGGCTTCAGTTTTTTATAGTATGAAATAGCAAAACTCTCCATAATGTGGAAAGGGGTTATAGCAAACATTTCAAAACAGTTTTTGACAATCTTTAGGGTGATAATTTCAGCATCAAGTTTACTTGTCTATTTGTTTTTTATTAGCTCTTTGAATTCTACAAAAAAAAAAGATGAGCTTTTCCCCTAGTCAAGCATATTCGTCTGTCTTGATGGCGCCTTATACTGCTAGACTTGACTGTAACGCCACTGCTACAAGTTCTGTATGGGGTTTGAACTTCTTCAGTGGTGACTTGTCATTATTGGCTTCTCGTTTTCAACTTAGGTTTTTAGGAATTACCAAATCAAGTAAGACTTCTGGGAACAAATAATAGTTGAAATGAAGGCTCAAAATACATTGGGCAGAGGGATGGCTGTGACAGTCTAAATGACTGCACAGCAGTGAAATGATTTATGTTTATGTATATTTGAAAACAAAGCACAAATACTTCTTTTTCAGTTTTAATATATGAATTTAATATCAAAATTTTAGTCATCTTTTCCTACTCACCTGTATTAGTTATATATGGCGATGTTGCAAATTCTTCCCAAATTTTGTGGCTTAAAACAAGCTGATTTATTATCTCAACAGTTTCTGTGAGTCAGAAATGCAGGCAGTTGAGGCTGCAATCTTTGGCCCACAAGGCTGTATCAAGGTGCAGGATCACAGCACAGCCGCTTGCTTCTTCAGAGCAGCCAATGAGAAGGAGGCGGGAGGAGGGGGGGAGCGGGAGGAGGGGGGATGGAAGTCATCATTTTCAGAAGCTAATCTCAGAAGTGACGTTCTTCTCCTTTGCATATTTATTGTTAGAAGTGGGTCACCACTTCCAATCACACTCAAGGGGAGGATCCAGTAAGGGCAGGGAGTCCAGGAGGAAGGGATCAGGAGGCCATCTTAGGAGACCAACAACCCACAGCACTAGCTTTATTCTTGACGCTCTAAGCTTTATTTTGTCCACCTCCATGAAGAAAGCTCTCAGGGTTCACTAGAAAAGACCCTGGGTCTTTTGTTGTTTTGCTAGTTTAACTTTAGCATGCTTATTGAAACTTCAAGGGTAACCTATAAAAGGCTAGAAATGTAATATAAAACGTCAGAACTGGAAGAGAGATATTGAGAGGAAGTATGGAGATTTGAACTCAGCTCTTTTTGACACCAGAGCCTATTCTTCTAAAGCTATGCATGGAAAGCCCAAAACCAGCTTAGTAATTATATTAAAGATCTTTTAGGACAGTAAACATAATAGCTAAATGAATGGCCACAGATAACTTTTTGTGTATGTATGTAATACTTATTTTAATGGATCCTGTAGTTCTTGTTTTAGGACTAGTTCTTGTTGTGAGGAAAGAAATCATCACCTACTGTGTGTCAGGTACCATGTTAGGCTCCACTGTCTTCTATAATCCTGACATGTTTACTACGAGGTAATTATTGTTTTGTTTTACAGATGAGAAATCTAAACCTCTAAGAAGCTAAGAACTTGGCCATATTTCTGAGTTTGCAAGTATCAGAGATACAATCCCAACAAGGTAGGAATAACCACCTCTGACCTTCCACACTACGCCTCCACAAAGCTCAGGCTCTTTCTTCTGTAACCAGCTACCTCTCCAACAAGGAGAAAAGAAGGGAAGAGACAAAGAATCAATACTTTCTGAGCACCTATCATAGACCAGGTGTTGTTCTAAGCTCTTTATCTATGGTAATATATTGACAAAATTCTTCATAAGGTAAATATTATTATTCCCATGGTAAAGATCAGGAAATGGTATCGATTTAGATCTTGCTTATGTATATCTAAAGTCTAGAGTTAACTCAAAATTTTAATAATCAGTTTAGGCCTATTCTCTATACATTTCTTTGTATATGGTACATGTATTCAAAAGAAACAATAATTAAATTGCCCCACACTCTAAAGTACTTAAATGTCCTTGAGTCATTAAGGAAATGCTTTTCCTTTAAATATTCAGCTATTCTTCACAAATGGGTAACACGGGAATCCTCTATATGGTGATGCCTTGTGATGTAGAGTGCAGAAATGGAGCAAACTATTGTAGTTACCTGGCTGACCTGAAGGAAACACTGAATAACCCGAACAACCAAGCCTCATATTTGTAAAATATGAATCCTTCTGAGGTTAAAATGATGAGTTAAAGAAAAGTAAGGGACTTTTGTCTATTGTAGAAGATCCCCCGCTACTCAGAGTGGGAGGCACGACAAGGGCCCAAGCAATGATATGTCCTACATCACTTTCTCTCAGCCAATGAATATGACCGTCCCTGAGAATACACGTCTGTTTGGTGAGCACCCATGTGTTCTGTGCATCAGAGATTCTTATTTTCACACAATGAAGGCCTGATTTTCCCAACCGGTCTCAATCTGTAAAGTCAGCTATGTGTTTCACAGTCAAGTTCTGGCCTCTGTGATTCAGTCTTTTTAAAATCACAAATAAGCTTGACAATTGGTACATAATGAATTTCCAGTAAAATATAGAAATTGTACAATTTGATTATTATATTAGTAAACTAAAACTGTTTCCTTACCTGAATAGGACTCGAAATATTTCATAAGGTAAAAAGTTAACAATTGTATGTAACATGTGAAGGTATCACTTCTTTTTAGTGTTTTTGTTTGTTTAGTTGGTTTGGTTTGGCTGTTTTTCAGCACTAGAAAGAATTGACTATTTCTTTTCTTCAAAATATTGACCTTTTCTTCTGAGTGGCATTTGTCTTCTTTAGAGTTTCCTGCATTTTACTGAAGGGTGTGTTTTCTTTTAAAATTAATTCGCTATTATTTTCTCCTTCCTGCTCCAGTTAACTGAGTCATTTATAATTTTGTCAGATTTATTTATCTATCCGAGGCACCAAGTTTATCCTCAAGTCATTCTTTTAAACAGCAAAAAAGACCAAAAAAGAAAACATTGAAGGACTCAAGTGCTCTCACAAAGAAACGGCCAGTTCAGTCAACAAAATTTAAACTTCCAGTAAAAACATAAAACTCTCTGAGGTGTAGACCCCAATGGCTAGGAGAAGCCACAAGTTCAAGCTGACCTCGCCAAAAGCATTTAGACTTTTAGCCAAGCTTATTAAAAACAAAATTCATTTGAAAAGGAGAAAAAACATGCTACTGGGTTTCATAACATCAGGATGACAGGCTACAAAACGTTTTATTTTTAATAATATTGCCTCCTGAACATGACTCTAAATCTGTTTTCCTTTCAAGTTCCTCTGCTTCCCATTTTCCAGCTACTCCTAGAATAAGCCGTCCACCCTTCTGACTGGAAAACAAAACATCAAATTTGACAGGATTTCATTTTCAGAAAGCATTTTTTTCTTATTAGTAGTATTATAATGTAAAGACTTTCCCATCCAATCCTAGCATGAAAGGCAAAGCAACATGATTAAATCTAATGCTTTAAAATTATAGACAATGGCTGACCAGTGCTTTCTCACTTTATAAAAAGTCTAAGGTGATTCAAACGCAGAGGCCAAGCTAAGGCTGCATGCTTCTCTCAGAAAACCAGCTGTTGTCATTTTGGGTTGGAGGGGAATGTTGTTTTAAAGTTGTTTGCATTTAATAACCTGTGAATGTCAGGTGGGGAAGCAAAGTCACTGATAGCCAAAAGGAAAAGGGCTTGACGGGTCTTGAGAATTTCACAGTCAATCCTGATGGTCTTGCAATACAATTTTCTACAAGAAAAACTGTCACTTTCATCACTCCAATGGCACTGTTCAGCAGGTGGAATTGTCCCCAATTTTAACATTCTCTTTTCCTGTCTACACTTCCCAATCAGTCACCAGTATTGAGATGACGTTGCCAAACAAGGGGAAATGGGTGAAGGTTGAACTTCAGTGGATTTGGACGGGCATTCAGAAGGTATATGGAGGAGGTGTTCAGATGTGATATGAACAGTTGACTTTAGCTAAGTTATGAAGAGTTTTTATATACAGACTAATATTTTATTTCATTATATAGAAAATTGGATGACATGTTCAGCTGTATGTCTTAGCTTGAAGAGTTAAGATCCGCTTTATTGGGAAACATGGTTAAAAAATGAGGGCATAAGAGGATGGGTGACCTTATCTCCTACCATAGGATGACATTTCAGATCTCCTGTCTTAGCAACACAAGAACAGAAAGATGAATTAGGAAAATCGTCTAAACCACAGTGCAGAGAAATCTATAAAAGTGAGAGATTACCTTTGGATGATAATTATAAGGAACATCCAAACTTAAGGGCAGTTAAACAGGAGTTGCTGAGAGGTACTGAAGAGTTTCCTTGTTCATTTGTTACTAAAAATAAATAAAGCGTATAACCAACAAACCTTAATGGACTGCTTGTGAGTGCAAACGTAAAGCTCTGGGCTAGTCACTGTTAAAGGTTGGTGTTTAAGTTTGAATATTTCTGACGACAGTGAATCTACTATTTCTAAGATCTTGAAGATCATACCTCTTCTTAAATGTTAAAATTGTGATTTAACACCTATGTCTTAGATTGCATTTGGGTCAATGAAAAAGGAGTTTTGGTTTTTCTCATGGGAGAGGTGTCACAATTCAAGTTTGCTGAATGGAGTATATAAGCAAAGATTTCCCTGATGATCTGTAAAAATAAATGTGGAAGATAAATTTAATGAGACCACGCTGGTTCCAAGAAATATTACATGATCTCAGCATAAATTAGAGCAGCTCTTTTAATTGACATAAACGTACAGAGATGATTTTTAAATGGCTACAGTTGAGTTTATAAGACTACTGTAAGGTGGAAAGATACATATATTAACAGTTATTTAAAGGAAGCATATTAGTCTAAGATCATTCAGAAATCAACCCTCCATTTCTCTCTCTCTTTTATTCATACTAAATTATCTTATGGGGCAGTAGATACAAAAAAAGGAAAGAAAGCTCTGTGGGTTTATGATGTGGTTGTTGGGTGTGAGTTATTTCAATGACAGGACATTGGAGCACATATAATACCTTTCTAATTCTATTTAGAGATCAGGAAGAAGTTGAGGGAAATACATCCAAGAGTGAGCAGGAAAAATAGATAGACCTGTAATAGTTCCAGAATCTTGGCACACTTTTGAATGCATCTATTGGCATAATTGTCAATAAAAGTAACTCACATTGCATACCAGATCTATTCTTTATAAAAATATTTGCAATTTAATTTTTCTGGATGTTAATATAAATCTTCTATAAAACAATCATATTCTATGAAGGCAAGGATACTGTCTCTTTTTTTCCATGTTGTATTTCAGGTGCCTAGAACTATTTCTGACACACATTCAGTATTCAGTATGTATTTATTGAATAAGAGTATTAATAAACAAAAGGGGATTTAGAGCAGAGTCCCATAATTTTCTACCAACAACTGTTATTTTTAAAAGTGAATGTAGGCTTTCTGTAATCTGGTTTATTTAAAAGACGATATAACTGGAGTAAAGAATACTGTAAATTTTGCCTACCTTATTTCTAATTTTGATAGACTCTCCTCAAAATTAAGGAATAAAAAATAATTAAGAGGATAATTGTTTTTAGGTTGTGTGCCATTTCTTTAACTATTGTCTCTCAGCTCCAAGCCTACCTATCTATACTCTGTTTTATGATATTGGGACAGGGACTTTGCAAACCACATTTCTGCTTCACCGGCTGGTTCTCTGTTAGGCTCAGCCAGTAGTGAGGCTAGATGGAGAGGGGAAGCTGCCTGCTCTTGCCATCCTGTTACTGTCCGTGCACATCCGCTTCATCTGGGCTTCCTTTCTGCTGAGCACCGCATGAGTAACACTTCATTTCAGGAGCGGCAGTGCCTTCCCATAACAGCATGAGAGTCCAGCTGGAGGTTTAGCAGACATTGTAGAACCAACCTTTGGAGACACTTAGGGACACCAGCGCAGCCCTGCAGTACCCTTCCTCAGAGGTTTAAATTTCAGCTTTCCTCAGCTTCTCCTCCAATTGTCTCCATTTTAACAATTCCAACCACTTGCCTTTATGCTTTGAGCCCTGGGCATGGTAGCTTCTCCCTGCAGTGGTGAGCTCTACAGCATCTTCGTGGTCTCTTCACTCGTTCACTTATTTACTTAACCACTTTATGACTAGTGACATTTCTCTGTACTCAGTTCTCTCTGTCCAAGTAACTGGTGACATTGCTGTCTAGCTGGACCTTGACTTGTCCAGGTTGGTTTTACTAAGTCTTATTTCCTGTTTTTTTTTAATTTTCTTATTTTGTATATGCTACTTGATTCTATGCAAACAGGGTCAGTTTAAAAACTGAAGGAACAAAACAGCAGCAGACTCACAGAACCCAAGAATGGACTAACAGTTACCAAAGGGAAAGGGACTGGGGAAGATGGGTGGGAAGGGAGGGATAAGGGGGAAAAAGGAGCATTACGATTAGCACACATAATGTAGCGGGGTGGGGGTGGGGGGTGGGGTATGGGGAAGGCAGTATAACACAGAGAAGACAAGTAGTGATTCTATAGCATCTTACTACACGGATGAACAGTGACTGCAATGGGGTATGTGGTGGGGACTTGATAATAGGGGGACTCTAGTAACCATAATATTGCTCATGTAATTCTATATTAATAATAGCAAAAAAAAACCAGTGGCAGACTGTGAGGGGCACAAGTGAATTTTCTAGGGTACTGGTAACATTCTGTTTCTTAATCTGAGTGTTAATAAAATGAGTGGCTTCCATTTGTAAAAATTGTCAATACGCTTGATGTAAGCAAAGTTCTAAAAAAAAAGTGAAATATCCTGAATGCTTCCACCATCTTTCCTGGACCTTGCTTCTTGCTTCATCCTCTCTCTTTCTTCTTTCCCCTTCTGCCTTTCACACTCTTCCCTCGGGTGTTGTTTCCTTCAGTTCTTCCTCTTCTCATCTTGAAAATTTGCTCTTACCTTATTCTCACCAACCCAACACCTTCATCATCTTCTCAGCTACTAGTGAAGAGATAAAGAACTCAGTTCTTTCTCTTAAACTCACCAAACACAAGTCAGACCCGTTACCCCATGGAAAACAGAGAGGGCAAAGTCCCTACACACTGCAACAAGAGAAACAGGGAATTAAACATCTGTCTCCTGTAGCAGAGAAGGTATTAGTTTTGTCAGGGTGCTTTGAGATATATTTCACTGACACTTTTAGTGGCCATCTGGTCACTTGTTCCTAGGGATCAACCCCCTTCCTATTTCCTCCTACCTTTGGTGGCAGACGTTAGAAGAGAGCACTATTACACCTTACCAAAGAACGAGAAGAAACTGTGTGGATGAGCCCCCAGGAAATACACATCTCACAGAGAGATCCATGATTGCTCTGCCGCACTGCCAGAACCTCCCTCTGAACCTAGATTTTGATTCCCAGAGGGCCTTCTTATTGCTTAGTGAGTATGTAGGTTCCCATTCCTCACCACCACCTGAAAATGAGAATTTTTCTTCCATATTTTAACTCCTTAGGGTTTTACTCTCAGCTAGTTTTCATGTAGGAAAAATTTGCTTTTCTAATTGTTCTAAGGTGTCAACAGTTTTATATGTTAACTTTTCCAAAGATATTTTGTATTTTAAAAGAGTTGGCCCAGAAACCTCACATCTTCATGTGAATGTTAAGAAATTGTCAGAGGTGAATTTTGGCCATAAAATAGGGACTGGTTTGATATAGTCTTCTGAGAGGATGTTATTTCATTCTCAAATCAATCAACCAAAGAGGGAAGCCAGTCTAGACTAGATTTCTATTTTGGAATGTAGCTTTATGGGTCAGAAAGTTTAAACATCCTATAATTATATAAATAAAGGTAAAAAAAAGGTGCTTTTGCATCTTACTAGAGATACATTTCAAAAGAAATAACAATATAAGAAAAATGGTCTATGGCCCTATTATGGTAGAGTATAAATCAACATAAGGTGAATTTATTTTTATTATGCTAATTGCCAAGAATTCTTAGCTTCAGCCAAGAAATAGTTTGTATTTCATTTGCTTTCTGACAAAATTTGAAAAATAAAAGTTTGGTTGTTCATCAGAAGGGGACTAGAAATAAAATAGCAATAAATATTATAAAATGCTTTTTTGGAGAATATTTGCCATGACTATTACTTAATAATATGTGCTATTTTTTTCATTTTGAAAAAAACCCCTGATATCTGAACTTTAAGAAAAGGTCGTAAGCTTATTATTAAAACCGTTCTTAAATACATTTCCTAATACAGTCATGTCATCTCACAAGGCCCTCACAAAGTGTTTTACTACTGAGTCTTGGAATTCTTATTTGAACCAGGCTGTGGTTTCATTTCTGAGAAATGTTCTCTTTCTCCCGATACTTGTGGTATCAGGTAGACTGAAGTAGTTTTAGAGGATTGACATCTGAAGTTCCCAAAAAGAAAAGACAGGGATTGACCTTCCACCAATTTAATATTTCATTTATTTGGCAGAATCCTTTGACCTCTAGAGTATAAATGTAACTGTCTTAAAACTTTTGAGATTTCATCAAAATTTTACTTAGCATTTCCTGGGCACTCATTCTAAGATCTAGTGGGAGAAAGAGAGTTCTCTTTCTTTCAGAATGTCTTCTGAAATTTGTGTAAAGAAGACCTGAAATGCATGGTGTTGAAATGTAAGCACTATGGATAATAAATGAAGGCTGATGACAGCCTAAGAAGACACACATCCTCTGATGAGAAATCTCTGCTCTTTAGAGGAATGGTTTCTGTTGTATGCATGTACATACATACATTTGAAATTCCAGAAAGAAAGCTGAACATCTGGTCACTTCATTCTAGTATTTCTTAATTTATAAGGATATGAAAATTTTAATATCCCATATCAGAAAGTCATCAATCTGTGATAAGCTTCTCATTCTCTTTGAACAGTTTCCTTGTGAATATGGCATGAAACTATTATTATAGCAACTGCATTTGTGACTCGTTAGCAAAACACATCTCTGAACTGAAAATGTAGTCCATTTATGATATCACGCCTAGCTTTCAGGTCACAAAGCCTTTCACTGTTGCTGTTACTTAATTCAAGATCCTGTGAAATGTATATGTTTTATACGGTCTAAAAAGAAGCTTTCTTAAAAATAACAAATGCAAATTTTGAAGAATTTTCAGAATCTTTGTTAGCTTTTATGGTTTCAATATTCTGACACAACTTTCCTGAGTTAACTTTGGCCTGCTTTTTCTGTTTGAATAGAGGGAAATAAAAATGCTAAGTTGCATTAGAAGTACCATTTAAATGAAGACACCCCCACCAGCTTACAAATGTCTAAATGAGTTATTTTGCTGTGCATATTTTTGCTCATGTGCAGGTGGGATGGTAGAGAAAGGAAGAACACTAGAAAGTAAGGGGACTAACACAGATACTGGCCAAAACATTTCATATCTCTGGACCTGCCTTATCAGCTATCACTGGAAATGATGGAACTGATAGTATATCCATTACCTTCTAGTTCTAAATATTAGGATTCTATCTGAAGTGTTTATTACTTTACTTTTTTATTATAAAGAGAATAAATAGTCAAAAATGTACACAATATGGAAAATATATGGAAGGTATTAAAAGCAACACCTTAAATTCCACCATCTATAAGAAATCTGGAGTCAACCTTTTGTAAATGTCCTTCCAGATTTCTCCCTTTTAGGAGTAAATGCATAACTTTTTTACATAGAAATATACTGTCTAATATTTGTTGCTCTCAAACTTTTTTACACTTAAAAATATGTCAAAAGAACTTTCCATACCAATGAATATACATTGCATCATGCTTTTAAAGGGGCACACATAATTCTATTGTACAGATGCACTAAAATTAATTTATCCTGATAAATTAGATCCTTCTCAAATTTCTTTATCATAAACTGCACTGAATTTTCTTGTGCCTTTACTTTTCCATATACATTTGTGCATGACCAATTGCTTCTATGGAATATATAAAAGGGAAATCATTGGGTAAAACATATGCACACTTTTGATATGTATTACCAAATTGCCTACCATTAGGTTTAATAAATTAATATTCCTATCAGCAACATATGAAAGTGTGATTTTTCTGTCACTCTAACAACATTGAAGAAATTATTAGTATTTTATTGAGAATTGAGAATCAGCTTTTAAAACAGTGATAGTTCATTGTATTTTTTTCTTGCACTTTTTTCAAAGGTGACCATCTCTTTATGTTCTTTGATCTGTTATATCCCTTATATCTTAATTGCCTGTTCGTGTGTTTAGCTAATTTATTTTTCTATTGGGCTTTTTATATTTATCCATACTGATTTTGAGAGTCATTGCAGTTGATTTTAGTTTTTGAAGATTTCCCCAAGACTTTCATTTGCTTTCAACATTTTTATAGTGTGTCTTTTTTGTTTATTATTATTTTTTATTAAAAAAAAAGTTTGGGTTTGGATGAAAAAAAAGAAATCTATTGTGAATAAGATTTGGTGCCTAAAACCAAATTAATAATGAAGTATGATTTTCTCGAAACATCTTCCTTGCAATTTATACCCCTTGGGAACATGGAGGTAGTATGTAGATAGGCAAGGTTTTAAGAATTTAACGATTGAATTGGGTTCCTGAACATCTGAGATGCACAAGGGCAGAAGAAGTGAATATCCAAAAATAAACTTGGCTCATTTCACATATTTGCCTGGACACTCTTCACTGTTTGATTTTTATCATCTATGATTTAGTTCTCAACCAAGAAGCTCAGATTGAATAGCATTCAATGGTGTAAAAAAAAAAAATGAATCCAAGTCTGAAGGGATGAGAGGTCAGTAGCTCTCTGTTTATTTACATTTGCAAATAACGTGGTAAATTTTGATTTATACCAAATTATTTACTGCCTAAAACAAAATGAAGGATCTAGTCAAGCTTCTGTAAATTAGGTGTTAGGTATGCTTTTCACCATATCTTTTTTATAATATAATTTTTCAAACCAGTGCTTTTTTATCATAAATATAAATACCTATGTACTATGAGAAACAGTGGAGTGTAGCAGAAATAGAATTGAATTGATATCTGGCTCATACGTCCAACTTTTGCCAATGACATGCTGTAATTTTGGAAAAGGGCCAGAATTTCTATATTGGTCAATCTGTCCACTTTTCTTTCTTTCTTTTTTTTCTTTTCCTTTTTTTTTTTTTTTTTTTTTCACTGAGGACCTTGCCATTTCATGCCTTCCAGATTGTCCTACGGTCCTCTGGGGATCTGCAAGAGCCAAATCATCATTGTTATTTGATCACCAAGGAAGATACCTTACAAGCAGTTAGGTTTAGGTAGAGGATCCTGAGGAAGGAGGCTTTTCATCGTTGCCATTTCAGCTGCAACAGACTTTGTTTCTCCTCCAGCCTTCAACACTTCCCTCTCGGCTCCTTTTCTCAGCTAGTGAGCTCACCTTGTTCTTAAAATAAAAAGATCAAGGCTATCCTTCATTGGCCCCCCATCTTCCTCTCATTCTATTTTCTTCTACCGTGACCCACATCTCTTCAAATTTTCCAAGTCTCAGAAATGTTGACTGGTACACTTGACTGAAGTATTTTGCCCCACACTTATCCCTTCCTCTCCATTCCATGTCTCCCTCTGTTTCAGTAATTCCCGTCTCTCCATCTTGAGCTTAACGTTACTGCCGCTCTTCCTTCCAGTCGGTTTCTCTTTGCTTTACTTTTGCCACAGAAACCTCCCTAAGTTGCTGGACCATCCTCGCTTCTGTCCTTACCTCAGAAGCATAGTTTTCATCACACTCATCTACTGAATCAACTCTTTCAAAAATCACCATCTTTGCTCGTATCAAACACAGTGATAAATGCAGTCTCCTTAACCTGTTGCAGCTTTGACCCTATTCATTGTATTTCCTTCTCAAAATGCTTGGCTTCTTGGTCTTCAGCGAAATGGCACTTTACTAGCTCTTTTTCATCTACTTACTTCTGCTCTTTCTTTTACTGGGTGATTTTAAATTCATTTATCTGTTCCAATCTCAGTCACCATATAATACTGTGAAAGAATTGGGGCTCAAGCCAGAAATACCATCGACTGGTGATGGTAATACCTTGGGAAAGTTACTTAATTTATTTGTTTGTCATTTTCTTCTTTATAGCTTGAAGATAAAATGACTGACTTGAAAAGGGAAAATGAGGATGAAATGAGAGACCCTGAAAGGCATCTAGCACAGTACCTGGCCAGAGTTAATGCTAATTTGCACTAGTCATCCATTGTTTGATCTTCTTGACATCGTCTTTAATGATTCTGGCTTTAAAACTTATTTTCTGGACACGTATAGTTTAGGAAAGCATATGCTATACAATTTTATATTTAATTTTATACCATCTTTGTTGTTTTATGTTAGTTGTACCTTTCTAACAAAGTAGAGATCATCCTCAACAACTGTGCCGTATGCCTCTCAATACTAATAGATAGATCAGTTTCCAGTGGATGATAGATATTTTCTGAGCAGTTGACCTGCGACTTTCACCTTGCCCTGCTCCAGATTTATAACAAGTAATCCAGAAAACAATGAATGTGGAAGGAATTTAATATCATCTTCTGAGTCACCAGTCTTTCCTTAAGTAATTAAATGTAATTACACTCTAAAATAAAGATAATGCAGGTGTTAATTTGTTAAAAAATTACCCTCATTCTCTAGATTCTTGGGGTCAGATAATACCATATTCCTTCCACTGTTTCAAAAAATACTTTTAAAAAGTGCCAGATGCTGACATAATCGTAAATAAAGATTCTTCCCTTAAAGAACTCACATATTAGTAGGAGAGACAGACAAATAGGCAGGTATTTCTATTAGGGTGTGGTAATAACTGGTTGTGTAATGTACACAGAAAGGACACTTAAATCATTCTTTGTGGGGATTTTAGCTGAAAAGGCTTCCAAAGGAAATAATTTCTAGGATGAAAAATGAATGAATTTCAGACATTAAAAGTAGGATTAACATTATTTATGTAATTGCTTTTAAATAAAAATTTTAAATGTCTTCATTCTCTTCTACCCCACCATTTTTCCCCAAATTACTGTCAGATTCCGTGATGCCCTACACTATGTTTCCAGTTGAGCGATATTGGAATAATTTAATACTAGCAATCAAATATAATAAAATGTGAAAAAGTGAATGGTTAATTGAAATACACTTTTCCTCTCTTAATCATAGAGGGGCCACATTTTCAAACTTAACTACTGTATAGTAGAAGCTAAGAATCCAATTTTTAAAATCGCATATAATGCACAGAAAAATATCAAAATGAAAATTCAGATAAGGCAATATAAAAACTGGATAATCAAAGATTGTCAAAGACCTAAAGTTACACATATACTCCCATGATCAGTGTGAGGCAGAATAAATGTTTTATGACTGGAAAATGTCACACCAAAGGGTTTTTATCCTTCATGGCTTGAGTGTATGTGAAAAATGGTTACTTTCTTTTCTTCATGAACTAGTTTATTCAAAGTGAAGATAACATCTACACCTCTGAGAGGTATGGAGAAAAAAACAGAGGAGATATGCAAAGTTCCCTGACCTTGGAAAAAAAGTCATTGTAGATTTCTTATGAACAACACCGCGCCCCCAAAAGAATAAATATTCAAATTAATGAATTTTATGTTGTGCCCAATTTCCTATTTGGAGAGAAGGGAAAATGTTTCCCTTCCATTTCCCTACTGCACAATAAAATTAAAGCAAATAGAAAAGAAAATTCAGCTTATCAAAATTCCCCACTGGGAAACCAATGGCTCCCATTGTAGACACTATTTGTAATTAGCTTTAGGGTCTCTCACCTAATTCTTTCCTTTGAATAAATTAAAGTACGTTTGAATGTGACAGACATTTCAAAATTCCCTGTCATCTGACAGGAAGAGCTTTTTTTCCTTTCCTTTCTTCTTTTTACTTCCATAACTGTGGAAGCTCCGAGCTCCAAAGATATTACCACACTGCTGCAAGGTTGTTTACCTTCGCTCCTTCACAAAAGATAATCCAACAAATTACATTAATTATAAACCAATATGTTCCGTTCAATTCCCATATGAGCCAAACCTGGGGATGAGCATCTGCTCTTATTTTCTGAGCTCAGTTTGAGGACAAGATTCACAACAATGCTCAATCCATAATTAACAGAAAAATTAAAGATTCAACAGCCCGACATCCTGCTTTTTGAAGCAGTATGCTTAAAAATCTACATGCCTACTCCTGGCAAGCTTTTTGTCTCCCCACTTAAAAATAGCCTATTGTTATCTCTGACATGTTTTTGTTTGTTTAAAATATTTGCATTTATATGGGCCCCCAAATAAACACACAAACGTTTTCTACAAAAAGAATGAACAACAATTTCCCACTCTGACATTTTTTTCAACCTCAGGATTTCTTCCTTCCCTAGATAATTTCCTCTCTTTTCCCTTAAAAATGATGTTTATTGTATATTAAGCATGTTGTTTTATGTTGGAGGAAATAGAAATGGGCATTTATTTAGGATAGTTGGTTTTCTTTTTTTCCTGTTTGGTCCATACAAGGAAATAATAGTAAACTGTACCAGATACTCATATACATCCACACATATATTTAGCACATACATCTTTTATTCTATTCATGGAAATCCCAGTTAAGCAGTTGGTGGTAAACAAATATTTAAAATATGTGCATTATAGATACCTAATTCAGATAGAGTGTCCATATGTGATTGAATATAAATAGGCATACTGTTTAAGTACACCCACACACCACACCACACACAAACTAAATGGAGAGCAGGACAGTGAATAAGCTCCCTTTTTTCCTTGCTCACGTGTGTAACACCTGAGCCTGATGTGAAGATGAGCACCCTTTACATAACTGTTCCGAGATCCTGAGAAGAAAGGGGTCACAACATGGGCATAATTTTATGCACCTCTGAAGTGCTTTATTGTTGTTTATGTTTCTTGCCTATTCATTCATGAAGTCTGCTTTCATTAAACTTCCTCTGCTGACCTTTGAATTACTCTTAACATCACCTATTTTGCACCTAGAAATTCTTGCCATAATGGGGTTGACTTTTGTCATTCAATTCATGCTATTGGGGCGAGGTGGGTATGGTACAAGATTCTTGGTTCTTTGAGTAGTGGGCGGACCAGATAACCCTTGTGGTGATTCCACAGAGCGCTGTGTGACAGGAAAACACTGGCCTGGAGTCAAATGCTGAGGACCTCTGGTCTGATCTTTCACATTCTCTATGAAAAGAGAAAGTTTATCAGTGGGGAGGGCCTGGAGGGCAGCTGGCTCTGGCTTTATATTCACAAAAGGCCTACAATTTATATATTGATTTCTCTCCAGAAGAAGTTTTACAGATAATCATGAACAAGATTGTAAGAAGGAAATCGTAGTCAACATGCTTTCAAATACAAATAAGAGAAAACCCAACTAAGTTGTGTTTCTTAAGGTTTTATAAGAAGTTATTGTTAGATTAATAAAATAGCCACAAGCGGGCAGTTCTAGTGAGTCAATAAAGTCATCAAGGGCAGATGCACGGTTTTCCTATCTTTAAGAAGAAGACTCCATCTGCCACCATTAACACCTGGTTTTGTTCTTAGTATTGCCATCTCAATTTTTCAAAGGGCTAAACCCTGCTGCCTTTTGGGAAATTGCTATTGCATAGATAAATAAGAACTTGCTTCCCACCAAATATCTGTCATACAAGTTAACAAATGTGATCATTACTAAGGCATACTGCCTGGAGTGTAGTATATATATGTGTACTTACACACACACACACACACACACACACACACACACACACACATTCCTTTACTTACAATATCATGATTATTTTGCATTGTATGTCTTGTATTAATGTTTATTTGTTAAAAACATTTAAAAATATTACATATTTGTCAGCCTGTTTTGACACTTTTTCTTATACTTTTAAATATGTGATGGTGTAGACCTCTCTCAATCTCTGAGAGATGCTGGTGATAGAGTTTACCAGTTATGTGACCATAACCATCTGTTATTTAAGTTCTCAGTATCTCAGGTTTGCCAAAGGTAAAATTGGGCTAAAATTCTTGAGCTACCTAATTGGATTCTACTTCCTTGGAAAGAACCCAATGCATGACTTACATGAAACTGCTTTGGAAATAACAACAATTTGTAATCTATATTTCATACTCTTAGTATTTGACACTGAGCTGAAGTACCAGGGTGGATGGGGAACCCTGCTGTGATTCCCAGGTCCCTGTGTTGATTCCCATGACGACTTGTCAGTGAAGGATCAGAAGGCCCACTGACTTCACTAACCCTCCCTCTCTGCCTGGACAACCACAATATTCCTCAAAAGGCAAATCATCCAACCATTGGCTTGATTGTCTTCTAGTATGACCCTCTCAGGAGACACTTCTCAAACATCATATTATTCAATTTATTATTGTATCATGTTTATAGGGATTGAGTTGACCCTGAAGAGTGTGAAATCAAGGCTTTGCAAATCCCAAGTTCATGAGGTATTATCTACTCTGCCAACTCTTCAGTGTGATGTACCAGCACAGGCCATGACTTTGGATGGGGCCACACCCTAATTCTACAGATGCTGGGAATACTCAGTTTGGAATTCTCGCCATTCCGTCAGTAAATAAGCTTCTTATGCCTCTTCTGGTCTAGCTGTTGTCGCTCACAGGATATGGCTGGGCTCAAACCTCTCATGTGGTTGTGGACTTAACCACATTTGGGAGAAAACTCAACTCCTGTCTTCAGTTCACAATATTTACTGAGTGCAGTCTCTGGCCTGAGTTTTCTTTGATGGATTTATGAGAACAGAGACATATAACCACACATTTAAAGAGCTCAGATCAAGATGCAGAGACAATATCTACAGGTATAAATTATTTTTATGGAACTTATCATACTATGTTAAAATTGCGTCCTTATCTTCCCTAAATATCAGTAAGTTTGTTTTTTAAAGACTATTTTTCAGAACGTTTTTAGGTTCACAGCAAAATCAAGAGGAAAATACAGAGATCCCCATATATCTTTTGCCCCCAAACATGTATAAACTTCCCAATTATCAACAGCCCTTATCAACCTGATGCATTTGTTATAATTAATGAACCTACATTGACACATCATTATCACCCAAAGCCCATAGTTTACATTAAAGTTCTTGGTGTTGTCCATTCTATGGGTTTGGAAAAAATGTATAATGACATGTATCCATAATTATAGTGCCTTCAGGGTATTTTCACTGCCTTGAAGACCCTCTGTCTTCTACTTATTCATCCCTCCCACACCACCCAGCCCCAACTCTGGATAAACCACTAATATTTTTATTGTTTCCATAGTTTTTCTTTTTCCAGAATATCACATAGTTGGAATCATACTGTATACAGCTTTCTCATATTGGCTTTTTTCACTTAGTAATATGTACTTAAGTTTCTTCCATATTTTTTCATGGCTTGATAGTGTATTTATTTTTACCACTGAATAATATTCTGTTGTCCAGATGTACCACAGTTTAACCATTCACCTACTGAAGGACATTTTGGTTGCTTTCAGGTTTTGACAATTATGAATAAAGCTGCTATAAACATCAATGTGTGGGTTTTGGTGTGGACATAAGTTTTCAACTCCTTTGGATAAATACCAAGGAGTGCACTAGCTGGAGTGTATTGTAACAATATGTTTAGTTTAGTAAGAAACTGCCATACTGTCTTTCAAAGTGGCTGTACCATTTTGTATTCCACCAGCAATGAATGAGAGTTCCTGTTGTTCCACATCATCACCAGCATTTGATGATGTCAGTGTTCCAGCTTTGGGCTATTCTAATAGGTGTGTACTAGTACCTCATTGTTTTCATGTGCATTTCACTGATGGTATATGATGTGGAGCATCCCTTCATATGCTTATTTGACATTTTATATCTTCTCTAATGGAGTGTCTTTTAAGATCTTTGGCCCATTTTTTAATTGGGTTCATTCTTATTGTTGAGTTTTAATAGTTCTTTGTATATTTTGGATAACAGTCCTTTATCACATGTATCTCTCAGAAATATTTTCTCCTAGTCTATGGCTTATCTTCTCATTCTTTTGACAGTGTTTTTCACAGAACGGAAGTTTTTAATTTTAATTTAGTTTGGCTTATCAACTACTCCATTAATAGATTTTGTCTTTGGTATTGTATTTAAAAAGTCTTCGCTGATTGGGGGAAAAAGATGGCAGCATGAGAAGTGAGGCAGAAACCTCCTCACAAAACTATATATAACACAAAAATACAGCAAATACAACTAATCCTGAAAGAGTGATATGAAGACTACAGAACAGACTGCCTCCATCTGGGGAAAAAAGAAAACCTCACAGAAAAGGGTAAAGTAGCAAAGTTGTGATTTGGTGAGACCCAAGCCCTCCTACTGCCCCAGCCCATAGGCAGGAGGAAGAGAAATGGAGCTGGGAGGGAGTAGAAGCCCAGGACTGCTAAACATTCAGCCCTAGAGACCTGATCCAGGAGTACGAACCCATATTACATGGTGCTTTCGAGAATAGTGAGGTTGGAAAGCAAAGATAGGCAGAATACTTAAAGAGACTGATTTCAACTGCTTGCATAGAAGTGGTACACACAACCAGCTGCTCTGGGAAAAGGAAAGGCAGGCACTTTGAAAGACTTCCCAACAGGGGACGTGTGCTAAAGGAGCAAAGATTACAGAGCTTGCTGCTCAGGAGAAAGAGCAGTTGGACAAAATCATCCCAGCACAGTCACCCAGCAGGTTGGGAACTTTCAGGAGCTTCATATGCTCAATCCTTCAGGCTAGTAATGCAGCACTGAGGCCCCACACTGCAATGTACAGCCTACCTCTCTTTCCTCCTGGTAGGCACCAGTCTGCACACCTGCTACGCCCCACCTTCATGCCAGCCCAGGCAGAGGGTGGCCCAACCTACAGCAGCTACAGCGGTGTAACAAAGAGGCTCCTCCCTGTGTGTTTGGCCCACTGGATCTGGCAATGGAGGCAGACACCGCAGACAGGAAGCAGAAAAGAGCTTTTTTTCTCCCAGCAGGAGCCAGTGCCTGGTGCCTGTGACCCCCTCCATTGCTCCAGGTGCTGGGCAGCTCCAGAGAATAGAGTTTATGGGCATTAGAGGGCGCCACCTACACAAAGTTATTATTCCATAGTAGTAACTAGAAATGTGAAATGGCAAAAAAATTTTGTACAAACAAAAGTTCAGCAGACATGAGAAAGAGGGCTAAGTGAAACTGAAATTACCTATCTTATTGATAAAGATGTCAAAATAAAAATCATAAACATGCTCACGAGCTACAGAAAAATATTCAAGATCTCAGGGATGACTTCAACAAAGATAGAAACTTTTAAAAATACAGTACCTGAAATGAAACATATAATGGAGGGATTTAAAAGTAGATTAGATGAGGTAAAGGAGACAGTAAATGAAATAGAAATTACAGAACAGGAAAACAAAGAAGCTGAGGCATAGAGAGAAAAAAGGATCTCTAGGAATGAAAGAATAATAGAACTGTGCGACCAATCCAAACAGAACACTATTTGCATAATAAGGGTACCAGAAAAGAGAAAGGAAAAGTATACAAAGTCCCTTTGAGGAAATAATTGCTGAAAACTTCCCCAAACTAGGGAAGGAAATAGTCTATCAGGACATGGAAGTGCAGAGAACTCCCAACACGAGCGACCCTAGGAAGACATCTAAAAACTATAACTATACAATGATTAAAATGCCAAAGATCAAGGACAATGAGACAATATTAAAAGCAGCCAGAGAGAGAAAAAATATCATGTATAAAGGAAAGCCCATCAGACTACCAGCAGAGTCCTCAGCAGAAACCTTACAGGTCAGAAGGGAGTGGCATGATATATTTAATGCAATGAAACAGAAGGGCCTCCAACCAAGAATACCCTACCTGGCAAGGTTTCATTTAAACTTGAAGGAAGGATTAAACAATTTCCAGATAAGCAAAAGTTGAGGGAATTTACCTTCCACAAACCATCTCTACAGTGTATTTTGGAGGGACTGCTATAGATGGAAGTGTTCCTAAGGTTTAATAGCTGTCACCAGAGAAAATAAAACCACAGTAAAGGAAGTAGACCAATTAATTACTAAGCAAATGCAAAATTAAATCAACTACCCACAAAGTCAGTCAAGGGATACACAAAGAGTACAGAATTTGACACCTAATATATAAAGAATGGAGGAGGAAGAAAAAGAAGAGAGAAAAAAAGATACTTTAGACTGTGTTTGAAATAGTGTAGTAAGTGAGTTAGTTAGACTGTTAGATAGTAAAGAAGCTGCCCTTGAACCTTTGGGAACTACAAATCTAAAGCCGGCAATGGCAATAAGTACATATCTATCAATAAACACCCAAAATGTAATTGGACTGAATGAATGTACCAATAAACAGATATAGAGTTACAGAATGGATAAAAAAACAAGACCCATCTGTATGCTGCCTACAAAAGACTCACTTCAAACCCAAAGACATACACAGACTAAAAGTGAAAGGATGGAAAAAGACATTTCATGAAAATAATAGGAAGAAAAAAGCAGGAGTTGAAATACTTGTATCAGACAAAATAGACTTCAAAACAAAGAAAATCACAAGAGACAAAGAGGGACATTACATAATGATAAAGTGGTCAGTCAAAGAAAAGGATATAACAGTTATAAATAACTATGCACCCATTATAGGAGTACCTTAATATGTAAAACAAATACTAAAAGAATTAAAGGGGGAAATAGAATCCAATGCATTCATTTTAGGAGACTTCAACACACCACTCATTCCAGAAAATAGACCAGACAGAAAATAAGTAAGGAAACAGAGGCACTGAATAACATATTAGAACAGATGAACCTAACAGATGTCTACAGAAAACTCCACCCAAAAGCAATAGGATACACATTCTTCTCAAGTGTACATGGAACATTTTCCAGAATAGATCACATACTAGACAACAAGAACCTCAGTAAATTCAAAAAGATTGAAATTGTGTCAACCAGCTTATAAGACCACAAAGGTATGAAACTAGAAATAAATTATGCAAAGAAAAAATAATAAAGCCCAAATGCGCATGGAGGCTTAAAAACATGCTCCTAAATAATCAATGCATCAATGACCATATAAAAACAGAGATCAAGCAATATATGGAAACAAATGAAAACAATGACTCAATACCCCAAAACAGTGGGATGCAGTGAATCCAGTTGGAAGAGGAAAATATATTGGAATACAGGCTCACCTCAAGAAAGAAGAACAATCCCAAATGAACAGTCTGAACTCACAATGAATGAAAGTGGAAAAAGAAGAATAAACGAGACCCGAAGTCAGTAGAAGGAGGTACATAATAAAGATCAGAGCAGAAATAAATAAAATTGAGAAGAATAAAACATAGGAAGAATTAATGAAACAGGAGCTGGTTCTTCAAGAAAATTTTAAAAAATAGATAAACCCCTATCCAGATTTATCAAGAACAAAATAGAGTGTACACACATAAAGAGAATCAGAAATGAGAAAGGAAAAATCACTATGGACACTACAGAATACAAAGAATTATTAGAGAATACTATGAAAAATTATATGCTCACAGATTGGATAACCCAAAGGAAATGGACAACTTTCTAGAAAAATACAACCCTCTAACACTGACCCAAGAAGAAACAGAAAATTTGAACAGACCAATTACCAGCAATGAAATTGAATTGGTAATCAAAACACTACCTAAAAACAAAACTACCCTTTCCCAGATGGCTTCACCACTGAATTTTATCAAACATTTTGAGAAGACCTAATACCCATCCTCCTTAAAGTTTTCCAAGAAGTAGAAGAGGATGAAATATTTCCAAACTCATTCTATGAGGTCAGCATCACTTTCATACACTAACCAGGCAAAAACATAAGAAGAAAATTACAGACCAATATCCCTGATGAACATAGATGCAAAAATACTCAACAAAATATTAGCAAACAGAATTCAAAAAATTCATCAAAAATATCATCCATCATGATCAAGTGGGGTTTATTTCAGGGATGTAAGGATGGTAGAATATTTGAAAAACCATCAACATCATCCACCACATTAACAAAAAGAAGGACAAAAACCACATGATCATCTCCATAGATACCAAAAAAGCATTTCACAAAATTCAACATCCATTCATGATAAAAACTATCAACAAATGGGTATAGAGGGCAAGTACCTCAACATAATAAAGGTCATATATAACAAGCCAACAGCCAACATCATACTTCAGTGAAAAGCTGAAAGATTTTCCTCTAAGATCAGGAACAAGAAAAGGATTCCCACTCTCCCCACTTTTTTTCAACATAGTTCTGGAGGTCCTAGCCATGGCAATCAGACAACACAAAGAAACAAGCATCCAGATTGTAAGGAAGAATTTAAACTGTCACTGTTTGCAGATGACTTATTGTACATAAAAAGCCCTAAAAAATCCACCCAAAAACTATTAGAACTAATAACTGAATTCAGCAAAGTTGCAGGATACAAAATTAATACACAGAAATCTATTGCATTCCTATATACTAACAATGAACTAACAGAAAGAGAAATCAGGAGAAAAACTCCATTTACAATTGCATCAAAAAGAATAAAATACCTAGGAATAAACCTAACCAAGGAAGTGAAAGATCTACACTCTGAAAACTACAAGACACTCATGAGAGAAATTAAAGAAGATACCAATAAATGGAAACAACCCATGCTCATGGATAGGAAGAATTAATATTGTCAAAATGGCCATCCTGCCTAAATCAATCTACAGATTCAATTCAATCACTATCAAAATACCAACAGCATTCTTCAATGAACTGGAACAAATAGTTCTAAAATTCATATGGAACCACAAAAGACCCCAAATAGCCAAAGAAACCTGAGAAGGAACAACAAAGCTGGGGAGATTACGCTCCCTGACTTCAAGCTCTACTACAAAGCCACAGTAATCAAATCAATTTGGTACTGGCACAAGAACAGGCCCATAGATCAACGGAACAAAATAGAGAGCCCAAATAAAAAGCTAAGCATATATGGCCAATTAACATATGATAAAGGAGCCACGGATATACAACGGGGAAATGACAGCCTCTTCAACAACTGGTGTTGGCAAAACTAGACAGTTACACGCAAGAGGATGAAACTGGATTATTCTCTAACTCCAAACACAAAAGTAAACTTGAAATGGATCAAAGACCTGAATGTAAGTCATGAAACCATATAACTCATAGAAGAAAACAGGCAAAAATCTCTTGAATGTAAACTTGTGCAACATTTTCCTGAACACATCTCCTCAGGCAAGAGGAACAAAAGCAAAAATGAACAAATGGGACTACATCAAACTAAAAACCTTCTGTACAGTAAAGGATACCATCAGCAGAACAAAAAGACATCCTACAGTATGGGAGAATGTATTAATAAATGACTTATCTGATAAGGTGTTAACATCCAATATATATAAAGAGCTTACATGCTTCAACAACCAAAAAAGCTGATTAAAAAATGGGCAGAGGATCTGAACAGACACTTTTTCAAAAAAGAAATTCAGATGGCCAACAGGCACATGAAAAGATGCTCCACATCACTAATTATCAGGGAAATGCAAATTAAAACCACAATGAGATCACCTCACACCAGTTAGGATGGCCAATATCCAAAAGACAGGAAACAACAGATGCTGGCAAGGATGTGGAGAAAGGGGAAACCCTCTTACACCACTGGTGAGAATGTCAATTATTTCATCCATTGGGGAAAGCAATATGGTGGTTCCTCAAAAAACTAAAAATAGAAATACAATTTCACCCAGTAATTACACTTCTAGGAATTTACCCAAAGAAAATAAGATCCCTGATTCAAAAATACATATGCACCTCTATGTTTATTGCAGCACTATTTACAATAGCCAAGATATGGAAGCAACCTAAGTGTCCATCAGTAGATGAATGGATAAATAAGAGGTGGTACATATACACAATGGAATACTATTCAGCCATAAGAAAGAAACAAATCCTACCATTTACAACAACATGGATGGAGCTAGAGAGTATTATGCTCAGTGAAATAAGCCAGGCAGAGAAAGACAAGTGCCAAATGATTTCCCTCATTTGTGGAGTATAACAACAAAGCAAAACTGAAGGAACAAAACAGCAGCAGACTCACAGACTCCAAGAAGGGACTAGTAGTTACCAAAGGGGAGGTGTTGGGGAGTGGGGAGGGAGAGAGAAGGGGATGAGGGGCATCGCATCACAATTAACACACACAATATAGGTAGGTCATGGTGAAGGCAGTACAGCACAAATATGACAAAAAATAACTGTATAGCAACTTAGTATGCTGAAGGGCAGTGATTGCAATGGGGTAGGGGGGCACTTTTTACTATGGGTGAATGTTGAAACCACAATGTTGCTTATGTAAAACCTTTATAAGATTGTATATCAATGATACCTCAATTTAAAAAAAAGTCATTGCCATATCCAAAGTCATCTAGGTTTCTTTTCCTATTTTGTCTTCTAATAGTTTTATATTTTTGAGTTTTACATTTAGGCCTATGATCAATGTTGAGTTAATTTTTGTGAATGGTGTAAGGTCTGTGTCTAGATTCATTTTTGCATGTGGATGTGCAATTATTTCAGCACCATTTATTGAAAATACTCTCTTTGCTCCCTGTTATTGTCTTTGCTCCTTTGTCAAATATCAGTTGCCTATATTTATGTGGGTCCATATCTGGACTTCCTATTCTGTTCCATGACCCATATGTCTATTATTTTACAGTACCACATTTTCTTGGTAATTGTAGCTTTATAGTAACAATTTTGATGTCAAGTAGTGTCAGTCCTCCAAGTTTGTTTTTCTCCTTTAATATCATATTGGCATATATTTTGGGTCTCTGGCCTCTTCCTATAAACTTCCTATAAACAAACCTACCAGTTTGTTAATATCTTCAAAATGACTTGTTGGTACTTTGATTGGGATATCTGTAAATATGTTTAAGGATAGAGACATCTTCTGCTCCTCTCTAGATCCCTGGTGTGCTGTTGGTATCTGACATGTAGCAGTTGCTCAATATATACCTACTGAATAAATGAAATTACTGCGATGTGATCAGAGAATTAATTAAGTAAAATGTATAAGACACTGGACAAGTTTGGGTGAGTAATTCACGAAAGATTCCTGGAAGGATGAGCAGGGGTGAAGAGGGAAGATGGAATCAGATTTGGATGCATACGCATCAAAATGAGAATGGGGTTGAAATGAGGAAGTGGAATGAGTTATGGGGCAGCAATTTAAGAATCAGGAATGACATTTGGAAATGCCCAGAAGTGAGAAGCATTATCTGAGAAAAAACCATCAAGACTACATTAAAAGAAAGTTTTTTTTCAAAGCTATAACCATATTTCTGATAATTTCTTTTTGCTACACCAGGAGAGAAGCAGGAAAGCACTCATATCTTATTTATGTATTTATACTATAAAAAGGAATTTCCTTCACAATCTCTTAGGTTGGGGTTTGCAAGGCTGTGGAGATTCAGATATGAAAGCCTCAAGAATTTTCTCCTCATCAATAGGCATTGTGAAGTTTTGCTGAGGGTTATTTGGCAGAGAACAAATTATGAGAAGTCTTAAAAGCTGAAGAATGTTTTTCCACTTTAAAATTTCCTCCTAGAAAAATGGATATCCTCTGTGCCTCATGGTTTCCTGGCATTTTATTAGGAATCTCAGTTATCCCTAACTTATTTTCAGATACCACAGCTTCTGCTAAATTTCCTACTTAGATATTTGTATTTTTCCTAGGGCTCTAACACATCCTTATTCTTTAAATCTCATAGAAACCAGTAGACAATCCAATGAATCAAAAGATCTTGGTACGCCAGGCCCTTCTCCAGTTCTTTTGAATTTGGGGCTGTATGCAGAAAAACGAACTGTAGATCCAAGCATGTGGTAGGGAGGAGGCTCCCTCTCTGTGATCATCTTGTAATAATTACGTCATGAACAGAAGCAGGGCCAGGTTAGGAGGTGAGAATAAGACAGAAGAGTCCTACAGGACTTCTGACTGGTTCTCAGGATATTAGTAGTCCTTACTGCCCATGTGATGGTTAAACACCTCCTTTTCCCATCAAGTACCTTTTATTTTCTCTTCTTCTATTTTTGTTTTTCCTTTTATTCACCACCTTCCCTAAGCCCATCCAAACAGTAAAACAGGAGAGAAGTTCATTTTGTGGTCAAATGTTTTAATATTCTTCTGGAAAATGCTTGCTGAGTCTTGGATACAACAAGCTGAATAATTCTACAGACACTTTGTTGGTAATATATGAAGTCTCTTGAAAATGGTGATTTGTCTACATGCCACTCAGTTCTTGCGCTAATTAGTATATAATCAAAGTTTTCGTAAAACAATGGGCCAATTGCAAAAAGATGTGTGTGTGGGATGAGAATGCAAAGATGACCCCTTATATGAAAACGTTCACTCAAAAAATGAGTGTGTTTCTTTATTTAAAAAATGCTTCATCTCAAAGCATCAAAAAATACAATTCAATTTCGAAAAAATCCAATTGGCATTTATATTTTCAAGATTCTGCTACAGGGGCATAAGATAAGAAGGCATTCATCCTTGTAATTTTATGCTTTTTTATTTTATTTTCTTGGTCACCTACTTTCATGAGAGAGGTCTCCTCCCGCATAGGGACCTGACTCCAAGAGCATGAGGATGGCATGCCAGACGCCTATACTGCACTTCACAGAATTGTGCACTGTTTTTGATTAGAGCAAGGGTTCTTGAGAACCATTCCTTTCGGAACTTCATGGTTCTCAAGCTGACCCCTAAACATGCTTAGAAATGCTTGAGGATTCAAAGAGCTTTTGTTTATCTGGTTAGAGCTATGGATATTTCTGGTATTCAAAATAAAAAAATCAGAAAATTCTAAAAATATTTATTAATTCATTTTAAAATAAAATAATAAACCCATTAGATATTTATATAACTAGCCTATTTACAAAAAAAATAGCTGTATTTTTCAAATAGAAAAATAGTGAGAAAAAGGGCATTGGTTCACATTTTGCCTATCTGATGTCTAGCTTAATAGAAGTGGACTGGATTGTTACATCTGCTTTTGCGTTCAAACTGTTGCAATACATGGTTTTGGTTGAAGAAAATATGGACTTCTACAGACATGTAGTTGTACAGCCTTTTCAGATAATCGAGAACACTGTACTTTGATACTATAGCAAAACTGGACAAGTAGTCGTTTATTAAAGGAGGCTGAAATGTATGATTTAAACCATTACTGATGAACTTCTAATATTCTGCTACATTAAAACAAATTGGTTAATTTTACTTACTTTAAATAGGTCTTTTATCCATGCATAATTTCATATCACCATGCATTGGTCATTCGAAAAATATTGCTTTACTGGGTTATGCAGGTCTTTCAAATGTTGACACATTTCCTTATATGATATGTTTTTAAAATAATATTTGTTAATATCATCTCTGATCTCATGAGTAGTCTTTATGTATTGGGGAAACTATTAAGCTCATGGTGGCTTATGTAAGTTTTCTAAAATTTTCACTTTTGCTCAAAAATTCAAATTTTATCTTTAGTAACAAGTACTTCCAGTTTTTATTCCTTGAAGTAATAGGCTCCCTTTGTTCATTTGTGAGAAAATGCCTGCCAAATATCCAAACCATATTCTGAATAGCATTGGTGTGTTGTTCAGTCATTCTTCCAAGTAAAAATGGCAATCTAATGAGAGAAATGTGATTAGATCGGTTCACAGCTCAAGCACATGTACTTTTCCTCAAGATAGCCATAGTCTCAAGTATGCAACAGAAGTGCCACATGTGTACTTCCTATTTCCTACCCCAGAGGTGGCTCAAGTTTGAGGTCTAATCAAATTAAAATTTTTTATTGCTTCATCAAGGGCTTTCTTAAGTAAAACTGACTTTAAAAAAGATGCAAGTGCATAGAAGTGAAGTACACAGTGACTAATAAAGAATACAATGATGTAGTGACAATTTGGTGCCACTGTCTTGATCCATGCTAAGGGACCAATGGTTTTATCCATTATTACTGTAGTGCCATCAGTGCAAATGTCAACACAGAGAAGATAGTAAATAATGTCTGTGTCTAATTATGAAAATATGATTGACTTCTTGTGTATCATAAGAAGTTTTGGGGACCCACAACCATACATAGATCACAGTTTCAAATCCTCTACTCTAAAGCACCCCTGGATAGATGCAAGGTTTGTTAACACAGAATGTGTATATAGGTTTATATATTTCTCTTAGGGCAATGTTAAGAGACTTCATCAGATTGTTAGAGGATGTCATGTGACCCAAAACAAGCTTAGAAACATTGGATGTGTGGGACACCCCATATATTGAAGTGTAACTAAGCAGTAATCTTGGTACCTAGCTATTTTCAGATGAAGAAATGCAACCTTAAAAAGTTAAGTTTTTTGACTAAAGTACATGTAAATGGAAGATTCAGGACACCATTTCATTTCTTTCTGACCTCAAAGTCCATACTCTCAGCTTCTGTGCTAAACTTTAGCAGAAGGAATTGTGGAAAACAGTGCAGGAATACAAGAATGGTAAGATGTAGTGGGAGGCCCCAAGAAGTTTGCAATCTAGAAAGGAAGATGAAGCAAATAAATTAAAAACATAAATAGCATAAAAATGATAGATAATATTTACATAGAGTATTTGGGGGGCTTATGGAAAAATGAAGTCCCATTAAACTTCAGAGAACAAGAAGGATTCGGTGATCTTCAAATGAAGATGGCATCTTGGATGGATCTGATGGATGGTAGGCTTTTACCAAATAGAGGGAATTGCTATAGATAGAAGCAATGGCATAAATAAGGGCAGGGAGCCAGGAAATGGAGGGTTGTGTGTGAGAACTCATGAGTAATCTCGTTCAGCTGGGGTGTCTGGGAATCATATATAAATGAACTTGGTAAAATGTGTTGGAATCAGAGGGCCATATGCCAAGCTGAAGAGTTGTATAAGACTCAGGGTTCCATGGAGCCATGGAACGGTGTTTTTAGTAGAGCTTGGATGTAATTGGGCTTTTTTGCTTTAGTGCATTCATGGGGCACTGTTATTCACTTGTCAGTGTTTATTTAGTGCCAGGACACTTTAAATAAAAAGAGTTTATGAAGAACTGTTTATTATCATTATTAAGAAAGAATGGTCAAAAGAGTAATTTCCTTTCTGGGTAAGAAGATGAATGAACAGTCTTTAGAGTGTGAGTTTCTACTGAGGCTTGAGCAATATATACTTGCACAGACATTTCCAGCTTATCATTGAACCAATAGAGTGGAACAATTATTAGTATTTCTCAAAATGATTTCTATTCATACTGTGTGGTCAGTACTAAGGCTGTGACCTGACAGTTAAAAAAGGAGCATCATCCAAGGGTTCTCTTCAGTCTGCTTGAACTCCAATTTGAACAAATAAAACATGTTTAGATTCCCTTGGAAAGGATAAAGGACACCTCAGTGTCAATCATAATACAGGAAATTATGAGTTAATGAGAGTAGGAATCCCACATTCCTGCTCTGTTGGAAGACCTCGGTAGCCACAGGGCTTCCCACGCATCTGCCGCCAAAGGAAGATTCCTAATCTCAGTAAATATCGGCCTAAGGCTGCTGGGGTAGTCTGTTAGTATCAGACTGTTTGGTGCCTGTGTTCTGAGGTAGGTTGTTTGCCTCCCTGTGGGAATCTCACAGAGCCATTAATAGCCCATCAAATGGCGTCTACTTCAGGTGAGAGAGGTCTATGATATGCAGCCCTCCCATAAATCACAGGTTGTCAAGATTCACATAAATCTCATATTTCTCCTGGGAATCAGTATTCCGGTGGCTGAATGCATTGCCACCCCTAGTACCAGGGCCACTGCCATGGCCACCACTGGTGGGTACATATTGATCCCTAAGAACTGGGCCAGTGCTAAATTCTTTATATCCAATACACTGAGGTTGGTTTATTTTCTTGATTTTTTACACATGAAAACTGAGGCTTAGAAGAGTTACATGTTTTTCTCCAAAGGTACACAGCCAGTAAAGAGATAGGTCTGTCTAGAAAGACTCATGCCCTGGTCCTTCTCCCTCACCTAACTAGCTCCTTCTTACTCACAAGACTCAATTTAAATGCTGTTGCCTCAGAAGACTTGCCTGACTCACTAGATCTTGGTTAGTTTATCTTGTTATAAATTCCTGTATCTCCCTTACTCCCTTACTTTATAATGCTAATTTCATATTGTACTTACTGTCTAATGTCAGCCTTTACAGCCAGACTCAGAGCTTCATTAATGGTAGGGGAAGTATCTTTCTAGCATAGTTCAGTATCCCTTTGATTGAAACTGAATTAGCCTAAATTATTTACCTGCACGTGCTGTTGTGATACTCCTTTCAAAAGGATGATGCTACCTGGAAAGATATCATATTCAGATACTATTCCATTAAATGCTTCATCAGAGCCTTGTATCTCATCTTGGAGATCAAGAAAAATGGCATTACAGGGAAGATAACGTTTTCATGAGACAGAAGAGGAAGTAACTGCTCAAAAGTGCTGTGATTGGTTGGATATCAGATCTGGGGACCCCAAGCAATGGAGATTCTCAATGAAAGTACAAGGCATCCAGGGTCAGAGACCTCAAAAATAGAGCACAAAACTAGAGATAAGGCAGCAACATGTTTTCCAGTTTTGTCTACCTTCCCCCCAAACTCTGCCTGTCTTTCTCCCTCAACAGAGACACTGGAATGGTTTTTAGCATAGGTAAGGCTAAAGTAGGCATAACAAGCAGGCAGAGGAGAAATGTGAAGATTGTGTACTTAGGACTGTTCAAGAACACAGAACTATCTTCCCTTTTGGTCAGCAAGATACCTGGAATGTAGTCTTTGTTCAGTATAAATTTGACTGAGTGATACAAACTTCCTGAGGCCCACTGGTTGGCAAAAGCTTATACTATCTTTCATGGATTTGTTTTCATATTCATAAATCTCTCTTACCTGAAGTATATTTCTTGTTATCTTTTTTTTAATTTAAGAATAATTGATATACCATTTTATATTGGTTTCAAGTATGCAACACAGTGGTTCAACAGTTACCCATATTATTAAATCCTCATCCCCACTAGTGCAGTTACTGTCTGTCAACATAGGAAGATGTTACAGAATCATTGACTGTATTCTCCATGCTGTTAGATTTAGTATCTTTTGTGAGTTTATGTCTTTTAGAATTTAGTGTACGTAACTAAAGTCCTAAACAATAACTTTAACATGCAAAATGCAAAATGATGTTTTCTTTTCTATGCTTTGTAAAAATGCTGGTTGACACATGCAAAATTTATTTCATGGCCCACTAATGGATTGCAAGACTCTTCCTTGTGAATTTATTTTCAGATACACCCACACTCATATACATGTATTTCTGCATATACTGGGTCAGTATGTAAAATATATGTCTCACCATTCCAGGCAAAAATTTGGTGCTATTCTAAATCAATGCTGATTTCTCTTTCCCAGTTCTTGCTTGGAAACATTTGGTATACCACCTCAGTCAGGTCCTCAAGCCCATCGGTAGCCTGGAGGCAGATCTCCCTTTTACAGAAATTGTAGGATTTCTGCATATATTGTTGATGGGGAAGTCTGTTTTGCTCAGAGACATCCAGAGCATCAACAGATATTTCCTTTTCTGGAAAAATACTCAAGGGTGAGTAGGGGCAGAAGATGAGTCCTTTAACTAATTTGGATGGCAAATCTTTTTTTTTTCTCTTTTGAGAATGTCTCCTAAATGTCATTATACTGGTATTTCTCAAGTACCATGGGGGCAGAACTTAATAAAATTCTATTTCCCCTTTTCTTGTTCTGTAACAAAATTGTATGTTCACGGGCTTTAAGAAATAACTGCAAGAACATCTTTCTCAGCTGGACTTAAAGGGGAAAAGAGATTGTTTCATCAGTTAGTTCAGGGCTGTCAATATCCTCTAAGATCAGTTACACCCGAGAAAAGAAGATGCAATAAAGGGAAGATTATGCAAGTTCGTTACAAAAACACAATTTAGGCAGTGCCGAGATGAGAAGTTTAGTGGAACTAGTTCACTGGAGAATTGATTAGGACAGCATTCCGCAAACTGCTTGTACCAGAATTTAAGAATTGTTTATTTTTCTAGGGCCACATTTCAAACCCCAGACTGTGAACAAATGTTTTTCTTAGTTTTTTTTTTAAAGCTCAGTCATCTGAATTTTGACATTAACCTGTTCCTCATGAGTGTGGTTTGATTTTGGCTTGATTTTTGTTCTGGGTATAATGCATAATGACACCATTTTGTAGCTTTTAATTCACAAATTTTTTGCATGCTATGTCCAAAGTATGAAGAAATATAGTGGGGGATTTGAAGATGAACCTGACATCAAGGAACATTCAAAGATGATACATACATGCCTATTTACAACCATCCTGGTGGGACATCACCTGAGAAACTTTCACAAAATAGAGAGAACCAGATCCTCTCTTAGACCAACTCTGAATTTCTGTTGGTGGAATTCAGGCATCATTATTTTGTAGAACCTTCCCAGGTGATTCTAATATCTCACTATGGTTATGACCCACTGAGGTAGATTGAAAAGTGCCATGTGAAAAGACTAGAAACAGCAAGGGGGTTGAAGGACACGATACGGACCTTCAAGGCCTCGTTTTAGCCCTCACTAGCTTAGTGGTCCTGTGTGGTTTACTGGGAATCACGTAGCTGCTGTTTTCTTATCTGTAAAACTTATATGTAAGTATACTTCACAGAGTATAATGAAGATTAAATTAGGCAGTGGGTGTGAAAATGCCTTTAAAAATGTAATTGAGCTCTCTATATATTATCATTGAGTGAAATTAAAAAAATTTCTGTAGTCTATAGTTGAGGAGGAAGGGTAAGTAAAGGACTGAGGAAAGATAGAAATAGCTGGTAAAATGTGTGTTGCTGTCTTCTCACCATTTTCCTTTTCTGTTTTGTGATCTCTGACCCTGGATGATTGGTTACCTTACTAAGAATCTTCATGAATATTGAGATTGGGAGTCAAGTATTTGGGTTTTATCTTGAAGACAATGAAACTCAAGTAGATAATTTTAAGATAGTGACATCAGATCTGTATGTTAGAAACATTTGGAAGCAGCATATAGATTGATGTATGAAGGTATGAGTCCAAACTGGAGGCAAAGACTAGTTAGGAAATCACAGTAGTAATTCAGACAAGTTTGAGTTGGCAATTTATCAAGGTGATGGAATTAACAGAATGAGGAGAATCATTGGGTGCTTCTGGCTAGGTTATGAGGTTAGTTAAATGGACAGTTATGCCATGCATCCAGGTAGGGAATAAGGGGGATGGACATTTTGGCTCAGTGGTGGTTGGGAATCAAGGGAATGATTAAATAAAATGAGTTTTTTTTAAGAGGTTGAGTTGGAGATGCCAAATGGTAATTATCAGAAGTCAAGTAGTTATAGTTCTGGTGCCCAGGGCAGACTTCTAAGCTGAAGTGTAGATTTGGGAATCATTAGCAAACGTATGGAAGTTGAAACTGAAAACAGATGAAATCATGTAAAGGAAGCATGATGAGAAGAGGGCAGAAAACATAACCAATAAGAAGAGAAATGGAAAAATAGGAGCCTTCAAGGGAGACTAAGTAAAAGTGGTCTGATGGGTGGAATAGGTCCCATCTGATGGGTCCCAACAGAGCGATGTCATCTAAAATAAGGGAGGGGAGAGTTCCAACAAGGATCAAATGAAACAATTTCTAATGCTGCAAAGATGTCAGTTGAAATCAGTACTGAAATCTTCCCCTGGATTTAACAACTATAAGGTTATTGGAAACCATAGCAAGAGCATTTTTAGTGTGGTGATAGGAGTAGAAACCACACTGCAATGAGTGGAAAGTGAATTCAAGACAAGGAAGTAGAGAGAATAAATGCAAACCGCCATTCCCAGAATATTGGCTCTGGAAGGAAGGAGAAGCTAAAATGATTGCTAGTCATTTGGCACTTAAAGTCAGGAGAGGGTTCACTTTTTGGAAGAGATTCACTTGTTTATATGATAGAAGATCAGATGAATAGACAGTGAGTGTGAAGATGTAAGATAGAGGAGGCAGAGCAAGACAGTTGAGGAATTGGAAGATAAGGGATGCAGAAGAAGGCGGAGGTTTTGGTTCTGGACAGAAGGGAGTCACTTCTCATATTGAAACTATAGGGAAAGAATAGATAATAAGTAAGAATGGGGATAAGATTATGTATAGGTTGGGAGGGAGTATTTGAGAGTCTCTGTCTAATGCTTCTATTTTCTTTATGAAGCAGGAGGTGAAGTCTTCTGCTGTGAATAAGGCAGGAATTGTGAAGGATGAGTAAGGAGACTGGAGAAAGTGTTGAAATAATAGCAGTAGAGAATAAAGATTAATAGTAACTGAGGACATAGAGGATTTCTAGGCAGATTTGAAAGTTCAAATGATGTTTAAGACTGATTTGGCTGGGTTTTAAATTGATTAACACTAATGTGAGATTCATTTTGAAAAGTGGATGAGTTAGGTTCACTCACAGGATATTCTAAATGCTAGGCTAAGGCTAAATTATTGGGTGGTCATTCATGAATGTTTGATAGGACTTTTCATTAGGTATTGATGTGACTTAATGTAGGTAAGAGAAAAAAGATGTGAAAAGAAAAAAAATGATGAATTCAAGGTTTTATGTCTAGATGATGGAGAGAATCAGGAGACTTCAAAATTCCAGGGGATAGAGCTCGGTTGGGGAGAGGTAACGATCAATTGGTTTGGTATTGGACATGTCCAATTTGAGATGCAGCCATGACCTTCAAAGGGAGATAAAAAGAAGACACTGGAAATGTAGAAGTATGACGTGACCATCACAACAAGGACCAATAGAAGTTCAATATATAAAGCAATCAGAAAAAGAGCAAGAAATATTGACCCAATTGTCTTGTTTTTGAAACAAAAGGGCAGTGTGAAAGGTAGAGATGGCAATAAACAGAAGTCCTGAGGTCTGCATCGACCTGAAGTGATTGTTGAAACTATAAAAATGACTGATGTTATCAAGTCTGAGATTTAGATAAAGACTATGCATAGAAATGGCTACTTTTTATGTGGGGGGATAGGCAGAAGAGGAATAAGTGTAAAAGTAAGGGAAGGTGTTAAAAATTCAACAGGACCTAAAAGAGAGTGATTTCATTAGTGGAGCCTAGAACCAGGTAGTAGGGATAGCTTATGGGTAGTAAGGGATTAGAGGCAAGGAGTGAGCTTTTAAGTTTGGAGAACTTTTGAATGAAAATCTGGATAGCTGTGAGTAGCTTAAAGGAGTAATGAGATGCAACATCTGAACATTTTTAAGGGAAAAAAGTGATAAAACAAGTGATTGGAAATGGAGGGCTACTGAAGAGCAGGCAGGAAAACTTGTGGAGATATATGGATGCACTGGAGTGTGGGAACAAGTGAGAGAAGTTGAGATTAAGGGCATACAAAAGTAAAGAATGATCTAAGGGTCAAAACCACAGCAGTAGTTTAACTATGTAAAAATGAAGGAGAGGAGATTATCTCTACTGTATTTCATTGAAACTGAGATACACCGTTTTCACATTTTCATGTTTCTGAAATTAGAATATGGCTTACAATCAATGTCAAAAGAACTTTGCTAACCCCAAGGAGGAAAAGTTAATTTTGGTACCTTGCTATTTTTCTGTTATGTGAAAACTTGGCTGTATGTAGAAATTATATGTCTCTTCAGTTGTCATCCTAGTTATTTTCATTGGTAGCTCCATATAAGGATCTGAATTAGATTTGAATCCCCAGTAATGACCACAAGATCTTTTTAAAGATAATACTCTCTTGCAGTATTAAATGAATAGCATAAATAAAGATTAACAGCATAATAGATAAAAATAAAGGGACATGGCATAAATATTCTATGACATATGTACTACAAATTGCAAAATCTCTCAGAATAGACCAAAATACTTTCAAATCTAGGAGAAATTAATGTGAACAATTCATAAATTTTAAGGAATGTTACTTAGTACCTAAAATCAGTTGGCCAGTGCTATCCTGTTGATGTTCAAAATAATATTTTAAACTTCTAGAAATATAAAACTCACTTAAGAAATTAAAAAATATCTACAATTTAATGAAATGGAGAATGCATATAGAACACCCAACACCCATATTATTTGGTATGCTCTGAAATCATGTTTTCATTCTTAAATATTCTATTGAGTTTAAAATCATGACCAAAGTTTTGAAAAGAAGCCTGTCACCATGGCCATAGAGCCATAATTAACTTAGAAAAACCTTTAGATTCTGTGTGTAGATGGCTTAGCTCTACTCAACCTTTGTATAATTTGAGGAAGTCAGGGCTATTAACTGTCTAGGTTCATGTTCATGAATGCTGTTGCATGTTACTTACATTTTATACACAAGTCACTTAACCTGTCCCCCAAAGCTGTTAATCAAGGATGTCATTTTTAGTACTTCCATGATCCAATTCAAGAAAATGACCCAATTAAAAAATAATAATGAAATGAATATTTTGATTGGATATAGATCTAATACTTTCTCAAGAAAAAATTAGTGAATGAATTTGATTGAATGAACTTCTGCCCCTTCCTCACTTTTAGAAATCTCTTCTTCCCCCAGAACCAACCCCAGCCAGCCCAGTACTAACTCACAACCTAGCTTCTCAATTGGCTTCGCCCTTCCTACCAGTTCTCCAAATCCAAAACTTATCAAAACTTCCCTGTCCTGTTTTCTATTTCTCTAGGTCCTGCTTTCTGTAGAATGAATGGATAATAATTTTTTTTAACTTTTATTACTCCCTTTATTCTTAAAAGGTATTGAAAGCACTATAGTAGAAGTTTGAGGTACTAAAATACAAGAGCTGAGTATTATAGACTGGGGTCTAAACTCACAGGGACTGACTACACAGGAGTGTGGTGTGTGTGTGCACGTGTGTGAGTGTGAGAGAGATTTGGGGAGGAAATTCTCATACATAAATGGATATAATAATCTTGAAATCTAGTAGTGGCTAGTGAACACAGTTTTTGTGAATATCTAGAGGGCATATATCTTAGTTAAATTATTTATTTTCTTCCAAGAGAGTCCAGAAATAGTCCCTTAGCCTGAAGACAGATGCTGACAGCTAAGAGAAAGAAACATATCCCCATAGATGGTGTTCGGGAAGCAGTCTTCCCGCCAAGGAGTGGCAGAACCAAGTTTACCAGTCCCTCGTTCAATTCTTATCCTGACTATTAAGACAGGACAAGAAACATTTTCATGCCCCAAAGCAGAGGAGACATTTATAGTGGAGCCTTCCTGACTTTTTAACATCCTGCCCTACTCAGATCTGAGTGTGTTGAAAGTGCAGTTAGTGTTTTAAATAAGAGATAACATCAGTTTGAAAAACCTAGAAGGAAACAAGGACTAATAGAAGTTCAATATATAAGACAATCAGAAAAAGAGAAAGAAATGTTGACCCAATTGTCTTGTTTTTGAAACAAAAGGGCAGTGTGAAAGGTAGAGATGGCACTAAACAGAATTCCTGAGGTCTGCCTTATATAGTCTCTGTTGTGCTGTTCACCAGCCAGTTAATGTCCCTGAGCTGTCTTCTCACCTCCATAATAAAGGGGTCTCACAGCATTAGTGGTGGAAATCTCTTTCCTACAGAATAATTGTTGAGGACCGAACATCAAATCGGGTGACTTTGAGGGTTACAAAACCGTTTGTCTTGCCACTCTTTTTGATTTTCTCTGATAGAACCACGTTTATACTTAATTCAGCATTTTCTTATATGCTAAGCAATTTATGACAAGTTCTGGTTTGGCTTCTGTCTGTCCAAGTTCTCTCTAAATGCTTTTTTTTCCCCCAAAGTTGAATATATTAATCTTTGTAATGCACTAAAAATAAATGGCATGGTTAGAAAAAAAGTATTAATTGCATCTGGAATCCTTGTCTTAAAATTGTTTTCATAACTAAAGCCTTACTGGGATTTGTACATGTATAGAAGAATATAATAAAGCATTTGGAATTTACTGATGATTTTACTTTATTTGGTTTGCAAAATGCATCCTTAAGTGAGCCTGGAGCCTCATTTAATGTGGGATCCTGTTCTAAGTGAATGGAAAATGCAAGGGAAAAATTAAATAAAAGAACAATATAATCAACTGAAACCAAAATAGATGGGAATTGGGATTGAGACTGAGGATAAAGAGGGGTAAGCAAAAGAGTGAGGGTAAGTAAGCACCAAAAGCATTTACCAGCCCACATTATTTATTTGTTTTTCCTAGCCAATCTGCTTTCCTGTGGGGTCATGGGTAATAAAAGAAAGAAAATCAGTTAAGTCCTGCTTCCCAAGAAGCATTTCAGAAGTGGCTCAATCAGTTAATATTAGGCAACTCTAGTTGGCAGAGAGTGTAATAATAATGCAGTGAGCTGGAAGAGACCCAAGGAAGGGAGTCATGCCCAAGGTAAACCTAGATGCCAGTGACCAGCAAAGCTTGCAACCAGGCTGTTTGACTTGGATCCAGTGTCATTGTCACTGTGTTGCTCATATGAGAAGAAAATAAATATAATTACTTTGAAAGATAACTCAGAGAAGACACTAAACCTTATAATAAATTTAAAAAGTAGCTCAAAAGTAAAAGTCAGTGAAGTAAAATGGGCTAATTGACAAAACACATTTTTTCCTGGGCTCAACTCTGTTACTAATGGAATTGGATCTGGTTTTTACTTCCTTTCCTCCAATCCCCCCCAGAAAAGCAAATCACGTTGAACCTCCTTACTTTTGCTCCAGAACAATTTTAGTCTCTCTTCTGGCAGTCTCATATTTTAACCTGACCTGTACCTTATATTCTATTTTATAGCCCCACTAATAGAAGTGGGGCCAAACCATCCTGCGCTTGAACTGTTGCTCTGTCCCTTTTTAGTTGTATTCTTGGGCAAGTTGTTTAGTCTTTGTAAGTTTCTAGTCTCATCTCTGAAATGGGTAGTGATATCTACTTTGTGGAATTTTTATAAAAATTAAATGTTGTAGTGACAATGCTTGTGGTATTTGTAATATAATGTCTTGTACATAATAAGCACTTAATAAATGGCCACTATTGAGTGTTTGTCATTAACTGCTTAACTTTTATCCCATTAATTGCATTTATTTAATTCACTTTACTTAGACTATTCTCTCCTCTCTCCTAGTCACAGCTCTTGCTGTGGACCAGGATCAGCCACAACTAGAAGTTTTCTGAATTTTTCTCTTGCTTGCTGTAGCCCAGCTAACACCAAAAGTCCCATTTCAGTTTGTCCTTACACATGAAACTTTCCCAAATGTCCTAAGGGACACCAAAATTTTCAAACTCAGTGTCTGTGCTTTGAAAGTAAAACTTTATTGCTGTATTTACAATTTGTTAAGTGAGTTTTCCCCTCCTACATCTGTGCTGTATCATTAACTTCTAGGAGAGAAACTTCCCTATAACCTAGCACAATTCTGTGCTCAGGATGAACAAACAACAGTACATGAGTGAATAATCAATTTATCTCCCACTGGCTAGATTGGTTAATTTGGAATATTATTGTCAATAACATATTCCTCAGACTCTTGGCTTCTCCAACCAAAACTCTTCCAAATATCAAACTGCATTTTGGAAGAAAGCTGTACTCACATCTAGTGTAGTCCTTGTAAAACACACTAAAGAGATACAAAGCTTTGACTCACACTGGGGATGGGTTAACCTTTTTCTATATGAAAAAATAATGGAAATATTTTCTGAAAGAAAAACAGTGAAATGTTGGGAAACAATTTAACATGTTGTACATGCTTTAGGTACTGACTCTGCCATCAAAACCTAGGCTCGATTGATTTATCTCTCTATCTACGTACCTACCTACCTACTTATATACCTATCTAACTTTGAATGAAGGAAAAACAATAGGAAGAGATGGCACTATTTTTAAGAGTAAACTTTAGAATTACTTTCTCCTTGTAGCTAAGGGAAGCACCCAACTCTCTTATGTGTTGCCTTGTTTCTAATGGACCAAATCATTCTTAAATCAATCCTTTCAGAAGCTTATTGGAATGCTAGAAGCTGCTAAAAATGATTTCCAATTTTCTAAAAAAATTTTCTTTGCATTCAGATTTAGATAGAAACATCTTGAGTGGGAATTTCTTCCCCTTGGATGAGACCCAAGACTAAAAAAAATAATTATGCTCTTTTCTTTCTTTCTCTTTTTCTTTCTTTCTTTCTCATTTTTCACAATCCTGTTTTAATGGTATACTTCTTGCAGTTGTGGGCAAGTCAGGTTTCATGTTAGACTATTTCAAATATTATAATAGGGCCCACTAACTATTCTTTTTTTTTCCATGGAGCTAAACTGTTATAGTCCACAGAATTTTATTGAAACCGGAATCTGTGAGTCACATTTGGATTCATCTCTTTGAAATATACTACAACCCTCTATTATTTTTTTTTAACCCATCTTCTCATGAAACCACCCTGGTTAGCCACTTTAATGAGCAATTTTGTCTCTACTTTTATTTCTTAATGAACTTTTTCCCTCTGGCTGAATCCTAGTCTCAGTTTATTTTCATTGCTATAGTGACATTGGTCAGGGACAACTCTCTAAAATTAATCATCACATTAGATGGGGCTTCAGCAAGAATATTTTGGAGCAAAGGAAAAGTTCCATAATCCTACTAGTATATCCTTCTCTTTTTTTTTTTCTCACCCTAAAGATTAGGTTCTATAAATCAATCAAATATAGCAAGTTTGGGACAGAGTAGAAAATAGAATGACTTTCTAATAAGCCAAAGGTATAAGAGAATTACTCTCCTTGCTTATATTATGGTTATTTAAAAATGTATCATAAATTATTGCTGAATTAGGTTGCTAAATATTTTAAATGAAAACATTCAAAGTTATTTATGATTTTACTTTTTTAGTGAGTTTATATAACAAATCATGATGCTGTTTCAAAGATTTAATGGAGGAAAGCATGTTGGTTGACCACTCCACTTCCCTTAACCATACTGAATCACAGATTCCAGCAGACGTGACTCAAATAAATAATCACTCTTCAGAGACTCAGACTTGAGATAATCGCCTGTGCAGTACACTTAATGAATCTGTCCCCAATAGTAAGGCACTGATTTCTACTGAAACATTTGTGTAGTTTGGATGAATTTAAGATGAGCTTTTAAAATAAGAGAGTAAGTGGGGGGGGTCTGTAAACTAAAAATCAAGCCAGCTGAGTGTTCAACTGTAAGTTGGTAACTTAGGTGTTTAGTATCCAGGGGATTAAACAAATCCACTTTATTTGGGGAAAGTAAGTTGTACAGTACAAAAAAAAAATTTCCTCATGCTCTCTGCTGTCATACACCTCCTGTCAGTTTCATTACTGGATTGGTCATATTGTTAATATACCATAGTACATTATAACATTTTATTGTTGTTATTCTAAAGAGACCATTAATTCAGTTATTTACTTCTTCCATGCAAAATTCAAATTTCTAGTAGCATCATCTTCCCTATAATAAACGCTGACCTATGACTCTCACCTCCCAGCAAAAACTCTGGATTCCCTGTGTGCCAAAAATATTTCAGGCCTCAGAAAACCAGAGGCTACGTGGTTCTCCTCACTCCCAGGGCAACATCTCGCGAGCTTCTATTGCAGTTTCTCCTTGTATTTATTGCTCAGTCATGGGTAACTCTTGCCACATATTCTTTAATTTGGGATATGTGAAACAGTAGCAAGTATGAAATTTCCTCACACATCTCTGAACCCTAGTCTGATCGACAAACTGAGTAGGTCACCAGACACAGATGATTTATTTATAAAAACAAAATTAAAAACCCAAAGCAAAAACCAAAAATCTTGTCTATTCAGACCTAAGTCTTTTACCTGTAGTCTTTGAATTGTGTTAAATTCTTCCAGGAAGACAGTTATCTCAGAGGCCATGAACAGTAATTATGGAGTCCTGGGATTAAATTTTTTAGCTTAATTAAGAAAGTAAGTTTTGTTAGTAGGGTAAACAGTGAGGGAAAAAGCCAGGAGGAAAGGATAAACTGGCTATCAAGAATAAGTCTGTCTCCTTACCTATCACTTTAGATTATTTAATTCTGGGGAACCATCACTTCTTTATCATGGTATTTTTAATCACATATGCTGGTAAAGGGAGCTGTCATCATGATTCATTTTTTTCCATTATTGTTCTAAAAACGAAATTAACATTCCCATCCTGACTGCTCACTTTGGCCTGAACAGAGAGTCCACTTGTCAGTGTAAGTAGAAAGTGGAGAAGAAAGAGGGAGGAAGGAGAGGCATGTGCTGGCATCTCACATTGAACTTCATGTTCCATATCTAGGTAATGGTCGTTGCTGTTCATCGATGGTAACTTTCAGGTTTGCTGAGCCTCTGCTTAATCTGTTCCTCCTTGGTCAGAATGCTTTTGTAAAGTACCCTGACTTAGAGCATTGGAGTATGATTTTGTGTCAACAGTTACTGAAACTAGCCAACTAGACACAGTTGATTCTTTTAATGCCCCCAAATTCTAAAGAATAATTTTAAACATTCAGTAAGGTTGAAAAAATTCTGCAGTGTTTACCCATATGCTCCCCCTCTAGATGTAGTTAGTGAGAGATTACTATGCTTGCTTTACCCCATATTCAACTTTCTCTTCATTCCTCCATCCATTCCATAATCCACCTTATTTTTAATTAATTTGAAATAAATTGCAGTCATTAGTTTAGTTCTTAACTATTTCACTGTACATATCATTAACAAACACTCAGTAATTACAGTTTTTACTCTTCACATAAGATTTATATACAGTGAAATACATAAATCTGAAGTATATATACTCTGAATTTTGATAAATGCATACATCTATATAGCCCAAACCACTATCAAATATATAATATTACCATCTCCCTAGAATGTTTGCTCATGTCCCTTCCCAATTCCTGCTCTTAGACAACCAGTGGGAACCACTGTTCTAATTTTTTTCCTCTATACAGTAGCTTTTACACATCTAAAATTTAATATAGTTGGGCTCATATAATATATATACTCATTTATATAAATTTGTCTTTAATTCAACATAATACTTTTGAGATTTAACTATGTTTTGTCTGTGGCACTCCTTTTGTTCCTTGTTGCCGTTAAGTAATATTCCATTTTGCGAATACACCACAATTTACTCATTCTCCTATTGATACCTGAGCTCTCTCCAATTTTGACTATTAAGAATAAAGCTGCTTTGAATATTCTTGTACCAGTTTTTTGTTAATGTTTTCATATCTCTAGAGTAAATCCAGAGTTGAATTGCTGGTTATCAGGTATTTTAATTTTATAAGAAACTGCCAATTTTTTTCCTCCGAAATTGTTGACATTGTTACCCATAATATATGAGAGTTCCAATTTTTTTACATCCTCACCATATTTGGGGTTGTCAATCTTTTAAGTTTTAGCCTTTCTAATGGGTGTGCATTGGTATTTTGCGTTTTAGTTTGCAATTTCCTGTTGACTAATAAAGTGCAGCAATTTTTCAAGTACTGATGACTAATTTGTGTTACTATTCAAATGTTTTGTCCATTTTTCATTGAGTTATTTGTCCCTTTGCTTTTCTATAAGTTCCTTCTATTTCCTAGAAATTCTTTTTTTTTGAAAATACAAATATTTTGTGAATAATTCCTCACACTCTTTGGACTGAGCATTTTATTGATGGCATCTTTAAATGAGAAAGAGGTTTTTTAAGTTTGATAAAGTCCAAATTGTCAATTACAGGTATACCTTGGAGATATTGCAGGTTCAATTCCAGACCACCACAATAAAGCTATTCAAGTGAAGTTTTTGGTTTTCTTGTGCATGTAAAGTTATGTTTACATTATAATATAGCCTATTAAGTGTACAGTATCATTATAGCTAAAAATAAATGTACATAACTTAATTAAAAAATACTTTATTGTTAAAAAATGCTAACTATCATCCAAGCTTTCAGCAAGTCATAACCTTCTTGCTGGTGAAGAGTCCTGTCTCAATGTAGATGACTGCTCACTGATCAGGGTGGTTGCTGAAGGTTGGGGTGACTGTGGCAATGACTTAAAATAAGATAACAGTGAGGTTGGTTGCATCAGTTGACTTTCCTTCATGAATGGTTTCTCTCTGTTGCATGCAATGCTGCATGATAGCATTTTATCCGCAGTGGAACATCTTTCAAAATTGGAGTCAGGGCTCTCTTGCTGCTGTATATCAACTAAATTGGTGTAATATTCTAAATCCTTTGTTGTCATTTCAGTGATATTCACAGCATCTTCACTGGGAGTAGATTTCATCTCAAGAAACCACTTTCTTTGCTCAACCGTAAGAAGCAATCCTTCATTCATTAAAGTTTTATCATGAGATGGCAGCAATTCAGCCACATCTTCAGGCTCCACTTCCAGTTCTAGTTCTCTTGCTCTTTCTACCACATCTGCAGTTACTTCCTCCACTGAAGTCTTGAACTCATTAAAGTCATCCATAAGGGCTGGAATCAACTTCTTCCAAATACCTGTTAATGTTGGAAATTGACCTCTTCCCATGAATCACAAATGTTCTTAATGGCATCCAGAATGATGAATGCTTTCCAGAAATTTTTCAGTTTACTTATATCCATCAGAGGAATCACTATTACTGGCAGTTATAACCTTATAAAATATATTTCTTAAATAATGAGATTTGAAAGTCACCATTACTCCTTGATACAAGGACTACAGAATGGATATTATGTTAGCAGCTATGAAACAATATTAATCTCATTGTACATGTCCATTAGAGCTCTTGGGTGACCAGGTGGACTGTTAGTGAGAAGTAATATTTTGAAAGGAACCTTTTTTTTTTTCTGAGCTGTAAGTCTCTACATTGGCTTAAACTATTCAATAAACCATGCTGTGAACAGACATGTTGTCATCCAGACTTTGTTCTTTCATTTACAGAGCACAAGATTCAGCATAATTCTTAAGAGCCTTAGGATTTTTGGAATGGTCATTGAGCAACTGGCTTCAACTTAAAGTCACTAGCTGCTAGCCCAAATAAGGGAGTCAGCCTGTCCTTTGAAGCTTGGAAGTCAGGCATTGATTTTTCCTCTCTAGCATGAAAGTCCTTGATGGCATCTTCTTCCAATATAAAGCTATTTCATCTATCTTGAAAATATGTTGTTCAGTGTAGCCACCTTCTAAGAAGCTACCTTTTAGCTTCTTTCAGATTAATGATCTTAGTTTGTCTTCTGGATAACACTGCAGCTTCTACATCAGGACTTGATGCCTTGCCTTGCATTTTTTGGTTATGGAGATGGCTTTTTTCCTTAAACCTCATGAACAAAACTCTGCTAGCTTCAAACTTTTCTTCTTCAGCTTCTTCATCTCTCTCAGTGTTTATAGCACTGAAGAGAGTGAGGGAGAATTAGGGCCTTGCTCCTGATTAGGTTTTGGTTTAAGGTAATTTTGTGGCTGGTTTGATCTTCTATCTAGACCACCAAAACTTTCACTATATCAGCAATAAAGCTGTTTCATTTTCCCATCATTTGTGTGTTTACTGGAGTTGCATTTCTAAGATCCTTCAAGAACTTTTCCTTTGCACTCACAACTTGGCTAACTGCCAGAAGAGTTTTTAGCTTCTTTCAGCATTCCACATGCCTTCCTCACTAAGCTTAACCATTCCTAGATTTGATTTAAAGCAAGAGATGTGCAACACTTCACTTTCACTTGAACCTTTCACTTAGAGACCATTAACTGATATATTAATTAGCCAAATTTTAGTATTATTGCATATAAGAGACTAGGGGGAAGGCTCAAGATGGTGGCATAAGCAGGGCGGTGGAAATCTCCCCCCAAAACCATATATATTCTTGAAAATACAAAAATACAACTATTCCTAAAAGAGAGACCAGAAGATACAGTACAACAGCCAGGCTACATCTACATCTGTGAGAACTTAGCATCTCACAAAAAGGGTAAGATACAAAGCCATGAAATGGCAGGACCTGTGCACTCCCCCGACCCCAGCTCACAAGCAGGAGGATAGGAATAAGAGTGGGGAGGGAGTGGAAGCACAGGACTTCTAAATAACCAGCCCTAGTAATCTGTACCAGGAGCACAGACACGCACCGCATGGTGTACTGGATATTAGAGCACGGAACGGCAGGATCCGATACAGAGAGGGCGAGCGGGTCCCCACAGCCGGCAACCCGGGAACAAAAGAAAAGCAGGCACTTTTTAAAAGTCATAAAGGGACAAGGGCCCAACAGCTGAACAAAATCATCCCAGCAGGCTGGGAATCTTGAAGAACTTCGGGCCACCTAACAACCTGCCGGGTAGAGCAGTCCTGAAGCCTCTCACAGCGATAAGCAGCCTTCCATTCGTTCCCCCCCAGCTGGTGCTGCAAATGGACTGGCTGATCTGCAACAGCTGCAGAGCAGGCAGAGAGCAGCCCCACCCACAGCAACCACACAGAATCTGCTACTAGCGGGGGGGCGAAGCTAACTGGGACAGGCCATGGAAGCCAGAGCAAGGTCCAGAAGGCACGAAGGGGCACCAGCAGTGCTGCAGAATGCATCCGGCATGGCTCCAACACCCCACAGTGCTTTAGGCTAGCCCTAGGGCAGCCTGCAGCTCAGGCGATTATCCCAGAGACTGCCTACAGGGGTGCGGGTAACCAACACAGGCTGCGGAGAAGGGGAAGGTGAACAACAATCAGGAAGGGACTTTGTTCTCCCAGCTGATACACGGGCCACCTGCCTGCAACCATTTCTACTGCCATGAAAAGACAGAAGAATCTGGTCCAGTCAAAAATCAGACGACTTGATTGGATTAAAGATGGCAGCATGAGAGGTGAGACAGAGGCTTCCTCCTAAAACCTCATATAATATGAAAATAAAGCTACTACAACTACTCTTGAAAGAGCAATGGGAAAGAGGATGGCACAAACTGCATACACCTGGAGACAAGAGCAGCCCTCACAGAAAAGGGTAACGTACTAAAGCTGTGGTCCTGTGGGATCCAAGCCCTTCCCCCACCCCAGCTTACCTGCAGGAGGAACAGGAATGGAGCAGGGAGGGAGTGGAGTTCTGGGACTGCTGAATACATAACTCTGGAGATCTGCTCTGGGAGCACAAACCTACATTACATGGTGCTTGCATGATACTCTTGTAATTAGGGGGTTGGAAAGCTAAGACAGGCAGAATTCCTGGAGAGACTAAGAATCCAGCTGCTTGTGAAAGCAGGGATCCATACCCAGCTGCTCGGGGACAAAAGAAAGGCGGGCAATCTGAGAGACTTCCTAACAAAGAAGCCCTTAGCAAGAGGGCTGCTAAAGGGGCAAGGATTGCACAGAGCTAACTGCTCAGGAGAAAGGACAGGCGGACAAAATTGTCCGGGTGCACTCTGCATAGCAGGTTAGGAGCTTTCACGATCTTCAGATGCTCCAGCTCCCTAGCTGCCTACATAGCTCCAAGAACCCCTTCTGTGACAGGCAGACTAGTGCACCTTGCTTCTGGCCAGCCCTACCGGGCTTGCAAACCAGGAAATACTTCCCTGGTGTTAGGCCAGCCAGAGGGAAGATCTGTCTATAGCAACTAAAAACGCAAAGCACAGAGGCTTATACCTGTCTGCTCAGCCCACTGGTTCAGGCAGTGGGGACAGGCATAGCAGCCAGGAACCAGGAAACAGCCCTTTCCTCCCCGGAGGCACCAATACCACTCCCCTGCAATCCCTGCATTGCTTCAGGGGCTGAGCAGCTCCAGAGAGTAGAGCTTCAGGGCACTAGAGGGTGCCATACACAAATATGAAACGCCAAAGGAACCTGGTCCAGAGTAAAATTAAGAACACAACTCCTGAGAAAGATTTAAATGATATGGAGCGTATGACTCTCCCTGAAAGGGAGTTCAAAATAAAAATTATTAACATGCTCATGGAGGTACGGAAAGATATTCAAGAACTCAGGAATGAATTCCAGTCAGAGATCCAATCATTGAAGAACACAATGGACGGTATTAAAAGCAGATTGGATACGGTGGAGGAGATAAAAAATGAAATAGAAACTAGAGAAGAGGAATACAAAGAAGCTGAGGCACAGAGAGAAAAAAGGATCTCTAAGAATGAAAGAATATTGAGAGAACTGTGTGGCCAATCCAAATGGAACAATATTCGCATTATAGGGGTACCAGAGGAAGAAGAGAGAGAAAAAGGGATAGAAAGTGTCTTTGAGGAGGTGATTGCTGAAAACTTCCGTAATCTTGGGAAGGAGATAGTCTCTCAGGCCATGGAGGTGTGCAGATCTCCCAACACAAGGGACCCAAGGAAGAAAACAGCAAGACATATAGTACTTAAAATGGCAAAGATCAAGGCTAAGGACAGATTATTAAAAGCAGCCAGAGAGAAATACAGGATCACATACAAAGGAAAACCCATCAGGCTATCATCAGACTTCTCAGCAGAAACCTTATAGGCCAGGAGGGAGTGGCATGATGTATTTAATGCAATGAAGCAGAAGGGCCTTGAAACAAGATTAATTTATCCAGCAAGATTATCATTTAAATTTGAAGAAGGGATTAAACAATTCTCAGATAAGCAAAAGGTGAGAGATTTTGCCTCCCACAAAGCATCTCTACACTGTATTTTGGAGGGACTGCTATAGATGGAAGTGTTCCCACAGATTAATAGCTGTCACCAGAGGTAGTAAAACCACAGTAAAGAAAATAGAACAGCTAATTACTAAGAAAATGCAAAATTAAATTAACTATCCTCAAAGTCAATCAAGGGATAGACAAACAGTACAGAATATGATACCTAATATATAAAGAATGGAATAGAAAGAAAAAGGAGGAAACAAACAAACAAACAAACAAAGAACCTTTAGGTTGTGTTTGTAATAGCATATTAAGTTAGTTGTTAGACTTTTAGATAGTAGGGAAGTTAACCTTGAACCTTTGGTAACCACGAATCTGAAGCCTGCAATGCCAATAAGTACATACCTATCCATAATCACCCTAAATGTAAATGGACTGAATGCACCAGTCAAAAGACATAGAGTCACTGAATGGATAAAAAAACAAGGCCCATCTATATGCTGCCTTCAAGAGACTCACGTGAAACCCAAAGACATACACAGACTAAAAGTGAATGGGTAGAAAAAGATATTTCATGCAAACAACAAGGAGAAAAAAGCAGGTGTTGCAGTACTTGTATCAGACAAAATAGACTTCAAAACGAAGAAAGTAGCAAGAGGTAAAGAAGAACATTACATAATGATAAAGGGGTCAGTCCAACAAGAAGATATAACCATTATAAATATATATGCACCCAACACAGGAGCGCCAGCATATGTGAAACAAATACTACCAGAATTAAAGGAGTAAATAGCAATGCATTCATTTTAGGAGGCTTCAACACACCACTCACTCCAACGGACAGATCAACCAGACAGAGAATAAGTAAAGACACAGAGGCACTGAACAACACACTAGAACAGATGGACCTAACAGATATCTCCAGAACTCTGCACCCAAAAGCAGTAGGATACACATACTTCTCAAGTGCACATGGAATATTTTCCAGAATAGACCACATACTAGGCCACAAAAAGAACCTCAGTAAATTCAAAAATATTGAAACCCTACCAACCAACTTCTCAGATAACAAAGGTATAAAACAAGAAATAAATTTTGGAAAGAAAACAAAAAGGCTCACAAATACATGGAGACTTAACAACATTCTCCTCATTAATCAATGGGTTAACGACCAAATCAAAACAGAAATCAAAGAATATATGGAGACTAATGACAACAACAACACAAAGCCACAACTTCTTTGGGACGCAGCAAACGCAGCTCGAAGAGGAAAGTATATTGCAATCCAGGACTATTTAAAGAAGGAAGAACATTTCCAAATGAATAGTCTAAAGGCACAATTACTAAAATTGGAAAAAGAAGAACAAATGAGGCCCAAAGTCACCAGAAGGAGGGACATAATAAAGATCAGAGAAGAAATAAATAAAATTGAGAAGAATAAAACAATAGAAAAAAATCAATGAAACCAAGAGCTGGTTCTTTGAAAAAATAAACAAAATAGATAAACCCCTAGCCAGACTCATTAAGAGAAAAAGAGAATCTACCCACATAAACAGAATCAGAAATGAGAAAGGAAAAACCACGACGGACCCCACAGAAATACAAAGAATTATAAGAGACTATTATGAGAATCTATATGCTAACAAGCTGGAAAACATAGAAGAAATGGACAACGTCTTAGAAAAATACAACCTTCCAACACTGACCAAGCAAGAAATAGAAAAACTAAACAGACCAATCACCAGCAATGAAATTGAATCAGTAATCAAAAAACTACCCAAGAACAAAACCAGATGGATTCACCTCTGAATTCTACCAGACATATAGAGAAGAAATAACACCCATTCTCCTTAAAGTTTTTCAAAAAATAGAAGAGGAGGGAATACTTCCAAACTCATTCTATGAAGCCAGCATCACTCTAATACCAAAACCGGGCAAAGACCTCACCAAAAAAGAAAATTACAGACCAATATCCCTGATGAACGTAGATGCAAAAATACTCAACAAAATATTAGCAAACAGAATTCAAAAATACATCAAGAGGATCATACACCATGATCAAGTGGGATTCATCCCAGGGATGCAAGGATGGTACAACATTCGAAAATCCATCAACATCATCCACCACATCAACAAAAAGAAGAACAAAAACCACATGATCATCTCCATAGATGCTGAAAAAGCATTTGACAAAATTCAGCATCCATTCCTGATTAAAACTCTCAACAAAATGGGTATAGACGGCAAGTACCTCAACATCATAAAGGCTATATATGACAAACCCACAGCTAATATCATACTTAATAGCGAGAAGCTGAAAGCTTTTCATCTAAGATCGGGAACAAGACAGGGATGTCCACTCTCTCCACTGTTATTCAACATAGTACTGGAGGTCCTAGCCACGGCAATCAGACAAAACAAAGACATACAAGGCATCCAAATTGGTAAAGAAGAAATCAAATTGTCACTATTTGCAGATGACATGATATTGTACATAAAAAACCCTAAAGACTCCACTCCAAAACTACTAGAACTAATATCTGAATTCAGCAAAGTTGCAGGATACAAAATTAACACAGAAATCTGTTGCTTTCCTATACACTAATGATGAACTAACAGAAGAGAAATCAGAAAAACAATTCCATTCACAATTGCATCAAAAAGAATAAAATACCTAGGAATAAACCTAACGAAGGAAGTGAAAGACCTGTACTCTGAAAACTACAAGACACTCCTAAGAGAAATTAAAGAGGACACTAACAAATGGAAATGCATCCCATGCTCTTGGCTAGGAAGAATAAATATTGTCAAAATGGCTATATTACCCAAAGCAATCTACAGATTCAACGCAATCCCTATCAAACTACCAACAGCTTTCTTCAATGAACTGAACAAATAATTCTAAAATTCATATGGAACCACAAAAGACCCCAAATAGCCAAAGCAATTCTGAGAAGGAGGAGGATAAAACAGGGGGTACTCTCTGACTTCAAGCTCTAGTACAAGACGTAATCAAGACAATGAGTTTGGTATTGGCACAAGAAACAGACCCACAATTGATTGAACAGAATAGAAAATCAAACTGGCAAACATATACAGTCAATTAATGGCTGACCTAGGAGCCTTGGATATACAATGGGGAAATGACAGCCTCTTCAACAGCTGGTGTTGGCAAAACTGGGCAACTACATGTAAAGAATGAAACTGGATTATTGTCTAACCCCATACACAAAAGTAAACTCAAAATGGATCAAAGACCTGAATGTAAGTCATGAAACCATAAACTCTTAGAAAAAAACATAGGCAAAAATCTCTTGGACATAAACATGAGCAACTTCTTCATGAACATATCTCCCCGGGCAAGGGAAACAAGCAAAAATGAACAAGTGGGACTATATCAAGCTGAAAAGCTTCTGTACAGCAAAGGACACCATCAGTAGAACAAAAACACATCCTACAGTATGGGAGAATATATTCATAAAAAACGTATCTGATAAAGGGTTGACATCCAAAATATATAAAGAACTCATGCCTTAACAAACAGAAAGCAAATAATCCAATTAAGAAATGGGCAGAGGACATGAATAGGGCACCCCCTTCTCCAAAGAAGAAATTCAGATGGCCAACAGGCACATGAAAAGATGCTCCACATGTCACTAATCATCAGAGAAATGCAGATTAAAACCACAATGAGATATCACCTCACACCAGTGAGGATGGCCAACATCCAAAACACAAACAACAACAAATGTTGGCGAGGATGTGGAGTAAAGGGAACCCTCCTACACTGCTGGTGGGACTGCAAATTTGTTCAAACATTGTGGAAAGCAGTATGGAGATTCCTCAACAAACTCAAAATAGAAATACCATTTGACCCAGGAATTCTACTCCTAGGAATTTACCCTAAGAATGCAGCAGCCCAATTTGAAAAGGACAGATGCACCCCTATGTTTATTGCAGCACTATTTACAATAGCCAAGGAATGGAAGCAACCTAAGTGTCCATCAGTAGATGAATGGATAAAGAAGATGTGGTACATATACACAATGGAATATTATTCAGCCATAAGAAAACAAGTCCTACCATTTGCAACAACATGGATTGAGCTAGAGCGTATTATGCTCAGTGAAATAAGCCAAGCCGAAAAAGACAAGTATCAAATGATTTCACTCATATGTGGAGTATAAGAACAAGAAAAAATACTGAAGGAACAAAACAGCAGCAGACTCACAGAACCCAAGAACGGACTAATAGTTACCAAAGGGAAAGGGACTGGGGAAAATGGGCGGGAAGGGAGGGATAAGAGGGAAAAAGGGCATTACGATTAGCAGATGTAATGTTGGGGGGGCACGGGGAGGGCAGTACAACTCAGAGAAGACAAGTAGTGATTCTATAGCATCTCACTACGCTGATGGATAGTGACTGTAATGGGGTTGGTGGGGGGGACCTGATGAAGGGGTAGTTTAATAACCGTAATATTGCACATGTAATTGTAGATTAATGATAATAAAATAAATTATATTAAAAAAATATCTGCTAAGTATTTTACAGGTAAAGGGTTATGTGGAAGAGCTGGTTCACAACACTGAATAGACTGGCTTATTTTACAAGGATGTTGGTAAATGAAACTGTATAATGCAAATGGCCTCCAAAGCCCCTGGCTTAAAATCATTGAAAGATTATATAATCAATTATTTGTAAGAAATATACATTAAGTGTCTACCCAGAAACACACATAAAACAAGGCCATATATTGATTAGTTGATAAAAATGTGCCCGGAGAGTTCCAGGAACCTAACCCTGTATTTCCTCCAGAAGCAATACTTTTGTATTTGCTAACTCAGTGTTTGCAGTGACTACAGAACATAATTAATGAATATAATTAGATCAATTGTACATAGAATTAAATGATATGGCTCTACCATAATCCATGTAACTACTCTATTATCAATATTTAGGTTGATTTCAATTTTAATATTACTTTCAGTATGTATATGTCTCTATATGCATATACATGAATATTTTACTGGATAGATATCCAAGAGTTCAAAGTTGATTTAAACAGTATGTCCATTTAAAATATTGGTTAATACTGCTAAATCACATTTCAAAAGAATTCCCTCAATTTATGCTTCTACCAACAAGTTATAAAGTGCTTGTTCTCTGTATCTTCATCAAACTGGGTATTGTGAATTTTTATTTTTGCCAATACAATTGTCTTATAATGATACCTTGCTGCAATGTGTATTTTTGGATTATTAGTGAAATTATATAGTTTTTCATATGTTTGGTTCATAAGTTTTCATTGAAAAATATAATAGCTGGATTCTAATATAATTTTCTGACATTCAGACATCTATTGTTATAGACCTACATGATGAAATAGAAAATCTGAACAGAACAATTCTAGCAAGGAGTGTGAACCAATAATCAAACCCTCCCAACAAACAAAAGACCATAACCAGAAGTCTTCACAGGTGAATTCTACCAACTATTCAAAGGCTAAATACCAGTCCTTCTCAGACTCTTCCAAAAAATAGGAGGGAGAAACTCTTCCAAACAAGTTTTACAAGCCCAGCATTACTTTGATACCAAAACAAGACAAGTATGACAAACACACACAAACACTCATACACACACACAATTATAGGTCAATGTCCTGATGAACATAGATGCAAAAATCCTCAACAAAATATTAGCAAAATGAACTTAACAATATATGAAAAGAATCATATACCATGATTAAGTGGGGTTTATTTCAGGGATGCAAGGATGGTTCAACATCTACAGATTACTCAATGAGATTCACCATATTAACAAAATGAAGGATAAAAGTCATATGATCATCTCAATAGATGCAGGACAAGCATTTGACAAAATTCAACAACGATTTATGATAAAAACTCTCAACAAAGTGGATGTAGAGGAAACAACAATAAAGGCTACATATGACAAATCTACAGCTGACATTACACTCAACTGTGAAAAGCTGAATGCTTTTCTTCTAAGATCAGGAACAAGACAAGGATGTCTTGTCTCATCACTTTCATTTGACATAGTATTGAAAGTCCTAGCCAGAGTAATAATGCATATATATATATACATATGTATATGTGTGTGTGTGTATATATACCTCATTTCATCTTCTCTTCTCTTTCCTCCCTGGAGTGCTGGGTTCTGCCATCTGACTGGCCTGGGGAGGGGCAAGAAGATGGGGAAGACAAAGGAGGGACACTACCCAGCCTGGAGAGTTTGAGGCCTGCCCAGTTCCCTTACATATGCATAAAAACTTTCACATCACTAGGGAAATTGCTTACTTTCACGGATATTTTGAGTCAACTGGGAACTGACTGCCAGAAATGAATGAAAATAATGCTTGCCCTCCAGGAACTCCCTAACAGCTCACTGGCTTCTCAAATTCTAAGGCCTTAAGAAGCAGCTAATATAGGAAAAAAAAAATCTGAAGTTGGACTACAGTATGTGGATGCTAACTTGTTTTATTGGAAATCTGGAGATGTATATGAATATATTTATTTGTTTTCCAAGCAGGAGAAGTAATTCTAGCTTTTCTGGATTATTCAAAATGATGAAGTGTCCAAATACTCAGTTTGATCTCAGAAATAAACTGTTTCCAGAATGAATCCAGACCATGAACTATAAATTGCCTGAATATGGGCAATGTTTAAAAGTAACATTCGAAAGAATCATAATCATGATTCTCACACAGAAATAAAATGAATACATGTCAAGGATTTTATTTAACTCAATTAATTGGGGCCCCAGTAAGATGTTACAACTGGTTCACAAGAGAATTCAAAGAACACACACACATCTGTGTAGGCAGATAAAGAATGCTAAAATGAATGTATTAATAGATACAAAGTATCTATCCACAGGGCAATACTCAATTGCATTCCACCAGATATACTAATTTGCATGTCCATGGGCAATAATAATAGGCATTAATACAGGTCTCTACAACTTACAGAGTTGCAAAATAGATCAAAGACAAGAAGAGATACCATGGAAGGATACTCTAGATAAGATAGCCAGTAACTTTTTGGGGGCCCATTTCAAAGTCTTTCACTTTTTTCTAACAGTTACCACTGGAGAAGACCAAGAAATATGAATACATACAAAAAACATATACATCACAGTGTATATATTTGTTAAAGCCTTTTGACATGTGCACCTAAGATGTACATTTTAGTGTACATAAATTTTATCTCAATTAAAAATATATATATTTTTGGTAGTTCTATTTTTATTTTTTTGAGGTACTGGTATACTGCTTTGCAGAGTGGCTTTGCATTTTACAACAGTGCCTACTTTCTTCCCATCCTCACCAACACTTGTTATTTTCTGTCTGTGTTTTTAATGACAGCCACCCTAGTGGGTGTGGGTGACAGCTCAGTGTGGTTTTGATTTGCACTTCCCTTACGTATCTTTTCATATGCTTGTTAGCCAAAGTCCTCTGCCCATTTTTGTTGTTGAGTTGTAGCAGCTCTTAAACATATTCTGGTTATTAACTTATTATCAGAGACACGATTTGCAAATATTTTCTCCCATTTTATAGACTCCTTTTCACTTTGTGGTTATGTCGTTTGATGCATAAAGTTTTTAAGTTTGATGAAATCCTATTTGCATTTTGCTTTTGTTGTATGTGAATTTTGTTGCATCTCTTGGTGTCACATTCAAGAAATCCTTGCCAAGTCCAAACTCATGCAGCTTTTCTCTTACATTTCCCTCTAGGAGTTTTGTAGTTTTGGGTCTTATGCTGAGGTCTTTAATCCATTTTGAGTTCATTTTTGTATATGGTGTAAGGTAAGGGTCTACCTTCAGTCTTTTCCATGTGGTTATCCCATTTTCCCAGTATCGTTTGCTGGAGAGACTCAAATTCCTTTTTATGAGCACTTTCTTACATATAGTCTTGCACAAGATGATTAGCAGGGAGGCAAAGTTTCTCAAAGGTGGTCCACATATTTGGATACCTGTATGAGTGGAAGGGGTACAGTAATTTTGATTCTAAGTGCAGCCTGTTAGCATGCTTTTTAAATAGATTTAAAAATGTATTTTAATCTTAAAAAACTACAAATTGAAAAAACATGGATATTAAAAATAGTTATTAATAAAAATTTAAGTTAAGCATTACACTGAGAAATGTAACAAAACGTAGACTGGTATCTTCAATAAATAAAGAGTTCTCCTGGATCATGAAAAAAATGAAAACCCCAATAAATAAATGGGCAAAAACCAACAGTTTACAGAAGCAGAAACAAATTTTAAACTGTTCATTCAAATTTTATTACTTTTATGAGGGTGCAATAAGGTAGGCGTTCTATATTCTGCTTGCTGCTGCTAGTTACATGGTATGCATACTTCCTAAGAAGTCTTTTTGCAGCAAGAATAAAAGGACTTATAAGTGGTTTTGTCTCAGTAATTCCAGTGCTAGATCTCTCATAAGGAAATAATCAGAAATACTTGCAAAGATGCTTTTACAAGAATAATCAATATAGCAAAAAAAAAAAAGGAAATAACCAGCATCTAATAATAGGTAAATAATTGCCAAAATTACAATAGAACCATATGATGCAAAGGTTATTTAACCATTAAAAATGTTTAAGAAGAATTTATTATGATATGGAATAATGCCCAAGATACAATAATCAGGATATGGACCTATATATGCTGTGGTTACAACCATATAAAAACATATGCACAATAGAGTCATAGGTAGCAGATACTGAGCTGAAGATGTAACTTGTGCGTTGTTTCTTCAGGGCTCTACTAGAAGCCCTCCTCCTGGGTAGATGACAGCAGCAGGAGGTCCCCTTCCTCCAAGGGAGAAGAGAGGCATTTAGCGGTTTTGAAGAGGTGCCACACCCCCAGGTGATCAGGCCCTATAGTCAGGGAAGTGGGGGTGGGGGGACACGACAAATAACCAGCCTTTTGTATGAAAGGGCGTGCAAAGCTGAAGGCATGAGATCCCCAGAAAAACAACTGGAAGTCACTGCCGAGGGTGGGGTGGAATCTGTAGTTCTGCGGTCCCGCAGGAAGTCAATGAAACAGGCCGGATGTGTTTTAAGGGTTGAAGACACCAAGGCAAGAAAGAAAAAGTGGTTGGTTGTCCGGAGCGGGTGTTTCTGTGCGCGGACCCTGAGACCGTGCTGGGGGCGCGGGCAGGCTCGGAGGGGGAGAGGCTGGCAGGACGTGAAAGGGCTGGGCGCTGGGAATGACGCCTGGGCTGCCGGGGAAGGACCCTGGCGTAGCCGATGCTGAGAGAGCGGAATTCTTCCTCCCAAGGACCTAACAGACCTGTTTCTGACGCACTGTCCCGCAGGGTCACCTTGTGGGAAGTGCAGGGGCATCAGAGAGTGACGCCTTGTGGCAGCAAAGAGCAATTGCATCAACTGCCACAGCCCGGAGCTTGGGGAGCTGGGCTTCTCTCCCACACGTGGGTGTCCGTAGTCCTTTGTGTCACAAAAACCCTAGGGACCCCGGCAGTCCAGAGAAGAGGGAGTTCCAGGGAAGCGGTAACTGTCTAACTCATCAGAGCTAGAGCTAAAGGCTATCTAATTTTAATTGCATTTACTTTGGAAAAAAATTTCAAGGCATTCTAATGGTTGTGGTGCAGCTCATACTCGCCACATCACATGCCGAGAAAAAAGAATGAAAGGAACCCCCCCCACAATGGTAACAGAGGACAGAGGTGGGTTTTGAGATTATGCATTATTTTTATTATCTTTTTTGAGGTTTCTATGTCTCCTAAAATTTCAACAAGGAGCATATATCACTTTTGCTGTTTTGTTTTGGCAGAAATATTCATTTTTCTCATACAGGTGCACTAGGGCATCTTACTGTGACTTTTTAAAAATTATTTTTAAGACTATTTTTTAGAGTTTCAGGCTCACAGCAAAATTAAGAGGAAGATACAGAGATTTCCCATATATCCTCTGTCTCCACACATGCATGGCCTCCCCCATTACCAACACCCCTACCAAAGTGGGGACATCTGTTACAACTGATGACCCTATACTGACTCATCATGACCACCCAAAGTCCACAGCTTACCCTGCGGTGCACTTTGTGCTACATTCTGTGGGTCTGACATGGATCCATCGCTGGAGTATCACACAGAGTGTTTCCCTAAAAATCCTCTGTGGCCCACCTGCTCATCCTTCCCTGCCCTCCCACTCAAACCTTGGCAACCATTGATTTTTTACTGTCTCCATAGTTTTGCCTCTTCCAGAATGTCACAGAGTTGGAATCATACAATATGGAGCCTCTTCAGATTGGCTGCTTTCACTTAGTAATATACATTTAAGGTTCCTCCGTGTCTTTTCATGGCTTGCTAGCTCACTGATCTTTTAGCACTACATAAGATGCCATTGTCTGGACGGACCACAGGATATTTATCCATCACCTACTGAAGGGACACCTTGGTTGCTTCCAAGTTTTGGCAGTTATAGACAAAGTTGACGTAAATATCCATGGGCAAGGTTTTCACATGGACGTAAGTTTCCAGTTCCCCTGGGTAAATATCAAGGACAGTGAGTGCTGGATCCCAGGGTAAGAGTGTGTTTAGTTTTGCAAGAAACCACCAAACTGTCTTCCAGTGTGGCTGTACCATCTGCATTCCCACCAGCCATGAATGAGAGTTCCTGTTGCTCCAAATCCTCATCAGTGTTTTTTTAATACAAAAAGGTTTAAGAGGAAATGACATAAAATTCCTCAACTCCATTATTATTTTTTTAATGTAATAAATGTACACACATGAGGAAATGTCAAACTTTTTAGGAAAGTACAAAATTAAAGGTGAAAAAGTCTCCCTTCTGATTTCCAGTCCTTGCTACAGCTAATCACCAGTCACATTTTCTTGTGTATGCAACAAGAAAAATGTATTAGGTATTTCTCAGGGTATATATTAAATGGCTCTTTTCTTTCCATTTTTTTCACATGATGTATCATATATGCACATTAGCTTTTGTACCTTGCTTTTTCACCCACCTAAATATCTTTCCATATTAGCATGTAGAGAGGCTCATTTTTAAAAAGGCTAACTAGAATTCCAAGGTATAGATGCCCCAAAGATTATTTATCAAGGCCTCTGTCTATCATCATTTAAGTCGTTTCTTTTTTTTCTGGTTATAAATATTGATGTAATAAATCTTTGTACATATCTGGGCACATTTTTATGATGTGATCTATCATATATTCCTAGCAATAGAATTGGTGGTTTGCCTTCCAAAATGACTACTCCAATTTATACTACCATCAACAGCCAGAGAATGAAATATTTTTCTGTCAATGCTACTGTGTATTATCACACTTGAAAATTTTTGCCCATACAACAAGTGAAAAGTGGTTATATTTGTTTTGATCTGCATTTAGAAATTACTAGTGAGGTTGAGTTTTTTGCCCCCTTTCTCTCTGTGACCTGCTTATTCTTATCCTTTGCTCATTTTTCTATTGAGTTGTTGGTATTTTTCATGCTCATTTGTATAAACTCAGTGAATGAGAAATTAGTCCTTTGTTGGAAATAGAAGTATTTCCTTGCTTTGTCATTTGACTTCATTGATCAACTTTTATGCTATGCAGACCCGTTTAGCTTTGTGTGTTCAGATTTATTTTTCTTCCTGGTTTCTAAAGGCATTTGCCTTATAGTTTTAAAAAATTCATTTTGCTTGTGTGTGTATGAGAGAGAGAAGTACATCAAACGCACAATAGTCAAAGCCCATTAGGGGAAAGTCTGTGGCACCAAACCATTCCCTGGGGACGTCCCCACCTCCCAGGCCATGTGGCTCAGTAAATCTCATAGTCAGTGGCTCCACTATTTGTAAAGCTTCAGGGCAGCAGTCTGATTCAACAGGCCAGTCGGGTAACTTGTCTTGAAACCTCTTTTGCATGCCAAGTTTTGTTTTTACTGCAGTTTATAAGACTTTTTTTCCTTTTCTAATGGTCAACTATTTTAATGATAATTTTCTTCCTATAAATTAAGCAGCCTAGAGATTATATGTATATACACAAACATGTACAAATACATACACGCGTGTGTATGTGTGTGTGTGTGTGTGTGTATACACATGTATCTAAGCTTTTTCCTGTTTTCTTCCTATCTTACTTTCTACCTGGCCCTTACTTGTAATAGCTTGGGGGAGACCCTGATGACTATGGAGCTAAATCCCCTCTAAAACACACCCTGTCTCAAGCCACCTCTGGCGCCACTTGTGCCTGTTCATCTCGGCACTGGGGCCGCCTCCCAAGTCATTCTGCCCACCCCGAGTACCCTGTCTCTTCCCAGAAATATCCTTGAATAGAGAAGTTCAGAAGAGGGCGTGGGAACTGGAGGAGTTCGGAATCCGTTCTCTCCCCTCTTCCTGGCACGAAGGGGCTGGAGAAGCTCAGGCCAGCACAGGCCAGCTCTGAGAGAAGAATCCGTGTACCCTGAGGAGCAACACGAGGTCTGCAGGGCATTCTCCTGTCACACGAACTACAAACAGCCGTGAAAAACAGGAAAAAATAATACAGGCCTTCTTTGGTGGCAGGGATGGAGGGTGTGGCTGTGTGTGAAAAAGAATTCCATTCTAAAAAAAAAAATCCCACCCTAGCTCTTCATCTTACATGGGCATGTGTCATGTGGTACTTAATTTCACAATTATTCTATGAACTTGCTTGGGCTGAATTTTATTCTTTCCTCATTAAAATAAATGCTTCCTGATCCCACTCCCTAGTTTCTCTTCTTGTCTGGACAATCCCACTGGACAAGCCCTTTTCCTTGTGGTCAGGCCAGCCACACACAGCCTACAACACTGTCCATTCCAGTGACCTTTCCCCACTCACATTTAGTGGCACTGACCCCAAGCCATAGCAAAAATGGGATACACACGCTTTGCACGACCAGGAGACTCCCTTCCCCAAGGTCGAGGAAGTAGGCTGGATAAAGCGACTGTGTGGGGCTTGGGTAGGGAGAGTAACTTCCTGTATCCTCAAGGCCCAAAGGCCCTCTGTCTCAAAGCCTGGGCCTCATCCACTCAGAGGTCACTGGCCCTGACCGTGACCAGGTGTTACAGAAAGATTTGCCCATTCCCATCCTCATCATCTCATCAACTCTCGGTGACCTGGGAGTTCCCGGAGGCCTTAGGCTGAGCAGTCCCTGGGGCAAGATCTCCTCTTCCTCTGCATCTAAAGACTAGTAATGACACAAATAGTTCCTGCCTGCCCAGGTTGTTCTGATGGGCCTGCAGTCTCCAGAGCAGGGAAGCCAGGGGCCAGACTCAAACCCCTCTCATCATGGTGGGCCCACGCGGGTGTGTGATTCAGGCTCAGCCAACCAAAGGCTCTTTCCCTGGTCTTGGAACCTCAAGAGAAAGATAGCAAAAAGAGATGGCTGGAGCATCACCAGGGCCATGGGTGGGCAGGCTGGACTGGCTCTGCTAAGAGGTTGTTGCTGTAGCTCCTGTGGGATTATCCTGTGTTTCTTGGTTTCCCAACTGTTTTCAAGCCTGATCCTTCAGCTCCCATTTACTTGGTGAGTTCCTGGATATTCTTTCAGTAATTCCCTTGTACTTAAGTTAGCCAGAGTAATTCTCTGAAACTTTTAACCAAGAATGCTTCCTAGCAGAAGAGAGCCCCCGTCGCCCCTGTGGTTTGGCTGATGGAAAAAAGAATCGCTTGCAGAAGCAGCTTTACTCACTGAGCTGGGCTGTGTTTCTAGGCTTGCTCACTGTCCCAGGCTGGTCTTAGCGCACGGGCTTGCATGCCAGGACCATTATGCCACGAATTGGTCTTAAATGTGACTTGCTCTCTATCTAAACCTGGGACAGTTGACAATGGCCAGGACCAACTTCCTGGAGAATCAGGGACAAGGCAGAGATGACTGGCTCCAAGATTCTCCCATGACATGACAGTGCCAGTTTCCTGTGGTCAAGGATGGGTTTGGGATAGAAGCAGAGGTAAATGAACTCTTAGACTGCTAGGAAGTTTCAGCAGTGCCCCCTCACAAACAAACAAATATTTTCTCATTTGTGTAAATTTCCATTCCTAGTGAGGATGGAAATGTAGAGAAACAAATCTTTGTTAATACAAGATCATCCTCATTCTGCATCAGGGCCCAGAGAGCAGCCTCTCACACCGGCCTGCAGGTGGCGCTGTTTGCCTAGGGCCAGTTTGGGCTAATAAATCAGGATGCTCCCAGGAATTAGCATTCAATAGCTAGACCTCACTTTGCATCTGTATATACTTGGATTTATTAAAGAGGTTATTTAGTGAAAAATGGTCAAGGAATCTTTGGAGTGGTGCACAGAACTTTCTAAGAATGACACAAAACTCAGAAGCTATAAAAAGATAACACTGACAAATTTGAAGGCAAAAATGGCAAATTTCTATATAAAAAGAACAGCAAACTGAGAAAAATAGCAAATTCTGCGACAAAGAATAATTTTCTTACTATAGAAAGATCATCCGCAAGAATTATTACCCTCAATTTTTTTTGCAGATCTTGCTCTCTAGGAATGCTGATCACTGGAGAGGTGGTGTAAGATATTTATATCTTACAAATAAATTCAATTTAAAAACAGAAGACAATATGATCAGTCAGGTGAGAGGAAACGAGATCAAAATTACCAATAAACACGAAAACATTCCTCACTCAAGAAATGAAAGTTAAAACAACAAACGTAGTCATTTGATCATGTGCCTCCAAAAACCGCTCTGCATAAATATACACAACTGTCTGTCACAGACCACTAAGAGTGGCTCTCTCTCCATTCTTACACTTCCCCCTTGGGTTTCCAGGCAGTTTCTCACCTGTTGTCACTAGCGTTGGGGCAGCCATTTCTTCAAGAGAACCAGGTCCGTCATGGGAACGCACCTGGGAGATAGAGGTCAGCCTCCCAGACTCACCTGTCGGTGCTGGGGCTGACTGTAAGCAACGCTGGGGTGAGGACTACGATGGAGTCCAACAGGTGCGCCGAGGCGGTGTCTGCCCGGGAGGCGAAGGTGGGGCACCGCGGCAGTAGAGGAGGGAAGGGGCTTGTTGTCCCAAGCAGGATAGCACGTGCGAAAGCGCGGGGCGGGCGTGCAGCTGCGAGCCGGGGGCGGGCCGCCGGGCTCGGGCGCCCAGGGACTTGTCCTGCGCGGATTCCCTTCCTGCTGCGGGACTGCCTTCGGCCGTCGAGGGCCCTGACCATATTACTTGTCACGCCGGTCACTGCTGGAAAGCTCCCTCCATCCCGCTTTAACTTCTTACAGATATATACGGAGGCCTTACAGAAGTGCCGTGATCTGTCCCACGCCACTGCCCTGGCCAAGCCTAGGGTCCCGAAGGCCAGTCGGCGCGTTCTCCTGCCTCTGACGGGCGGGGACCGATGCGTTGTCAGCCCCAGACTCCCGGGCGGCTGGCTCCGGGCGGTCGCGGCGGACTACACCTCCCACAATGCCGCGCCCTGCCCGCCGGGCGTCTCCGCCAATAGGAAGGTAGGGTGTCCAGCGGCTAGTCTCGGCCACCAATGAGCGCGGCGCGGGGCGGGCCTCCCCGTCCATTGTTCTCTGGGCCCCTCGGGCTGGAGCCGCCGAGGCTCCGCAGCGGCCGGCTGTGCCCGGGGCGCTTTGCGCGCGGAGCGTCCGCCGGAGCGGACTCGTCCTCCAGACAGGTGAGCCCCAGGAGGGAGATCTGGGCCGCGCAGGCCGGGCATGAGCCAGGGGAGAGGGAATAACGGGCCCGGAGCCAGCGCGCAGCCCGCTGGGGGAGGGGCGTCGGGGGCGCTGCCGCCCGCGGGCCGGGCCGCCGGGTCTCCTCCCGGCCGCCCGGAGAATCCACCCGCTCCTCCGGGAGGCGAGTTCGGCGCACACTCAGCCGGGAGCGTGGCTCGGGTGGAAGGCACGCCCGACGCCGTCCCGCAGCTCCTTCTGCAGGTGGGGAAACTGAGCTTCGGAGGGGGCGTGCCGGCCCGAGTCTTGCCGCGAGGGCGCGGGCGCGGGGCAGCTGGCGGGCCCTGCCTGCAAAGCCGCCGCCATCCGGCAGATGCACGTGGAGAACCTCGGTGTTCCCACCAGCTCTTCCTTTTTGTTTTTAGTTTTTCCTTCCCTTTCTTTTCTTCCCCTTTTTTCCTCTCTTGGTTGGGGCGGGGGTGGGGGTTGTTCTCTCAATCTTTTTCATGTAGTAAGGCTTTTAAAAAATAATTTCCCATTGCTTTAATAGGTTTTTTTAAAAAAATAGTTTTGTAATTTTACAGCTGTCAACATTTGGTAGAATTTCCGTCAAGTTTTTTTTTCTGTGTGTATGGGTTCATTTTTAAAGGAAATTGGGTTCATACTGTGTCTATGGTGTTTCTGCTTTGCTGGTTTTGTTTTTATCCATAATGTCCATGTTTTGAGGATTATCTCAAATCATTAGTGGTTAATAGTCTGTCAGCATAATTTTTAAAATATTTAAAAATACATACAGCTGAGTGCACAAATCTTAAATTTCCTATGTGTGCTCTTGTGCAACTGTTGTCAAATCAAGATATAGAACATTTCCAGCACCCCAAAAGGTTCCTGTGAGCCCCATCTCAGTTGGTACCATAATTATGTCAGCATAGTTTTTAATACATTTTACCATATGGATGTGCCATAATTTATTAATGAAACATTCCCCTGCTGCAGGATTTTTAAGGTGTGAATTTTTTTTTTTGTAATTAGAAACAATGCTATGGTGTATGTCCTTGCAAGTAAATTTCTCTTTGCAAAGATGGTTATTTTTAAAGAATAATTCCTGAGGGACCAAAGCTGGTTGGAAGCGTATGAACATTTTAAAACTTCATACCTTAAAATACTGTAATAATGCAGTTGAGATACTGCCTTTCTTCCAGTGAGAAGTGGAAGTGACAAAGCATCTTGGCATCTGATCCATTGCTAATCTGTAAAATAAGAAGGGTGGGTGTTACTATCTCTGCTTATTAGGTGATCACTGAGGTTGAGTGACAGAGTTCATGGGAGGTCTAGGTCACTCACTCTGCAACAAGCGTGAGCCGACTGAGGCCAGGGTGACTCAGTTCTGGGTTCTCGCAAGGGCTCTTAAGTTCTGATATTTATGCTGTGGTCTTTTGGAGAGAGAAACGCTGTATTTTTTGTGCTTGTGATTCTTAACTTCTACTGCCATAGAGAGAGGTTCAGGGATAAAAGCCATTTTTCCTTTAAGAGAGACAGGAAACTTGTGTTGATTTGAGGATGTAAGAATCATTAGGTGGCCTGACCTGGGCTGCTGTGAGTTAGATCCTTTTTAGAACAGTCTGCTTATTGATTCTGGTTCCCTTTCTCATTTCTCAGCCAGACTACTTGTTGAAATTTGAGGAGGTTGGTGTCTTCTTGGAGAGCCTGGCCGGAGAAGACTGAAGTTCAAGGCCAGAAGCCTGAGCCTTTGCCTGCAGATTGTGGATGATGGCTGCAGAGGTGCCGAGAGTAACCCCTCCTCTGAGCTCTGTGGTCCAGGTGCCTCAAGAGGAAGACGAGCAGGAGGCGGAGGTCACCACCATGATCCTGGAGGACAACTCTTGGGTGCAGGAAGCAGTACTGCAGGAGAAAGGCCCTGAGTCCCTGTCCTTTTCCCAGAGTGCCGGCAAGGGCAGCCCACGCGAGGAGGTGGCAGGAGGGCTGCAGGGGGCACTCAGCCGCCTTCGGGAACTCTGCCGGCGCTGGCTGAGACCTGAGGTGCACACCAAGGAGCAAATGCTGACCCTGCTACCAAGGGAAATTCAGGCCTGGTTGCAAGAGCATCGACCCGAAAGCAGCGAGGAGGCAGCGGCCCTGGTGGAAGACTTGACCCAGACCCTTCAAGGCAGTGGTGAGATGCCTGAACATCACGGGGAGAGGGTGGGGCATCCCTCCGAAGGGAAGAGAAGGTGGTATCCAGGATGGAGTTTGGGGCCGGCCCCATTCCTCTGTTCTGTCTGCAAGCACTCAGCACACTGTCACCCTTGTTAATGCCCTTGTATATAATGGCATACAGAATGTTCCAGAGTTTCAGTATAAGAGCAGCTTAGCAGACTATTCTTGGAGATGTATTTGCATAGTAAGGACAGTTTTTATTTCTGTGTTTATTTGGAGTGGCTGGGAAGCTGATGGGGGAGGGGCTGAAGACCCTATAAACCAGCCTTGGGTACTTTGCTTGATTGTATAATAAACATCCAAATATTTGAAGTTCCAGCAATTAGAAAAACCACATAATCCTGTTTTTTAAAAGTGATTATTTTTATGAAACCAAGATGAATGACCAGTAAACCAGCTAATTACTAGTTTCTGTCCTATAAAGTCATCCTGGGCTTCTAAAAGAGTCATTTCTGATTTGAGCTCTTTGAATGGTTTATCTGTGTGTCTCCTGCATCCCTAATACATTCTGGGATCCAGGCATGCCATTTAACTACTCTGTCTCCATTCCAGTGTTCAGCTGTAAACTGGACTCCAGTGACTACCAGACATTTACTTCAGATCTACCTGTGCCCCTCCAACTGTTTCAGGACCTGTGGAAAACAGCTGCCTTTGTGCTGATGAGAACTGTAGATGTTCAGAAAGGGGGTGGGGAGAGGAGAGGTCAGAGAAGGCTTCACGGAGGATGCAGGCCTTGCGTCAGCGGTGGCAGGCTGCAGCAGAATGTGGAGTGGTGCACGGCAGGAAGGAGGGTGTGGGGACAGAGGCTTGGACAGCGTGGCTCATTTGTTCAGGTGACAGGAAGGCTGGCCAATTGGAGTGGAAAGTGTGTTTTTAGGAAGTAGTCTGGGGGAAGGGTGGGTGGAGGCTTGGACTGAATGTCATCAGCCTCAGCAGAACTAGAGCCCAAGGGGCAAGGGAGGGGGCCAAGCCTGGCAACAGGATATAGGTTTGATTAGGAGGGAGAGGCTGGAGGCAGAGAGCAGCCAGGAAGCTGTCTGGACATGGGCTGCGCCATGACAGCGCCCGGCCGGCCGAGGTAGGGCCAGCAGGGGACGGGGAGGAGAGGGACGCATGTGAGAAAGAGCCCATAGTTACCAAGAGCTAGCATGTATCCATCCCTTCCTGTGGACCAGGCAGTGTGCTTAGCATCTGATATGCAAAACTCTGGGAAACTTAACTCCCCTTGGAGATAAGTGAGATTATTTCCACCAGAGAAGTTAATTGACACCCTTAAGACATGCAGCGAGTATGAGGTAGAATTAGGATTTGAACTCGTGGTTCTGAGGATGTGGCCCATATCCTTAAGTATTTCCTCACATCTGTGATGCACAGTGATAGTTCCCAGTGTGATGTTGGAAAGAAGGGATGCGGATGAGAACTAAGGTGAAGGTGACCATCAGGCAGCTAGCCTGGAGGATTCAGAAGGCTGGGAAGAGAAGTGACAGCTTTCATTTTGGGGGCAGAGGTTGTGACAACTCCCAGGGACTTGGAGATACGGGTAAAGCTATCCTTTGGAGAAAGGGACTGACATTGACAGCCTGCTGTGAGCCCACCCTGCACGGGCACCTTACCTGTCTGCCTCATCAACCGTCCCCTGGGGCAGGTGGGATGTCATTTTTACAGTTGAGGAAATGGAGGTTCAGCAAAGTCAAGCCCTTAACTCAAGGTCATGCAGCTGTTAAGAGGTGGGGAACCAGGATTCAAATATCCATTGTTTGCTTCCACATGTGTTTGGTAGGTTTTATTTGAAGCAAAGTACCTACCTGATTTTCTTTGGCCCTGAAAAATAACTTTGAATTTTGCTTCTCCTATTCAAAAAACAAAAACATCTCATCCTATTTAAAAGCTTTGTTTCCCTGCCTCCTGCTGGACGTGACAAGTCTGTAATGGACTTCAGGGTCTTCAGTGAGAGACTGCGGAGAGGCGCAGGGGCTGAGGGCTGAGGAGAGGCTCCAGGGCGGTCTAGCTGGGGAGGTCACCAAGTGGAGGGTCAGGTCTCAGCAGGTGGCTTGAGATGACTACAGGAACAGCCTACGGCTCCCCCCACCACCTGGCCTGGTGCCTTTCCCCTTGCCCAGGGTCCCCTTGCAGCCTCTGACTCCTGCCTTTGAGGTCGTCCTTGTTTGTTTGACAAATGCTTCTGACCTTCCTCAGGGTCACACAGAGGAATCTCTGCAGTCATTTCAGCACTTCTCAAACATTTACTCAACATAAGACCACTTGACCTCTGTTCCCTTGTCCAACTTGGGACCTTTGAACACATTTGTCCTGCACGGGACATTTCAAGGCCTGGTTAGACAGCTGTTGTATAGTATTTGACTAGCAGGCACCTCTTGGTACTCACATGTAAAGTATCTGAGAATTACAACTAAGACTGGAGCCATGTTGGTGGTTAAAGTGGCGGTAGAGCTCCTCGCTCTTCGTGGTCAGTCACTGTGACCCCCACGCCCAGCCCCAGCTCTGAACACTGTCACAGCCTCCAGGGGGAACCCGCCTTCGGCTTCTTGCCCTTCATTGCAGCTGCCCCACTCCTACCCGGACAGGCGTTCTGCTTAACAACCTTCGGGAGTTCCCCAGTGTCTCCAGGTCGGGCGTGAGCTCCTCGCTGTGGCCCGGGTGACCCGGCCCGGACCTGCCCGCGGCTGGTTCCTCCCGTGATCTTCTTGCTGTGGCCCTGTTCCATTCAGACCAGATGTTGCTGTTCCTTGAACATAGCCTGTGCTTTGTAGCATCCACCTGGCTCCTGAATTTGGCTTGGACTGGCTTTGTCCCTTTGTGATACAATCCTAGTCCCCTTTGAGTGTACACCCTTAGAGATCCACTCCATAAAGCCATCCTTATGTCTGGTCCTTTGTCCCTGTCCCCAGATCCAGCTACCTGGGAGCATCTCTGATCATCTATGCGAGCATTTGGATTTTCCTTCTCTTTGGGTTTTTTATTATATTCCACCTTGTTGTCTGTTTCTGTGAATACTTGTCTCATTGAATAAGATAAGCTTTGAATTGGGAATCCTTGAGGATGGTGAATCCACACCCCCAGGGAGGACATTTGCTTGAAAGTCTCCTGTGTTGGGGAGCTGGTCATGGATGTGTACCTCAAGGAATGACTGACAGAGAAAGTAGAACTGTTAAGGGCTGGACTTGAAGCCCCAGACAGGCATGACTGGTCCTATAGAGACCATCTCTCCCGTGGTGCAGGCCTTCCGTCTCGGTGAGACTGGGCCTCCTGGTTTATGCCGGGCAGCTCTTTTCTTCTCAGCCTGTGTTTGCACAGCCCCATCAAAGACCACTTATGAAAAGCATTAATTGTCTCTATCACTTGTTCCAAATCACTGACATAAAAACCAGAACAATTCCATTTTTTCTTTTATTTCTGGTGACTTAGGGAATGACAATCCAGATTTTTCAGGGCAATCCTAAATATAAAATATTTGTCTGTAAATCATCAAAGTGTGTCAAATTCCAGTAGTTGGAGCCAAGCTGTACCTCTCAGACTGTCTCAGATCTGTAAGCGGCCAGGGGTTTAGGGCAAGAAGTCATTTTGTAAATCTGTATGGCCCAATTTTTGGTTCAGGAAATAGTCACTATAGAATTGAGACCGCTTGGCCCTGAACTGTACTCTTGATTGCTCTACCCATGTTCATCCAGCTTCCCATGTGCGCTAAACAGAAATGCCCCGTTAGAGCCTGGAGGCCCTGGGCATCGTGCCACAGCCTCCTCCAAATGACCTGGTCAGTGTGGTTACAACGTCAGGGGGAGGGGGGAAATGCTCTTAACAGATGCATTTTATCAGACACCCCTTCACCCAAAAGAGAAACTGCTGACATCAGAGGGCAGCAAAAGGGAAACTCTTAGACTCAAAATCAGTACGTTCCTGACACCTGTGTTCCTCTGGGGGTGGTCCCTGGACCACCAGCATCGACATCATCTGAAGTGTGTTAACAGTAAGTTCCTGGGCCCCACCTCGTACCTGTGGAACCAGAAACCTTGGGGTGGGCCCAGCACTTAGGGCTCAGCAAGCCCTCCAAGTACTCCTGATTCAACCTCCAGTTGGAGAACCACTGCCCTGGACCTCTGGTTCTCAAACTTGGCCACACAGTGGAATCCTTGGGGTCCTGGAGTCCACTCCCAGGGATTCTGATTTTCTGACTTAGTTGGCTTGAGGTATGGCACAAGTGAGGGAGTTCTGAAAGCCCTCTAGACTGTCCTAAGATGCAACAAAGTTTACAAACCACTACTGTAGAGCCTTGTTAGAGTGCGGGTCCGTGGACCAACACTGGACCCCCCAGAAGCTTTCCTGTTCCTTAGTGCCTGACTTGTCTCTGAATTTTCTCACCTGGAGATCTGGGCCTTCTGACCACCTGCTCCTCAGAAGCCCATCTCCTTGTCACCAGTCACTTCTGGACATCTTGAAGCAGCAGACATGATTTCTACTGGTAAAGTTCTCTTTTAAAAACGATCCCAGCTCCTACCATCTCATCTCATCTCCCTGCATAACGTGTTGGTGAAGCTACTCCCTTTGTGTCTGCCCTGTTTCTGAGTTTTCACTTTCTCAGTTGCCCACTAGTGTGTGAAGGAAGGAGTCACCTGCACTCACATGGACTCTGCTTTGTGCCCTTGATTTGCCCAGCACCAGCCTTCCTTGAGGAGCGGGGAAGGGGCCAGGACCCCTCATCTTGCCAGCTCAGTGATTTTTTTCTGTTTGGAGGCCCACCTAGGGCAGATCACCTGAAAGGACACTCTTTTCTGTCCTTTAGAATGGCTCCTGTGCCTCTTGTCATCAGAGATCAACTTAGAAAGAACACCCAACCTTCTTGTGTCCTCTGGAATGGAAGCCTTGCATCTTTGTCCAGAGAAAGAGGGTAGGCTCGGTCCTTCAGCAGCAGACAGGGACGGGGCCACAGGCCAGGATCGTCCTCAGAAAGGCCTGTAACAAGGTGATGGAAGATAATCACACAAGTATCACATTTAAAGACTCCCAGATTATAAAGGAATTCTCTATTTTCGCATAATAGATCGATACTTTTAACATTTAAATCTTTGATCTTTTTGGGGTTTGTCCTAGTATGCATCCATCCCAAATTTTCCCACTTGGCCTGAAGTTGGTCCAGCATCATTTATTGAGTGTTGTGTCTTACCTCCATGGATTTGAGAGGCTGCCCTTAACATCTGCTGAAGTCCCATAGTCACTCCTAGATTCATTCTTCTGCTGCACTGGTCTGTCTATTCATGTGCCACCTGTATTATATCCTGAATTCATATCTGTTGAGTCTGTTTCTGGAGTTTCTGTTTTGCTTCACGTGTTCACCCCCAGTCCTGTGCTCTCAAGGGCCCTTTACCTCTTGCTTGACCAAAGTTCATCTCCAGTAGTTTCCTCAAGAAAAGTAGTATCCTGTGAATTTGTGTATACTAAAAGCAGTTTGCCTATAAACTTTACACTTGCAGGACACAGAATCCTTGGTACACGTTTCTTTTCTTCTGCATCTTGCAGCTCTCACTGTACCGTCTGCAGGCATCATCTGTTACTGCAGAGAAGTCTGAGAGCAGTGGGTTTTCTTCCCCAAACCATGGAAGTGGTTTGGTCTTTTTGCCTTGTCCCTGTCTCATTATTAGGCACCCTGGTTTTCCGTGGCACACAGTGTACCTTCCCAGGGGCCTTCTTTATAGATGGTACTTTAGGTGTCTGCTCTGTGCCTCTGATTCAGCTTCCTGCTTTGAGGACAGGATCTGCCCCTGCCCCATTATCTTGGCCCTCCCGTCTGCCTCAGTGCTTCTCCCTCACGGTGCCTGTTTCCTTTTGTGTTCCTGCCCACCTAGTCCTCCAGCCTCTGGATCTTCCCCGCTTTCCTGAGTTGGGCCGCCCACGTGGCCTCTCTCCCTGTTGGCTCACCATCCCTCCCTCAGCTTTTACTTCGTGGTCTTCCTTCATAGAGGTGGTTGCTTCAGTTAACTTTTTTTAATGGATGGAAAATGATCGCTTTTCTCAGTAATAGAAATTCCCATGATTAATATGTGGGAGTCAAAGGCTCTCTTCTCTGCTTTACAGAAACAGGAAGCTTCCTGCATGTCTGGCTCTTCTGTGGGGTTCTGGTGGCAGCCTCACCAGCTTTGCTTCTCTGAACCAACAAAGCCAGCCCTGCTTCCCACGGGTCCCAAGCGCACTGTTGAACTTAAGGGCGAGTCCCTTACCTTCAGGAAGTGATTTTCTGCCTGAGCTGGTGCAGATCTGCTGCCCCTCGGTGCCTTGCTCCCAAACAGTTCTCTTCACTTCCTCCCTCCTTGGCTTGTGCCCAGTCTCTGCTGGTTTTGGAAGCCCTTACACGTATTTTGGTGTCTGCCAATTAATCTTCCTCCTAATCTCACTGAAAATGAAGTTTTGAGTTTTTGTTTCTTTTCCCTGTTGCTCCTAAGCCCATCCCAGAATGTACTAGGTCTTCTGATTTTAAGGCATTGAAAGGCTTTATTTGTTAATGCCCCTATTTAGAAATGAACAATTCCTAAAATCATAGAAAATGGAAAGTAAATTGGGGCCTCAGCCTGGAGGACATTATGGAAGAGATGTGACTGCAGAGTTCTGTGCTAGAAACTTACAAAACACTGTTGCAGGAAGTTGAGGAAGCACAGAACTGCTGACCCTGTCCAAGGGGGGGCATTCATTGTGCCCCTTTTGCCAATATCCATCCCCTGAAGATCTGGGGCAAGGGGGCCCATAGGTTGCCTGCGGTGTGTATGTTAGTGTGAGCACAAAATGTAGTTAGGTGTCCCTTTGCAAGTTCAGCCAGTCTTATATTGACTAAAGACATGAGTGGAACCTAGGTTCTGCCTGAGAGATGCATGTCAAATTTTATCATGTGCATATTTGGAAATGTACATTATCTTACAGAAACTAATAATCACTGAATTGAGTACCTCACTTTAAATAGACAGTTTATTGGCCTCAATAATGGGAATGTCCCTAGGACTTTGTGTAACTATTTTACTAATTGTCTCCCTGCTTTGGATGGGTCTGCTTTCTCAGGACTCTGATGTTAGGTGTTAGGAATAATCAGGCTGTTATCTTTATCAGTAGGTCATTGATTTCTGAACCCTTCACAAAATTCCCAAGAAGAATTGAAGCCACCTTACAGAAATAGAGTACAAAGAAATTATAGTAAGAGAGAATAATGGGAAGGAAAAAATGAAATGAAAAAACATAAACTGCAAGCAGTAAAGCTCCCAGCGTTCCTGCTCTGAGCTTTTGGCTCCAAGCAGGCCAGGCAAAGAGGGAGCCACAGGGGAAATTTGGCAAACACAAACTGGTTGCTCAGAAGAGTGGTGGCTCTTGGTATTTTGGCTAGAGGGAACTTTCCTCTTTGGGCTCACGAAGAGGACCCTGCATGGTGTAAACAGTATCATCAACAACTTCCTGGCCGCCTTCCTGACAGCCATTAATTTCTAATGATACTTCTTCAGAGTGTAGGTCATTGTTGGCCAGAGCCATTAAGTCAACACAACAGTTCAGTGAACACATTTCAGCAGCAGGTGAACTGTGTGTCTGGGCCCACAGCTGCTGGCTCCATCCTGGGATAGATTTTAGAGTCTCTCATTTTTTTTTTTATTTTAAAGTACATGATAATTTTAATAGTACTTTTCCTCCTCTTCTGATGAATGAATTAATTAAGGCACAAAGTATTAGGCAGATAAGTAACATTTTACAAAGAGAGAAATTAAAACAAAAACTCATTACATTAGTTCTTTAAAAATATGATGGCAATAGTGATAATCCCAGACTTGCCCCAAACTAGGAAGATTCCAAATATATTCATTTAAGAGTTGTTTTGAAAGGACATTCAGGTTAGAAGTATTCTTGGTGTAGAAATGGTCCCCTCAGCTCTTGCCTGAAGTCCCCAGGTAGGTGCAGAAAGGTCCAGCCTCCCTACCCATCAACAGTACAGCTAGAGATACAATCTACCTGCTTCCATGCCAGCTCCTTATCTTTCTTAATTTCCTTAGAGAAGCAGTTTAGTAAAAAATTCTGTGTAGGTTACTTGGCGGTTTTGGAAGAAAGAAAAGCTGAATAATAACACATTTCCAGATGTGGCCTCCCTATGGAGAGTTGATGTCTTATTTCTGACTGCCCAGCAATTGCATGCAAGACAGTGGTGTTGGGGCTGTACTGTTTTTAAGGGCTCATAGAAGTGCATTCATTAGTAATAAAGGCCTTTAGCGTCTCTCATTTAAGGAAGGGAATGCATATTTTCCCAGCAATCCTCCCTAATGTATTCTTTCACCCAGTGTTCAGTAAATGTTGGGCAGCAGAGAGTCTGCAAGTTTCCGGGGATTAGATATTTCATATTACCAGTGGGAGGTCTATCTGTAGGTTCCAACTGCAGATGAATTTGAGAGCTTTTTTAGCTGTCCACCTACTTGTTTCCAGTCATCTGTATAGATACCTAGTGTCCTTGTTGCAGCGGCTCTGTCATCTTGTCTGTGTCTTACGTGCCCACCAACAAGATCTAAGCCCAAGACATATTTTAATGCCTGGGATTATTATGTAAGCTCCTTTGGAAGGGAGACAGAGTTCTAGGGAAATTTCTATTGAACCCATGAAATACTTGTTCATTCATCAAAATTAATTGAGCACCTATTTAAGCATCAGGCATCATGGTGAGTATTGGGGGGTCACTGTGAACCCTGTTGCTCTCCCTTGATTAGGACTCTCAAATTCCCACCTGACCTCATTTCCCAGGGGAAAACAGAGACAGAACTCAGATCTTTAAGACTTGGAAATTCTGGGTGATTAGCACAAAGGTATGAGGCCTGGCAACTAAATAACCAGTTAGAAGGAAATAAACTTGGCTTTGAAAAGTTTTGAAGATTCTCTAGCATCTATTTACACTAGAAGTTTAACTTTTTAAAAAATTTCTCTTTGATTTTCTTTGCTCACCATTATAAGGAATTATTAATTGTACATTTTTCTTCATTGTTTCAGATTTTGAGGTCCAGAGTGAAAATTGCAACAACTCTAATCAAGACATATTTGAGGATGTCGAAGCACATGAGATGTTCTCAGAAATGCCTGAAGGGGAAAGTGTTCGGCAATCTGAATGGGAAAGTGACTTTCAGAGAGACTGTGGCTCCAGGGGACCCCGGGGAAATGCCCCAGGGGAGGACCCTGGGGAGGTACCATCCCAGGGCAGGGAAGATGGGCAGCTTATTGGCCTTCAGGGCACCTACTTGGGTGAGAAGCCCTATGAATGTCCCCAGTGTGGGAAAACCTTCAGCCGGAAGTCCCACCTGATCACACATGAGCGGACCCACACGGGAGAGAAATACTACAAATGCAACGAATGTGGGAAAAGCTTTAGCGATGGTTCAAACTTCAGTAGACACCAAACTACTCACACTGGGGAGAAACCTTACAAATGCAGGGATTGTGGGAAAAGCTTTAGCCGGAGCGCAAACCTCATCACGCACCAGAGGATCCACACAGGAGAAAAGCCCTTCCAGTGTGCCGAGTGTGGCAAGAGTTTCAGCAGGAGCCCCAATCTCATCGCTCATCAGCGAACCCACACAGGAGAGAAGCCGTACTCATGCCCCGAGTGTGGCAAGAGCTTTGGCAACCGGTCCAGCCTTAATACGCATCAGGGAATCCACACCGGAGAGAAGCCCTACGAATGTAAAGAATGTGGTGAAAGCTTTAGTTACAACTCCAACCTGATCAGACACCAGAGGATCCACACGGGCGAGAAACCGTACAAATGTCCCGACTGTGGGCAGAGGTTCAGTCAGAGCTCCGCCCTCATCACCCACCGCAGGACTCACACTGGAGAGAAGCCCTATCAGTGCAGCGAATGCGGGAAAAGCTTCAGTCGCAGCTCCAACCTAGCCACCCACCGGAGGACGCACATGGCTGAGAAGCCCTATAAGTGTGGGGAGTGTGCAAAGAGCTTCAGCCAGAGCTCCAGCCTCATTGCCCACCAGGGCGTGCACACAGGCGAGAGGCCCTATGAGTGCCTGACATGTGGGGAGAGCTTCAGCTGGAGCTCCAACCTCATCAAGCACCAGAGGACTCACACAGGCGAGAAGCCCTACAAATGCGGCGACTGTGGGAAATGCTTCAGCCAGCGCTCTCAGCTGGTGGTGCACCAGCGGACCCACACAGGCGAGAAGCCCTACAAATGCCTCATGTGTGGCAAGAGCTTCAGCCGGGGCTCCATCCTGGTCATGCACCAGAGGGCCCACTTGGGGGACAAGCCGTACAGGTGTCCTGAATGTGGGAAAGGCTTTAGCTGGAATTCAGTTCTCATTATACATCAGCGAATCCACACGGGGGAGAAGCCCTACAAATGCCCCGAGTGTGGCAAAGGCTTCAGCAACAGCTCTAATTTTATTACACATCAGAGGACTCACATGAAAGAGAAGGTTTACTGAAGCAGCAAAGAGGGAAAGGAGGGGAAGGGCCCAGGAGAGGGGTTGCCACACTGACCCCAAGTGGTGCGTCTTTTAGCAGAACTGTCCTTCTTAAGTGCTCTTGGGGGATTTCTGCCAGACTCTCAACCCTGCTCATCTGCATTCTAGGATCCTGTCGTCTGAGTGGTCAGAGTCAAACCCCTAGAACAGAGCAGAGCAGTCAAAGGTCACAAAATTGGGTCTCTTTCTGTTTCATTTAATGACTTGATTGGCTCCCTCTCTCCTGATCCTCTGTGCCACGGTTTCCTCTTTGGTAGAACAGGATAACTAACTTTTTGTGGATGGGAGATGGTGTGGCCCACAGCCGTCTGAGTTCTCAGAAAATGCTGGAATCTCTTGGAGTGGTCTGTGTTGCTGCCACTCTGCGGGGCTAACATGCCTTTGCCCCAAGCTGCCAGCTTTCCAGGTCCCTGCCCATGTCAGAACAGCTCTTCCTGGCCTTGTGTCCTGAGTTTTGGTTTCAGGTCAGAATGGATAGGCTGCTCCAGTTCTGAGTCATCCACACAAAGGTAAAGTCTGTTTCCATTTCTAGAAAGTGTTAGGAACACCAAGCCACCAGGAAGCATGGCCTAGACCAGTGTCCCAGTGGCCTTTGCTTTGATGAGAGCCAAATGGGCCTGCTAGGGAAGGTGTCAGCTGAGGAGGTGTACATATTTTCTCTTGCCTCTGCTCTCTGTCCTTTGGTAAGTCAGCTGCCGGGGGGATCATTAGTTCTCATGGGGTTTCAGGTTCTGAGTGTGAAGTTGAAGACCCCCAGCTGCCTCCCTCTGGTGGGTGGTAGTTTCTGTCTCCTTTTAGGGTGGGGTTGTGTCATGACCCCACAGATGTGTAACCATGTCGCCATCACTGTGTCCTCGTCATTTCCCTTGTTTTTATTTTATATACCCAGAGCTGGGATTCTGCTTGGTGGCTTTTGTATGCTTTCCTATGCTTACAGAAGTGCTGGTTTTGAGGACATGTCATCTGTGCCCGCAGAGTTTCGGGCTTGGACCAGGAGTTGTCCTATAGATGTTACCCTTGATGGGGAGCTGCTATCAGGGCTTTGTTCCTCGGTCCTTGAACCTGGAAACAGCAGAGACGAGGATAGCAGCAGGTGAAGGGGTCTGGTTAGGGAAGAGGAGAGATCAGGTGTTTCTGGGAAGTGTAAAGCTGCCTTCTCCTACGCACAGCCTTCGCTCACAAAGGGCCTTGGTTCCTGTAGAATAGATGCCCAATATTGCCTAATAAAGTACAGTCCCACTCCTTTCCTGAGTCTGCCTTTTAACATGTATTAAAAACCTAAACTTGACTGTTCCACAAAGTCACATCTCACTTCCCCACCCACTAAGCTCCGGCCCCAGGTTGAAAGTGGTCCAAGACCTTCAGGGAGTAAAAGCCAGTTCCAAAGAACATACCTTTGGGTGGACCTAGACCTGTGTGCTTGACCAGTGCACACCTTTCCACAGCCCTCTGCCAGCTCTGCCTCCAATCTGTCAACCCAGACTTGGAGCGACAGCTTTGGCTAAGGTGCCAAGTGGCCCCCCAAGGACACTGCAGGGAATCATCTCTGTCCAAAATCAACTGACTCAGACACAAGGAGGTGGTTTCCAACCCAGGCAGTGATGGTTGTTAAACTGAACCATGTAGACTGTGAAGTCCCTGCCATTAATCTCATTCCTTCACTTACGTGACCAATGTCTTTGGAGGCCTTACTGTACTGTCCCTGTGCTAGATGCTAGGGGAAGGCTGTGAGCAAGGAGTCCCACTGCTTGTCTTCATGAGGTTTTAGGAGGAGGGAGAATGTGTGGGAAGATGGATGGGTGGTTTCCTAGGTGACATTAGGTTCTGGAATTTATTGTAGAAGATACTAGATCTCTCTTCCACTAAGTCTCCACTTGAGAAAAGAGTTGATATTAAGTTTTTTGAAACTTAACTTTCTCTTTTACTCCTCCTCATGTGGTAGACAGTCTCCCAGCCTCAGACGCCCTGGCATAGTTCAAGCCTTTGCTGACCGCTGCAGCAGTGCCCTTACTGGCGCCCCAAGCGCCCTCTGGCCCTGCCTCCCACTCCTTCGTCCTCCACATGGCAGCCGGTGTGCAACCCAGAACCGAGCCTGTCACCACCTGGCTTAAACCCTCTGGGGCTCCCCATCACCGGAGGGCAGCTGAGGCCCTCTTGATGGAGCCTATGTGGACTGTCATCCCCACACTTCTAGCCCCAACCATCCTTGCCTCCTGGCAGCTTTCCTTGAATGTGCCCCCCTGGGCCTTGCTTCATATTTCTGCTTGCTCTCCTCTGTTTTCTGGAACTCTGGGCTACCCTGTCTGCCCGGGGCACACCTGTACAGTTTTGAAGACTCAGCCTGGGTACCACCTCCTCCATGAGGCCTCCCCGCACTGCATGCAGGCCTGACCCTGCCTTCTGCACCCTACGCCCTCCAGTTTCGGTGCCTGTGACTCTTCTGACGTTGACCTTCAGCACCTCTCTGTCCCCTGCGTGACTCTGCCCCTCCCTCTTCTGTTTATGTTCACACTCAAACAGAAGTTTCCAGACTCATCTCCAACCACCAGCTTGGGGCCTGGTATAGAATCTCAGTAAGTTTTTTTGCCAATTGAGTTTTCTTCCTGGAGATAACATATATATCAACCCTATGAGGCAGGTAAATATCTCCATTTAAAGCTGAGGAAATAGACTCAGAGGAGAAGCTCAGTAAGATTATATGTATATATTCAAGAGGCAGGTGAAAGCCACAATTCTGACCTGGGAAATGGATTAGTTTCAGACTCTTTCCTTTGGTAACACTAAATGTTTTGCCTTTAGTGGCCTCTGGCTTAAGTTACAATTTATTGGTATTGGGAATTTCAGACATTTATGAAAGCTAGCCAACCAATATCCTAATAAATTTTTGAAATGTCACAGATCATCAAAAGCCAGTGAAAAACCATGCATCTTCTTTATAGCTGAGTCTATATACACAGTCTATTTCTCTCTCTCTGGGCAAGCGGTGAAACATAGAGACTATTTTACTTCTACGCTTTACTCCCGCTATATCCATGTAACTATACCCTGAGAGAGCCCCCTTTGTTTCAACTTTTGTGTTGAAATACAACACATAGATGAATGCATAAAAGTGTACAGCTCGTTGAACTTTACAAACTGAGCACCCCTGTGTAACCAGCACCCAGGTCAAGAAAGAACTGAGCAACACCCAGAAGCCCCCGCACAGCTCCCCTCCCAGTCGGCACTGTGTCTCCCGGGACCCTGTTCTGAAGCTCGTGGTGTAGAGGACGGAGTGTTAGGAGCCAGACAGATCTGGTTCTCGACACACTTGTGCCACTAGCCACACACCCTCACTTTCACTACAGATGTTACACTTAGAGAACAGCTTCCTCTTTGTTCATGGAATTTACTCCCCTTTGGCTGCATTTACGGTTCACGATATGCTGTAACAGAGTGGCACGGTTCACCAGATGGTTCCTGTCCACAGGCTCTGTGCTTAGCTCTTTACACACATGTCTCAGTCTTGACAGCCACCCTGTGAGCCAGGTAAGTGTCACCACTTTACAGCCAAGGAAGTGGAGACTCAGAAGTAGCCTGCCCAGCCCCTGTCATTTAACCACTCTACTCTGTTAAAGCCACAAGAAATACCTAAGGAACAAATGGAGAGAACAGCAAAACACTAAAATCAAAACCATTTGTTGGCTACTAGTTTTAGTCTCCTTAGCTAATATTAAGATGACCCACCGCTGTAAGTGGTCCTTCCTTGCATATGACCAGTGGTCACTCTTCAGCCCTTTATCCCTGATGAGGGTCCTGTCTCCATCACCAGGGAGTCCAGCAGGGGCCCATGGGCTTGGCTTGCTGCACCCCATCTCTCACAGCAGCCCTGGAGTTTTTCAAAGGCAGGGCTGTTTTAATCTCCCTGCTGCCTGGCCCTGTTCAGCTATTTCAAACTTCTGGACACAATATTAGAGTCTTTCCTTGTTTTCACCCTCTTGATAAAACAGCCCAAGATCACAGGAGATGCCGAAGTAGAATTGCATGTCTGAGGGTTAATTCCCTTTGGCTCGTGTCTCTGGCCTCAGCTGAGGTTGTGGCTCCTGCAGCCTACCTGCCCCTGACTTGCTCTCTCCTGCTTGCTCTTTAAATGTCCCAAGTCAGAATTTCCCATCTGCTCACAGGCCTGGACAGCAGTACAAGAACTGCTGGGAGGGAGGGTCTGACTCCAGGGAAACCTTTGCCCAGGCCCCGCACAGCCAGCAGGCCCTAGCGGGCACAGCACCTCTACACAGTCACTGTCAAAGGGTAGGGGTGCCTGGCAGGAGGCCTCAGGGGAGGGGCGTATCTCAGCAAACTTGCCACAGCCCAGTTCCAGTCCCCACCTTTCTGGTGCAGAGACTGGATTTCCTCAGATCTAGAGATGACCAGATCCTGGGTAGTAGACTCCTTTTAACTAAATTTCCAAGAGACCAGAACCCCAGTTGAGTATTAATACACAGTGGGGAATCTCCTATTCCAAGCCACTTCAGAGCACCCCTTGTTGGTGGGTCCTGAGTGACTGAAATGGTGGCTTTGTGATCAGAGGTTGATCAGCATAGAATGAAAGAAAGAGGTCCTGTGGAGGAGAGGCAGAGAAATGTTTCAAAGGTCCCACTGCCCCCCACCCCCACTGTCTGCCCAGTGCCCAAGGCTGCCTCATTAACTTCCTTCCAGGTTTCCCTGCTGAACATGCCCCCTTTTGCACTTAGGTTAGTGTCACTGGTTAAGATGGAGTTAAATGGATGACCCAGTGGGTCTAGGAAACAGTCTCCACTCACTATGTGTGGCTGAAATTAGTCAAATTCTTAGAGGATATGCTTATTTCCTTCATCTCAAAATCCTTGTCCTCTTACATGCTGCTTATAAACACCTCCGTGCAATGTTTTTCTAAACATCAATGATCTAGAACTCCTGCTGAAACTGGCCTTTTGACATTGCCTCAGTTGTCCCGTATGGTGCTGCCCTTCAGAGCTACTCGCTCTTGTGCGTCTTTCCTCTGCTCTTGACCTGCAGTCTGTGGTGCAGTGGGTGGAGTGCTGGGAGCCAGAGACCTGGCAGACCTGGTTCGAGACACAGTTGCGCCACTAGCTAGTAGTGTGACTAGCACAAACCACTTCTGGAGGTTTCGTTTTCCTCATCTGCAAAACTGATGACAATACTTGCTCTTTCCATCCCAGAAGTCTGCTGGGAAGAGGTAAGTCACTCTGCATGGCCGTGAACCCTGAGATCCCATTCTCTGTGGTAATACTGGTAACTGACCTAGATGGAGTCTGCTTTCTTCAGAGAACAGACCTACCTAGGTTTCTGAGACCAGCTGTCCTCTGAGGGGTCAGGAAACTGCAACTGGGAAAGCATCTCATTTATGTAGACGACTGGGGGTCCTTTCGTTCCTGATGGAGTCGGTCCCCAAATGATGCCGTCTTTCCCAGGTCTGTGCCTCAAAGCCAATACAGAACCCGAAAGTGAGTGCCAAGGAGTGCAGGCTTTCTTCAGAGACAGAGAGGTGGAGCGGGAGGGCAGCTCACAAATCAACTTCTGGCTTGTGAGAGTTGGGAAGCTGTAGATACAGGGCAAATTTAATGAAAGGATTTGGCATTAAAAGCAAGGGAGGAATATTCATGTTTTTTATTGGGATGGGCAGAGAACTTCCCAAAACTGGGACATTGCCTTTTGTCCTTTTAGGCCTTCTTCTGGTCGTTGTTATGGGGATTGTCAACTGTCATGGCGCTGGTGGGCGTGTCACTTAGTAGGGAAAGTTACATTATAAGGAAGTTAGCAAGCCTTTTGAGGTCAAGAGAGCTGCCATCTTGGGTCTCACCAGTTTCAGCCTGTCTGGTCTGAGGTGAGACTCTTGGCTGCAGGTATCTCATTTCCTAGTCAGAGCCATGTAGAAGTTCAGCTAGCATCACTAGGCATTTAGGCACAAACCAGGGTGAACGTTCAGACACGACATGTAGATACCACAGTGGCACAGCCGAGTGAAAGTTCAGCTAGGCCACAACACATTACCCTGGGTAACCCTTTGTCCCATTCTTTGGGAGCGTGGCTCACAGCTCAAGGACGTGTGCCCGTCTTCCCCCCGGAAGGGCTGGGTGTGGGGTTGATGGTGCAGGTGATGTGTGCTGCTTTGGGGCTCCCCTTTCCATGCTTGATACTGCTTCTAGTGAAAGTTTCATTTGTTCAAGAGGTGCCTGAGTTAAGGGAATGGGGAGTGGACTTGGGTTAGTAATTTTCAATTTTCTTTTTTTAACAGTGGAACCTCTTTTCAAGTGAAATCTTACAATAATAGAAAATATGTAACAGCAAAGCTGCTCTGGTGACTTGATGGTGGGAACCCCAAGCCCTCTCCTAAGCTGGACCTTTGTCCCACCTAGCCAGTCCCTGTGGGACTTCTGGGCTGGTCCAGGGAATGGTTTGAAAGCCAAATGTGTGTGCATCCTGAAAGTGCGAGCCAGAATTTCCACATTAGCCCTCCTGGAACTCCTGTTCCTAAGATCAGATGATAGAAGAAATTAACATGACCCAGACTCCCATGCGGTCCTGAGAGACTCTGGAGAGCCCCTCTTCTTACCGTGTCCCCCCCTTGCCCCACCACAGGCTGTCCCTCCTGTGGGAGAATCACAGCTTCACCCACCTTCCATTGGGTTTTAGACCTTTCAGCTCTTAAATAAGATGTGGGAGCTACTATGCAGGATTCCCGGTTAGACCCAACCCATATAAAATACGCAAAGTGCGTGCTCAATGAAAGTATGGTTTCCTGCCCCCTTTTCCTGAGGCTGCACCTTCTTCCCTCCTGGACTCTCTCGGCCACTCTCCAGTACGTCTTCCTAGACATTTACTGTGAATGCACCTCCATTTAGCACTTACCACACTGCACGGTAGTTATTTGGGTCCTAAACAGCAGCGTTCCAGAAAATGCATCCTCTCCGGGACGGCACTCAAAAGGGGGGTCTGTTTTGCTTGGCCAGAGTAGGTGTTCTGCAACTCATCTTGAATGAAGACGCATCGACGGTATTCTCGAATCCCCCAGGACCGCGCACGCCGACAATGAGGAAGTGGGTCTCCGTGACAGTGCCGACAGTAGGGGAGAATAGCGGTGGGGAAGCATTACCACCGTGGACAACATTCCAGAAAAGTATTTTCCTCAGTGGCAAAAACTCTGAATTGGTGTCTCGGCTCCACACTGAGTCGTCTCGGCCGAGCCGCCTGGGTCCATTCCCCTGTGGAATGGGGGCAAACAGGAATGAACGGGTAAACACTCGCCTCCCTGGAAAGGGCTCTCTCGCAGTGCCCCGGCCGCAGACGGAGAGGGCCCGCCGCCTCCCCACGCCGCCGTGGGAGAAGGGGAAGCGAGGTTACCTCACACTCGCCGGCAGGGTCGGGAGTAGCTGTGGCCCGGGCCCTCCCCCTAATCCAGCGTGTCGTAAAGTCCTACCCACCATCCATGATTTGCCCGAAACAATAGAGCCTAAATCATTCCTAAATTTGATTGGTTACTGCTGCTGTCAGTCTGCGGGACAGGCGGAGGCCTATGGGAAATGCGGCCCAGCAAAACCAAGGGCTTCTGGGGCTCGCGCTTCCGCTTCCAGTCTTTAATGGCCATCCCAATTCCGGGTCTCGGGGTCCGAGTGCTGTGTGGACGCGTTGCGTGGCCGCCGGGAAGGTTCTGCGGGCCCAGGGCCCGCGTCCCCGCGAGCAGACTCCGGGGCAGGATGCGCCCTTGTGCTGGCGGCGCTCTCCTCGTCCACGGGGCTCGTCGGCGCCGAGGTGACCCGGTCCCCAGGGCCCGTACTTATCCCACAAAGCTTACAGAGAAGGTCGCCCGTGAAGCAGAGTGGCCTGCCAGTGTAAGTCACGCTCTGCGGGCCAGTCCACCTACGTGACCTTAGGCAAGTCCCTGGGGTTCTCTGAGCCATGACTGCCCAGCTTTGAGGGAGTTGAAACCTGAGTATATCTTAATTTTCCTAAATTCCTGCGAGTCTGTTTTATTATCCTTGCTCTTAAAGCCTGTAACCGTAACCAGGTAGGCCCCCCCTATTTGGGAGAGAGTTGTGATGTCAGAACAAGCTGGATGGGGTGCCCACAGCTGAGGACGCAGCCGGAGGCGCGAGCGGTGCAGCCGCCGGGTCCCTGGAATCAAGCTTGCGGGCGGCTCCGCCCGGTGCTGCTCTCCAAGGTGCTGCTATCTCTGCGCCATCTCCTACTCGTGGCGCGTTCATTTTGCAGCATTCTAGTTCTGAAGACCAGTGGCTGGGAGGGTGAACGGTTCATTGTCCCCATTGTCTCCGCCAGCCCATCCTCATTATTCCATATGGGTAACTGGCATTTTCTCAGCTTCAAGTAAACTGATGTACAAACACCGCTTCAAGCTCTACTTTCCAGCCAGCCACCAGCCCTTGACCCCTCTTATCAAACTTCTGTAGCTGCCTCCCCAGTGACAGAGGGCCAGACTTCAAGGGCACCAGGACATGGGGAGGGGGAAATAGAGAGGCTCTTTTCTTCACTTTAGTCCTGCTGGGCTGTCACGTGGTTTTTCATGAGCGCTCCCTCTGTGATTCATGTCTTTGGCAATAGGATTTCAGGTTCTACTTAGTGACTCCTACATGAAGGTGGCTTCCCAGGAAGGTAAAAGAAGTTTGAGCTTCAGAGCAGTTGCAAGATTCTTCTCTGAGCTGAACAATAGCTGTAGCTGCGGACCGACAAAACCATACTCCACAAGTACAAGAAGAGCTTTGAATAGTGAAACTGGAAGAAGATTCCCACAGGGGACAGGAAATTTCCTGTCAAGGGAGTGACCCCGGACCAGAGACCTCCTGCCAGCATTTTCAGCATTTCTGCTACCAAGAAGCCTTAGGGCCCCTGGAGGCCCTTGCCAACCCCGAAAGCTCTGCCGTCTGTGGCTGAGACCAGAGGAGTGCATGAAAGAGTAAATCCTGGAGTTGTTAGTCCTGGACCACGTCCTGACTGTCCTTCCCCAAGAGATGCAGCTCTGGGTTAGACAAAAGCATCCAGAGAGTGGAGAGGAGGCAGTGACCCTGGTGAAAGACTTACAGAAGGAACTTGGAAGAGAGGGGCCGCAGGTGAGATTCAGGAACTTAGTTCTGAATAGTTTCAACCGAGGAATGTAGAGACAGCCACCTTGGGTTGCCGGTGCATGATGTGTGAGGTGTGTCAAGGGGAATTTGCTTATTCTCTGGGCCTGGGAGCTGCACCTTTCCCTTCAAGTTCAGAATGACTCTTCAGAGAATGCAGATGGGTTGTTCTGAGTATAGGTCCCTGCCATTAAATAGCATTGCTTAAAGTGGCATGAGCACCGCTCTGATCAAGGAGGAGCATTGAACAGCTCTTCTCATTCAGCAGCAGCCAGCCTGAAGCAAGGGCTGCACTGGTCTTTATTGACAATATTGAACCTTTGGGTCCTATGAAAAATAACTGTATTGTTGGTTGTCTTTCTTGAGTTTCGCCTAGGCGTTGACAGGAGAGCACTGGAGAGCTGGGTGGGAAGACTGCAGGGACTTCTCTCTGTGAAGCTGTCCACATATCCACTTTCCTTGCTGCCCCTGCAGAGGTTTGCATAAAACTGGTTTCATCTTTGCTTCTTTGTGCCTTTGGATGATTAATTAGTGCTACAGAATTCTGACCACTTCCAATCACTGAACAGAGGAGGAGAAACTCTCAAGATCAGTACTGGGTTCCCTAAACATCCATGTGAAACAAGCACAGACAGAATCCATGTGTCTGTTCCAGGCAATGGTGAAGAACACACAGCCAGAACCAGAAAACAGCTGAACCACAGCCCCCAAGCAGGACTCTGATCCTTCAACAAGCATGGTAGGCAGCAAAATGTGGGAAGGAGGGAGGAAGCGTCTGTGGGGAGAGTGTGGAAGTGGGGTAGGGGGGTTACAGCTCCTTTCCACTTGGAGGATGTGGTGAGTGAACCGAGGCTGATCACCCGAGTCTGTGGGCTCCTTAGCACTTCTAAAGGGAAGGACCTTGGCTGGCATGTTTGGTAAAACTACATAAGGGGGAGCCTCTCCTTACATGAGGGAGAGATTACTGGTCCCAGCAGGTTAGAGGTGGGTCCAGATTTGAGGCCTGGTTTGTGGGAAAGGCACAAAGTAGGGTTAAACTACAGCGCAGTGATTTTCCAAACAGGTTCATGTGTCCCCAAACTAATTCAAATGATTCTAATGTGTTGTCAGAATTAAAGAATAAAATCATAAAACCTTGACAGTCAGTATATGAATTTAGAGGGGAAAACCTGCAACTATCCTCTTAGGAAAGTGTGTTAGTTTGTTTTTTCACCAACCCTTCTTTGATGGACAAAGCGGACATGAGGAGGAGGAGGAAGACTGTTTCTGAGTGCAGGTGGGCTAACCCCTGGGAGGAGTCGAGAAGCACTGTCCTCTAGTGGCTTCTTTCTCTTCCCCAGCCCTGCTTGGTCCTCGGGCCCTGGGTCTTTCTGTGGAGGACAGCAGTGGTGAGCAGGCGATGAGAAGCTCCCAGGTGAGCCAGATTTTGATCTTACTGAGGTCATCTTTTACTGCCCAAGGGGGGCCCTCTGCAGCCAACTCTTTTGATTATCAGGAATTCCAAGGGAATTTTACACAGAGAGGAACTTTTGAGATGAGGCTACAAATCTTCATCAGCCTGCGAACCCCAGGCCCTTCCTGTGTGGGGCAGCACTGCAGCTGAGGTAGTGTAGTGAGGAGCCGTATTCAAGTCCTCCTTTTCCTCGACCCTGAGACTGTAAGGTCATACTGATTTTGTTTGCCTCAAAAGTAGTGGGGACTTGCTTCTTTCCATATCTTTCCTACATGGTATGCAGGCTTCTGTAGTGGGGGAAAAACAAAAGCCTCAGTTCAGACAGCCCTGAGTTCAAATCCGTGCCCTGCCACATACTGTGTACCTTTGAGCAAGTGTGATAAGTTTCTGGCACAGGGCATAGGTGTTCAGTAACTGTTAGCTTCTTTCTTCCCTTTCTTTCTCTCCCCCATGCCCACCCTTCTGTGTTTAGAAGCCAAAGGAAACTCACTGTTTAGTTTCTTCAGCGTCTGTTTGTCACCTGCCCTTGGACTAAGGCAGCATAGCAGCATTTGTCCTGGGGTGGCATTGAGCAGGGGTGTTACATTTTCTCAGGAGTGGCTGACATTTGGTGATGTGGCTGTGTATGTCTCCCAGGAGACACAGAAGCTACAGGAGCCTGGACAGAGGAACCACCTGGAAATAAGCTGGGAGGAGTATGCAAACCGGGCCTCACCAGGTAAGAATGACTTTTTCCTTTATAGTCGAAGTTAGCTGTGGGGTTTCTGTATTGTTCACTACTCCAGCCCTTTTGGGTTGTTTTTCGAATTCATTCCTTCCTTCATGCCTGCTTAAAAAGAGACATAAAAGTCTAGTGCCATAGTCAGTGTTCTCAAGCATGCATTTCCGGAGTCCAGAGGGGACATTACCCGAAGCTCACCTTAGGGAGACAGTCAGGTGCCTTTGGAAGGGGCTGCATTTAGTTTGTTCCAGGGCAGGTGTACGTGGGTGTATGGTTCTGGATTTGGGCCTGAGCTTTTTCTCATTCTTCCTTCACAGTACTTAATACCACCTTCACTGAGCCTTCCCAAGAATGCCCATAGACTTTAAAACTAATAGTTTCCCCCCGCCTGGCATGTAATCTAGTTGGGTTTAGATTCACCAAACCATTATATCTTCTGTTTGTCTCCCTGCACATAGATTTTTCATCCCATGGACACAGCATGAGCCCCCGCATGGAGCAGAAGGAAGACCCACAGAGCCCGGACCCTCCATGCCCCAGAGAGGAGAGTGTGAGAGAAGCCCCAGTGGCTGGGGGCAGATTAAAGCCTGGCTAGGTACCCATCCTGAGGAAAACCAAGATGTGGGATGAGCTGGAGTGGCCAGGCCTGGAGGACGAGAAGGGGGCAGGGGTGCACTGGGGCTCTGAGGAGACCAAGATTTTCCTGGGAATTCTCAGTGAGTCCTGGATCCATGAGAGACTCCGCCCCTGCCATCAGAGCCGCCAGGTGTACTGGTAGTGGTGGAGCGGCTGTGGGAGCGGAGCTTCCTGTGGAGCCTGAAGCAGTTTCGCCACTGGTTCAAAAACCTCCAGACCAACTACCGCAAAGCCAGGAGCACCCGCACGCCGGGCGTCTGCCCCTTCTGTGACAAGATGCATGCCCTGATGTGCCCACAGGCTGCCCATTCCAGAGGTGGCAGGGGGTCTGCTCAGGCAGAGGGACCATGACATGGAGCCTGAGGAACTGCAGAGAGCCTGCTGGGGACAGAAGGAGGCCACGCTGCCCGAGGCCGTGTTGGAGGGTGGGCTGGAGAAGCAGGGGGGAACCCAGGCCAGACAGCAGTATCTTCAGAGGAAGGGCATTCAGGAGCCATGACAGACGATCCTGGCGGGGAGGAGCTGGGCGTGGGAGAAGTGTCCGGGAGCCCAGGAAGCCCGGCCCTGCTCGGAGTCTAACTGTAAGCCCTCATCACAAGCAGGGCGGGAGGGCTCCGGCTGCTGGCAGGGTTTGGAGAGAGCCTCACTGCAGCCAGTTATTTCAGAGGCGCCCTGGGGATGCAGGGCACAATAATTTGGAAAGGGCAAGGACTATTTTTACATGTAAGTAGGGAACCCTTTGTTCGTGTGTGTAGTTGAGAAAAAGGAAGAGCCATTATATAAGAATAATGTTTATAAGCATAAAAATAAATATGTGCATATTGTTGGATCAAGTCCTGTCACAGAGGAAAAACCCTCTTATTTTTTCAGAAAACCACTAAAATGCTGTGTGGGAAGTGGGGGGTCTTCTGCTGTCCTCATTCCAAAGCCAGCAGCATCGTCTCAGCTAAGCTGTGTACCTGCCCTCCAGGTGTGCATGGCGGGTATGAAGAAGCTAAAGTTTTCCTGGGAATTCCTGGGGAGCCCTACGTTCACGAGAAGCCCGCACAGGCCATCGGAACTGCCAGGTGTAGCGGGTCATGGCGGAGCAGCTGCGGGAGCAGTTGTGGGAGCGGGGCTTCCCGCGGAGCCTGGAGCAGTGTGGCCACCGGTTCAAAAACCTTGAGACCAACTACTGCAAAGCCAGGAGCACCCAGGGCCCTTGCCAGCCCTTTGGGTGCCTTGGAGGTGGCAGGAGGCCTTCTGCAGAACAGAGGGGGCTCCAAAGAGGCCCAGAAGGTGGTATCGGGAGGTGTGACGGGATAGCAATACACTGGCAGAGGCACCCCAGGAGAAGCCCAGGAGCCTGGACCCCCACGCCGGGAGCAGGCGTCACACTGGTAAGCTCACCCTACAGTGCCGCTCGAAACTGGGAGAGGTGAAGTCCAGTGGGAAGCGTTAGGGGCTGTGATGCAGGGGACACGCTGATGGTCACTAATCTGTATTTGGAATGGCCTCATCAGGAGGAAACTTACTTCCTTGGAGGAACACAGTTTACTGCCTGTCTTCAACTGTTGCTAGAATCAACCTTCCACTGAACAGTAGTCCACGGTAATGCACAAAGGCCATGTTGAGGGTTTTGCTCTGCTCTCTAGCAAAGGGATCTCCCTGCCAGCTTTTTTTTCGTAACAGTGTTATAGAAACAGAGGAGAGTCGGGGTGCATTAAAGCTTCAGTTGTTTGTTTCCATCTAGAGTCCCTATAGCTGTATTATACTCTGCATGTATCATACACAGCAGCCTGTCCCTGAAAGCTTGTCTGCTCCTGGGCAGCCTGGTGGACACCTGGAGCCTCCGCTGCCTCATCAGTAAGATGCACACAGGGAGGCATCTGTCTCACTGGGCTGTCGTGGGGGTCCTGGCACATTGTCAGCACTCAGCACATGTGAGTTTTCACTATCAGCAGCATTAAATTATTGTTCAAATAGGTAAGCACATTGCCCTGTACTCCTCACTTAAATTTCCTGAGTCATTAACTAAACTTTTTCTTCTGAGAGCTAGATTTTTCTGGGAGGTGCTTCCATTCCCATTTCACCTGCCATTTCCAGACATGAGAACAGAAAGCAAATTACACAAGAACTCCATGTCCTTCTTGCTTTTCTCCAAGCAGGACTTCCAGTTCCTTGGCCAGGTGGGATCTCAAGGCTGGAGAGAAGTGAGGCGCTTTGGAATGGCTTCCAGGAAATACAGAAGACTTCCTGGGCAGGTGGGAGATGAGCGGAAGCTAATGTTGTCCCTACAGAGAGGTCAGACCTGGACTTCTGAACATGGGTGGGCCAGCCCTGGGTAGGGGCTGGGAGAGGAAGGCAGGCACTTGGCCTTCCCAGTTTAGTGTTCTGGGGCTGAGACCACAGGCGTGGGGAGAAGAACAAAGAGCAGGTGGTACCCAGGAAAGCCTGTCCTCCTTAGTTACCTTAGAATATGGATATAAACAGATTAATGTTTATGATTTTCCTGTTAAATTACTCCCTGAATTTTAATTGTAATTATTACTTAACCAGGCTAATAGAAAAAGCGAGCATGGGTAACTCCAAACAGAAACTCTAGTCATCGTTAGATACTGGAGGATGGCTTTTCCATGGCTAAGAAGAGCTCCTCTCCTTGGTGGAGCTCAGTCATTTGGTTAGAATTTAGGGGAGCTGATAAATATACTGGTCTTCTCCTGCTCAGCTTCCAGATCAACTGAAAGAGACCTAGGAGTGAGACGCTGAGGCCACGGCGGCAGCTCTCCACTGGAGGGGTTGTCAGGGAATGGGGCTTAGCTGTGTGGCCACAGCGGGCCTTCTGATACTAAAGCCCAGAACTGAGCCTCCCCAGCCTGCCCTGCGGGGACAGGCCTTCACTGCTGGCCTTCTGAGCATGTATGTCCAGCTCCTCCTGAATCAAAGAAGTTGTCCCTCCTTCTAGTAAGGCAGGGGGTGGAGAAAGGCCAGGAGAATTATTCCAAGGCAAGTCCCTCTGCCCAGAAGGCAGCATCTAGAAGTGGAAGGTAGCTTTCCGGGCTTCGGTGGGTGAGGGGAGGAGGGGCTGAGCTTGGGGGCAGAGCCTCTGAGGAGTGGGGTCCTGCCTTGAGAGAAACGGGCCTGGGCCCTGCCTGCCTCCTGGTTCTCAGCCATTCTGCACAAGACCTTGGCCAGAGGCCAGGGAAAGGAGAGATCTGGAAGTGTGCTGGTCTCATGCAGGTTCTGCCAGGGTCAGTGCATTTGTTCCTGGTCAGGGGGAAGCCGACTCTGTCTGTCACTGCCAATAACTTGTCTCTAAGTATCCAGTGAGGACCCCTTTCACATTGTTTCCACTCTTCCGAATTTACAAAATAGGTGACATTTGCAGTTTTGTTTCATTTTTTTCAGATCCTGAAACAAGGACAGAGAATGAGGAGAATTCAAGCTAGGACATTTCAGAGGAAGTAGAACTTCCTGGGACATTATTAGGAGGTTCCCAAATGTATGTTTGCCAGTACCTCAGTGTGAGGAAAGACTGGGAGAATGAATATGGGGCAGAAAAGCAATGCAATACATCCTTAGAAGATGGATCAGAGTCCTTCTCTCCTCCAGAAAGAGACGTGGGTAAATTCATAGGTCCTCAGGGAACCTACGTGGGAGAAGAACCCAGCATATGCTGTGAACATGGGAGATGTTTCTGCCAGAGCTCTAACTTAGCTGTCCGCAGATTAGCCTACACTGGAGAAAAGAAACCTTGCAAGTGTGGCCATCATGGGAAGGGAAGAGCTTTGTCCCAATTACACCTGGTTTGCCGCCAGAGAATCCATGCTGGGGGAAGCCTCACAGGTGCCCTGAGTGTGGAAAGAGCTTCTGTGGTCACTCTAACCTCACAGCACACCAGAGCATCCACACAGGGGGAAAGCCTTATAAATGTGGAGAGTGCTGGGAAAGCTTCGCCCAGGGCTCTAGCCTTACTATGCACCAGAGAATCCATACAGGAGAGAAAACCCCACAAGTGCAGTGAGTGTGGAAAAAGATTTATCAGCAGCTTGCACTTCAGTGCACACTGGCACATGCACACTGGCCAGAAGCCCTATCAGTGCCCCGAGTGTGGGAGCAAGCTCCGTAAGAGCTCCACTCTCGCCAGCCAGCAGAGGATCCACATGGGAGAGAAACCCTACAGATGCCTGAGTGCAGGAAACCTCATTACCCACAGGTGAGTTCACACGGGAGAGAGACCCTATAAATTCAGGAAATGTGGGAGAGCTTCAGCCAGAGCTCCAGTATTATCATCCACCAGTGAATCCACACTGGAGAGATTTAGCGCACACTGGAGAACCTACGGAGCATGGAGGCCTGGTGTGGAGTGATGTCTTTACTGCATCGAGTCTGAAAACACTACTGGCTGTATCCCAAACAGGGTTCGTATTACCCTTGATTCTATCCCACAACACCCACAGGAGATAGAGATGAAGTGAGGTCCTAGTCCACATACCTTACTGTGTTTCTGTCTTAAACACTCACTTGGCTTATGAAACGCTACTCAGGACTTTCTTAGCCATGCTATTGAAATGGAAGCTAATTTCTAGAGAATTCAGAGACCAGGTCCAGATTTGACTGGACCACCATCTCAATGCCTCCATTGTGCGTCTGTGCCTTAGTTTTCACAGCTGATGGTAGGAGCGTGAGATTCCTGTCCCTGAGGCCCCCCTTCAAGGATGGAGGTGGCTGTGTCCTCCTGCAGTGACCATGTTAACGGTGGTTCAGTCAGCCATGGAGCCAGCACTGGCTGCACTAGCGCTGCCCCTTACCAGCACCAGGCAGCAAGAAAAGGATTTAGTAACTGACTACATTTTACAGGCCTTCCACTGCCTTCCCTATGGAAGGTGGGCCCAGGACTGTCTGCTTTTCCCCACATTTTCTTAGGATTTATGTGGGGTCACTTGAGAAGAAAGCACACTGTTCTACTATTGGAGAAGGGAAAGGAAAGTTCAATCTAGACCACAAACTACTCTCTCAACATATTAGGCTGAACCAAATGGGACTGCCATTTTTCATCTACAAAACCAGCAATTTCATGATAAAACCTAAATAGAATTTTTGCATGGCAGAATTACTCAGAATTGCCAGCAGGGCTGCTGTAGAGCCTTTCAGCTTGTACTGTACCCTAAAATGTGGGACTGGGTTTAGATCATGAACTAGGATAATGAAGCGAGTGAAGTCTTTTCTGTCTGTAAATATGTCCACAGCAATGACTAAGAACCATAGTACTGATGAAGAGGACCCTAGCTGGAGGATTCACCTCTCTGTCGCCTGCCTCTGACAGGTCCACTAGTTCCCATTTGTGCTCAGGTCTCCAGAGCCTGCAGGGGAGGCCTTATATGGGTCAGCAGGTCCCCAGAGATTCGGGCATCTGTGCGAGAGCAGAGTCCTGGAGGGATTCGGACATAAAGAGCAAATGGTGCTTGGCGATAAGTGGACCACAATTTCTCTCTCTCACAATAGTTTCCTTTGTGAGTTCAATTTTAAAATATTCTTCTACAACCTTCCAGAAACCCATCAGTTATAAAACAAAGCACAATTTACACCTTAGAATTAAAAAAAATTTTCAATTGAGGTACATAAATAAAATGCACAGATCTTAGTGTATAACTCAATGACTTCTGGCATGTGTGTATATAAGATCTTGATCTGGGTGAGGGTTACACATTTCACAATTTTATCTAATTAGACTTACATGGTTATTGAGTAATGAGTCCTTTTTAAAAAACAAAGAAACTTACCTAAATAACCGTGGTCTGTGAAGTAGTCATTTTGATGGGCGGCGGACTTTATGCCTCGTTGACATCATTGACAAAATTCTTTTTCGAGTTTTCCTTTCAGAGCTGTCTTCACACCACCTTGCCTCAAATCCGTGTTTCCTTCACAGTGTCTTCCACATGGGGAAGGCCTCCTAAATGCTGGTGGAAGGCACGACTTGTTTATTGTCTTGCCTGGTCATCTCTTAACCCCGAGACGTGGCTCTGTCCAGTATCTGCTTTCCTAAAATAGACTCCCTTCAGAGGATGTCAACTGCTGCCACCCAGGACACTTTTCAAAGAGCCTGTCTTTGGAGATGGTTTTCAAAGAGGTATCAGAGAAATATAAATTTAGAGTTTCTTGTCTGGCCAGGAAACAAATCTGACATGCCATTATTTAAAATCATTTCATTCTCATCAATGAGAAAGTCTTTGCTTAGGTGAAAACTCACCATACATAACACCTAACATAGTTCTGCTTCATAAAAGGGCTGTGAAATACCCACATCTCCTTTAGAAAGTTTTGCCATCATAGTTCTTTGGAAAGGAACAAGAAGATTCAAATATAATATCCATACAATTTCATCTCAAATGTATTTTTCCCCTTAGCAAAATAATGGAAAAATCAAGCTGGAGATTGTAGTTATTTCATACATATTTTACAATCCTTAGAGTAAGATGACATGTTAGACAGCTGCTTAAGTCACATTCACTTTTAGTACTCCTAACTGGAATATTCACAACTGTGAGTTAAACTAGTTCAGGAGTCCCATGGAGATGTTTCCAGTGAGCCAAGTGTACCACGAGGATTTTTACAGGGTCCTAATTTTGACTTGAGACTATACTCATCCATTATCTTGCTTGAAAGCGTTTTGGTTTGTGTACCACTCTACTTTGCATGAACAAAGCTCTGAAGGGTCTTATTTTTAACTCACAGTCATGGCTTCAAAGTGTGTGTACCGACAAGCAGTGTGGCTTTTGGAAGCTGTTTACTTGGGAATCCCTCAAGATAAAAAAAGTAATGCAAGTTATAACTGGAAATGTATGAAACTCACTTATTATTATATAAGTTGCAATAGATGACAAATTTATGTATTGCAAATTTTTGTTGAAGAAAGCAAAAATACTGGTTATAATCCTTTACAGACAGCAAGAACAGAGGAGCTGGGTTTCAGGGCACTAATCCTCCTAGCCAAAGCTGATGGAAGTATATTAACCCTCTAAATGAACTCCGAGTGAATTCTGTAAGTGGAATGCTCAAAGGGAGAGACGTTTCCGTCAAATTTATAATTAGATCCTAAGCCCCAGAGTGGAGACTTGTGTGTGACTGATGTCTGCGAAGAATCTAAGAGGCTGCATGGGACTTGCAAATAGCACTGGCTCCTGAGCATGAGCCAGGCCTCCTGGTTGACACAGCCCATGACAGGGGCTCCCGCCCCGTGGCTCCATCTGCAGAGAATATGACCTTCTCCCTTACTTCTCTTCAGGACTCCAGTTTTATAGTTTCTCAGCACAGTCAAGGACACAGAAGGAAATATTAACAGCTGTGCTTACTGAATATTCATATTGTGCTAACTAAGCATTTTATTGCAGGGCCTCATTCAACCATATGAAGGGCCCCTATGATTAAGTCCATTTTACAGAGGGGTAAACTGAATAGAGGTGGGACTTGAGCCCTGATCTGACTCCAATTACTATGTTTTATCAGCCTCCCAACCATGCAAACTGTTGGGACTGCAGCTTGAGAATGATTGTGTATGGTCAACTCTTGGGAATCCCTTCCGTGACCTGTTAGGTAAAGACAGTGTCTCTCAGGCCTGTGGAATGCATATCTGCTAAAAGCCCAGCAGATCATAACCTGCTGCCAGCAGAGGGAACCTGTCTCCTACGACTGCTCTGGGCCACGCGCTCCAGTACCCCGGGTGCAATGACAGCTGGTCTGTTCAGCCCATGGGACTCCTTCCCTGTCCAGGCCATCACCCTTCTGTGCCCGTGTTCTCATCTGCAAAACAGGACAGTAGTTGAACTATCCCTCCTGACTCTGAGGTCTGATTCTCCAAACACACCACCATCACTCAAGACATTTACCCCAGCTGCAGACCCAGGGCCTCACCTAGTACGAGACCCTGGACAGAAAGTACAGAGGATTGCACGCTACCGCACTCATCAGAGTATTGAGTTAGGAATCAAACTAACAAACTATTACACTCTTATCCTCCCACCTTGATGAACAGACTTCATCATGATGCGGAAGGTCAAATTATTGTGTATTTAACCTCAAAATCAGGTATTTTAGTGTATTCATAAAATTTTGCAACACTAATTTTAGAACCTTTTTATCACCCCAGAAATCTATACCCTTTAGCAGTCACCCCCCGGCAACCACTAATCTACTTTCTGTCTCTATGGATTTGCCTGTTCTGGGCATTTCAATAGATGGAACCCTACACTGTGTGGTGTCTTGTGACTGGCTTCCTTCACGAAGCTGCATGTTTTCAAGGCCCCTCCATGTTTAGCTGTATCATACTTCATCCCTTTGTTTGGCCTAATCCCATTCCAGTATGGGGACACACCGCAGTTTGTTACCCACTCAACAGTTAGTGGACATTTGGCTTGTTTTCACTTTTTGGCCATTGTGAACAATGCTGCTATGAACATTCACATACTAGTTTTTGTGCGGATCTACATTTTCAGTTCTCTTGGATAAATGCCTAGTAGTGGAGCTGCTGAGTCATACAGTAACTTGATGATTTACCTTGTGAGGAACCACCAAACTTATTTTCCAACGAGGCTGCATCAGTTTACACTCCCACCAGCAGTGTATGAGGGTCCGATTTCTTTTCCTCCTTCCCCAAACTTGTTAGACTCTGCATTTCTGATCACAGCCATTCTGGAGGGTGTGAAGTGAAGCAGTCAGGTTTTGAATGCAAAGGTCTGGACTCCTACAAGTCACAGACTGGAACTTGGCAGTGTGGGAGAAAGCAGCCGCTGCCCTCCCCTCTCTGGCCTATGAGAGGCCTCTCACCCAAGCTCGTGGGTGCCCTGGTCCGCACGTGCAAGCTCAGTCGTGCTCCCCGCAGACAGCCACACTGGCCTCCTCCCAGGGCCAGGGGCATACACTGCCTGCAGTCTGCCCTGGAGGGGAAGGACTTGGAAGAGAGGCTGTGCAGGCCCTGAAAGACGCTTTGGCCCCCTGGACAGGGAAGGCTGGGCCCCAGGCACCAGGAAGATGCTCTGGAAGAGGAAGGCTGACCCGTGGGCCTGTAGCCTCGGCCCTGTGAACTTCTCACCCGGCAGAGGAGGACACAGCCAGAGGAGGGCTGGAGTGGGCCCTGCCATCCACTTCTTAAAAATTATGGTTAAAATATACATAATATAAAATTTACCAGTCCAACCATTTTCCAGTGTATAATTCAGTGGCATTAAGTACATTCCATTGTGCAACCATCACCACTATCCAATTCCAGAACTCTTCCATTTTCCCAAGTGACACTCTATCCCATTAAACCCTAACTCCCTAACTCCCCATTCCCTCTGCCCCCAGCCCCTGGTGACCACTCTACTTCCTACGAATTGGCTTGTTTTCAGTTCCTCGTGGAAGATGAACTATGTTTGTCCTCTTGCGTCTGGCTTCTTCTTTGCCTGTCTAAAGGTGGTGCTGGACAGAGGAAACCTGAACACAGCACACACACGAGATGTGTCCACAACAGCACACGGGCCTGGACAGACAGCGTCCTATCGGGATCATGGCCCCCTGCACCCAGAAACCCCCTCCGGCTGCACTGCCCTACCACTGGGATGCCTTCAGGGAAACCTGTCTGCCTGCTCAGTACAGCCCATGGGGGCCATCACGGACTGGCTACAGCCCATTTTCTCAGCGGTATTTCCAACTTCCTTTGCTTGCCAGGCTGGGCAGCTGCCTCTTCCCACTTGTCTCTTCCTATGCCATTCCCCTCTGCCTGGAACACCCTACTGTCTCCCATCCCCTCTGCCTGGAACACCCTACTGTCCCCCATCCCCTCTGCCTGGAACACCCTACTGTCTCCTTGGCCTAGGGAAAGGACACAACTCAAATATCACCTGCCCGCCCTGATCCCACCTGGTCTTTAACCAAGCAGAGTGGGTACTTGCGCCTCTGTGCTCCCAGGACACACGCCCCTTCCCTCTGTGGATGCTTCTATTCCCACCCCCCACTGGCAGGGTTGTACTATAATTTCTGATCTCCTATCCCAGTGTCCAGCATGGGGCTTGGTGCCCAGCAAGGTTCAGTAAGTGCTAGTTGAGAGAATCAGAACCTACAGCCATGGGAATACCTGCTTCCCGCCCTAACATCCAATGGACTGAACTGTGTCCAGGCTAAAGCCCTAACCCCCAGTGTCACTGTATTAGGAGACACAGTCTTTAAGAAATAAAAATAAATAAATAAATAAATAAATAAAAGTTAAATGAGGGTGGGGCCCTCATCAGAAAGGACTGGTGTCTTTACAAGAAGAGGAACAGAGATCAGAGTTCTCTCTCCGCAAGGGCACACAGAAGAGGTCACATGAGCACACGGCGAGATGGTGGCCATCTAGTCAGCCAGCACCCTGATCCTGGCCTTCAGCCTCCTGAACTGTGAAAAACAAATTTCCGTTTTTAAGCCCCCTAGTCTGTGGTATTGTCATGGCAGCCTGAGCTGATGAGCACCTCAAGAATGCCCAGCTGACAGCCAAAACCAACCCCAAAATGGCCAGAAATTGAGGTGATAAAAATGCTTTGGAAACAGAGGTGATGGCTGTCAATACTGCTAATGTAGTAATGTCACTGAATTCTACATTTAAAAATGGAAAGAATGGCAAGTGTTACACATATTTATCACAATCTTTAAAAATTAATATAATATACCAAAATCCATTAACTAGCCACAAGGATGAATTGTATGGTCTATGTATATCTCAACACAAAGCTATTTTAAAAAAATCAGAGCCCAAACTGTGAGTGGTGATCAAGTAATTTCAAAAGCAAAATGGCTGAAAACCCTCTAATAAACATGACCAGGAGAGATGGCACACAGTGGAGATGCAGGTACACTTCAGTATTTGCTTTGCGCCAGCAAGCGGGAGTGTCCCCTCAGGCCTACCCCCAGCAGGGGAGAGGGTGCACAGCACCACCCCGGCAAAGGCCGGTTCCAGTGAGAACCACAGCGTGGAGGGCGGCTCAGTCCCTGCCTCAACGCTGGTGCCATAGGTGGTGCTGGTGAGAAAATGCCTCTCTACTCAGACTGGCTATTATCTTTAAAAATATATGCTCCCAAACTTTCAAATATATGAAGAGTCTCAACTTCACACTGAAGAGAAATGCAGACTAAAACTACAAGTAATGACTTTTCACTTATCGGACTGGCAAAGGCCAGGAAGCCACTGAGCTGACTTGTCAGCGAGGTAAGAACAGCAGACGCGTCCTTGCTGCCATCATAAAACACGTCTCTCTGGAGGGCACTTTGGCAGTATTTACACCTAAAATGCTTGCATCCTCTGTCTTAGCATTCTATTTTTAGGAATTTATCTCACAGACATATTGTTCATGGGTATAAAATCTGTTCGCACCACTTGTTAATAGCAAAAGATAAGATTTGAAGTGTCCTTTAACAAGAGATGGACTATATAAATTATGGCTCTCTTGTACCTACCACACCACAGGACATTCCACAGCTGAGCTAGAGAACCCGCTGCTCCCCTGCCCCTTCTGAACCGCATATCCTATAAGCTCGCGCAGCTGTTCAAGCCAATAATGCTTTAAAATTCAGCAAAAAGGACATGATCTTGTTTTAACACTTTTAGTTCTGTAAAAAAGTTCACAGGACACGTACATTTGTTAGCTCCTCTCTCCTCACTGGGAAAAATCACTGCCGTCTTCCTGGGGGCGAATGGCTCCAGCTCTGTCAGCTGCTACCAAACACGTACCTTGCATCCTGCCAGTTATTTTCAACATACTACCTCTAACTCTCCCAACAGCCCTGTAAGGTGGACATTACCATTGTCATTTCACAAATAAAGAAACTGGGGCTTAAAGAAGCTGGTTAGCCTGGCACTCAGCTGGTGACTGGGACCTGTGTTCAGTTAGTCCTAAGTCCGTGCCTTTGCTAAGCAGCAGCTGCTCCTCTTCCTCAAGGCCTGGAAAGAAAGACGTTGGTGTCAGCAAGAGGCCCGGGGTTCCACCCAGTCCCACACTTGCAAAGAAGCGTCACTTGCTGCCGACAGTAAGGTCCTTGGTTTGCCGGGGTGCCAGGTGTGGGTGGTGACCAGGGGAGCGGTGTCTGCACTACTGCCTTCCAGAAAGATGTGACCTCTGTGAGTGAAGAGAGGTTCTACTTGGCCCCCCAGTCCACCCCAAGATGTGGCATCATAGATCTGGACTGTCCCGTCGAAACCTGAAGAACAAGAAAAGAGGATTGACATTGGCTCTCTCAAACAATTTCTTTAATTTACTCTTATGGTCCCAAAACAGGCTATAGGAGTCAAATAGCAACAATATACTCAAAGGTCAACCAAAATGCACGTAACATCTGACCTCAACATTACCAGGTGACGATGACTATCACTATCTATCACGTGTCACACCCCAGCTAATCCTGGACACGTATCTCTTTTTTAATCCTCACAACTGTGTGAAGTAGGCACTATTCTTTTCTTCAGGTAACTGAAGCTTAAAAGACTTGTGCAAATCTCTCCCACCTGCCCCAGATTCTAAGCTCCCCACACCTGGGTTGCTCTCGGCACAAAGCCTTGCCTCCTCCTGAGGGGGGCACCCGCAGGCTCCCCTCACTTCCTCCTGCCGCCTTCCTCTTGCCAAAGAGCCGAGTGCTCCCTGCCGGCTTGGTTCTTCTCTTCTGCACTTTCTGGGTCCTGCCATTATCAGCCACCCTTTCTTGCTCCCCCGCTGCAGCAGATCCTTCGCACTGGCTCCTGGCTGACCTCATCCCACTGCCCTGCAGGCCGGGCCCAGCAGCCTGCTGCCCTTGCCGACATGCTGTAAGTCGAAAAGCAAGCAGGCTGGAGGCATCCTTGAGATTCTGTCACCCCTTTCTTGCACTGGCCTAGCGTCTTACTACCTCAGACCTGTCACCCAACCTCAGACTGGATCCTTGCTAACAAAGGAAAGGCCTGCTACCAGTGCGTGGGAGTTTTCCCAGAACAGGAAAGGGCCTGCCACCGAAGAACCTGAGGAGTTAATCTGGAGCTTCTCTGTGATCAACTTCAACTTCTGGAACCAGATTTAATATGGGGCTCCTTCCCGGGCACCCTATAGTCCTCTGGCAGAGAGAGATCAAACAAGACAAAATCCTGCTCTGCAGTACCTGAAATGGCCAAGCAGCTGTCCAGGCCTGGAGCCCAAGTCACTCGCAGCAGCTCGGGGTCAGGGCTGGGCGTGGACACTGGGCACTGGACTGAGCTCACAGGATGGCAGAGATCCCGGGGGTCAAGAAGACAGAGCTGCCCATCTGAGCCAAGAGTGGCAATGCAGGGCCCAGGGCCCTGGCCCTTGGCCCCAACTTCTGCACACCACCTTCTTCCAGCAGGTCCAGGGCTGGGGCAGAGGGTCTCTGATGGTGCCCACTTCTGGCGGGTGTCAACCAGCCCCAGCCGGCCCACGGTGCAGCAGAAAGCAAAGGTGTGTGCATCCAGGACCTGCAGGCTGCTCAGCTCCTCACTGTCACTGACACCTGGAGGACAGGGCGCAAGCGGGAGACCACTGGAGTCAGATGGGTCTGACAGGTCGCAGTCCCTTTCTCTGGAAAGGCGCCCCCACCCACTCATCTGGTGTGGCCATATTCTACTCTGCTGGGTGGGTGCTGGCCCAGGACTGCCTCTCCCAACCCCAGAACAGCAGCCCCTTGGGGCCAGGACTTGCCTCTCATTCATCTTGTTTCCCCGGCATCCAGCACCCAGGGTTGAATTCAGCTTTAAGGTGCTGAGGTGGGCTGGGAGGCAGACGCCAGATGGGGGAGTACCTGAGGAGTATGTGGTCTGCTGGGATTCCAGGTCCACGACCTTCAGGCTGCTGAGCCTCACCCCATGGAGGACGCCCGGGGCCTCTGCCGAGAAGATAGCTACCCGAGGCCAGAGTCGCTCGTCTTTCTCTCGCACAGTAATGGTGCTGACAGCCTGAATGACATCTGGGGGAAGTGGAAGAGGCCAAAATCCAGAATGTTAACAAAGGTTTGCAACATGACATGGTGAAGGCCAGCCAGCGGTCTTCGCCTGTACATTCAGAAGGTCAAGGAAGAAAGGGAACTGACAGCTGGCCAGAGAGGATGTGGAGACATAAAATGCCCTATGTTTACACTTCTGAATCTGTCAGAAGCACTTCATTTTCTTTATAATTTGCCTTAGGAACTGTTTAGCAAATGGGAAATAATGAATCATAGCAGCTGTCTCACAACCACAAAAACAGTTCTGCCTTTTTATAGTTTTGTGGATAATAAAGAAAGCGAAAAGCAAATCAAAGGAGAAAACAACACACTGATGTCACCTACACTTTAAGTGAAAATAACAGGTACAGAATTCACAAACTATTGTTTTTACTTCAAAAACATGTTCCAGGGCCTCAAACGATTTGCTGAAGCCTAGCAGATGTCACTGTCTTCAAACATACACCAGGCAAGAAAGTCCACATCTTTTTTTACACTGAATGGAAGAAAGACACACTTGATCTGAAGTCCAATCAAGTTTCAGTCCTGTCTGTCCCAGCCTGCTCGGTCAGCGGGCAGGCTCTTGCCTGCTTTCTGCATTCGAGGCTTCTCTTCATAGAAGCTGTTTATAACATAGAGCAGAACAAGCAGATCGCTGCAAAAACTACTTAAAGGGAGGCATACTTTCCCTTTTATATTTTGTTGCTCCAAGAGGGGCTCACTATTTTGCTTCCACATTCTCTGAAGAAAACGGAGAGCTGAGTATTTTTTCAATTCTAAAAGAGAGGTCAAAGTCAGAATGAGGAAGGAGCAGGCAAGCAAAGGATAATGCCATGGCTTATCAAGCAGGCATGTGGCAGCAAGCTCCCTCGCGCGAGTTCACATACAAGGAGTGCTCAGAGGGGCATCTCTGTGCTAGGCTAGAACACAGAGGACCCTGCAGTACTGCTCCCAAAGCCCACGGACTCCCAGTGCACTCCTCCAGACTGGCGGAACCTACTTGCTCCTACCGCGGGAACCACACAGGTTCACGGCAGACACGACAACTGAGCCACGGGCACAGCCTGCCTCTGGGTTGTGCCAGTGAGGAGATCGTTGATCAATTTGAACAAGTATCTATTAAACTGTAGAGTGAAACTGGAATATCAAAGGGCATCTGACAGCCTGCTGGGGAAATATAGGACTGAACTCCCTGCCAGAGATTTGAATGGGCATTTCACCAAAGATCCATGAATGGCAAATAAGCACATGAAAAGATTCTCAGCACCATTATTAAGGAAATGCAAATGAAAGCCACAATGAGATACAATTTCACACCTAGTAGGATTTAATAAAAAGACAATAACAAATGTTGGTGAAGACATGGAGAAACAGGAACCCTCATATATTGTTGGTGGGAATGATGAAGCTGTTTTGTAAAACAGTTTGGAAGTTTCTTAAATAAATGAAACATATATTTGCCATATAACTCAATGATTTCATTCCTGTCACTCAAGAGAAACGAAAGCATATGTCCAGAGACTTGTACATGAGTGTTCTCAGCAGCATTATTCATAATAGCCCAAAATCAGAACCATCAACAGGTGAATGGACAGCCTAATGTGGTACATCCACACAACGGAGGGCTATTCGGCGTGACAAGGAACACACTACTGATACATGCTACAACATGGAGTACACATGGCAGACCCCAAATGCACTCAGCTAAGGAAAGAAGCCAGACAGAAGAGACTATATATTGTATGATTTCATTGATACGAATGCTCAGAAAAGGCAAATCTACTATAGAGACAGAAAGTAAATCAGTGTTGCCTGGGACAGGGTGAGGGCACAGGGATTAACCGTAAATGGCATGATGGATCTTAATGGGTCAGGGAAATGTTCTAAAAATGATTTGTAATGACTTCTTACATTTACTAAAAATCACTTAAAATGGGTGAATTTCAATAAAATTATTTTTAAAACAAGCATAATTAGAAGGAAGCGATACAAACACCTGGAGGCTGTGACAAGTGACAAGGAAAAAATGAAGAGAAGGGTCGTGACCTCAATGAGCAAATGAGCCTTTAGGCCCCAGTGAGGCTTGGGAGGAGCCGACTGCGGGCAGAGCGGCCCTGAGGGGCCGAGGGTCACACAGGCACGGGGCCACCGAGCCGCTGACGGCGCCTCTGGAGCCCACTTCTGGGCGGGGCAGCAATGCTCTAACTACAGGCGGGACAGGAGGTGCTGGGACAGGGCTCCATGCTCTGGCACCTGCCTGACACGGAACTGTAACCCCACTGCCAGAGGGAAGCCTATTTCCCCTAGGGACCTCCCCCTCATTTCCAGAGGGCAAGGCATTAACACTCCTGCTCTGCGCCGTTCCCCTGTTGGCGAGTAGAGTGACTTCTGCAAGTGGGAGACTCGTCAGCCCTGCCTCCGGCTCCCTCACTATCGTCCTTCCTTGAGACTAACTAGCCTGCAAAGAGAGGTGGCCTCCCCACTGCCTCATTCCCGGCTCTGCCCTTGCCCTGCCCCTGCGTGGGGGAAAGGCGCTCTGCCTATGACGCGACTGGTAAGCTCAATTCCTGAATCAAGTCACAGGAAGCTCCATTTGGGGTTTGTGAGCCGCGCTGTTCACCTCTGCCTGCATTAAAGTAGATACAGCATATTGATTCCTACCTGGCTCTGTATCTGCTTCTTATTCTAATTAACCTGGCTCAGATTAGGGGGTAGGGATGTGAGAGTATCAGGCTCTCCTACCACCCCAGCCCCCACCAACTCAAATCCACTCACCACTGTCCTCTGCCACCTGCCACACCTGCAGGTGACAACCTGGAAGTCCACTGGTTACCAGTAACCTGTTCAGGATGGATAGGAAATCTCTGTTCAGACAGTGGGCAGATCATCCATATTCCCCTCCCTTCTCCCACCACCCCTCAGCCTTTCCCCTCTCCAGCCCACTCAGCATGGGATTCCTACACTCCCTACATTAGGAAGGGGTCACCCAGAGCAGTTCCCCATTTAACAGATGAGGGACAGGCTCACAGCTCGTGGAGAGGTGGGACTGAGCCCAGGCTTCCATATGGCATGATGTGTCCTAGAGAGGACATCAGTGTGGCGCCTGAACATACAGTCCCAACCCAGAGACTCAGCCTCTGCCCTCTGAGCTTATTAGCCCCAACCACTCACCATCAGCTCAGAGAACCTAAGGACATCCTTCTACTCTATATCTTTTCCCTGGAGCAACACCAGTGATAGTGGGTTACATTAGTTGAAATGTCCATGGGGGACCATGGGGCCACCAAGCAGCGGTTTCTTTGTATTCCAGATCTGTGTGTGGTTATGGGTGTGTATGGGGAGGATTAGGGGTGGTGATAAAGAGGCTGGACTGCCCTAACATTCCAGAAACTCATCCCAAATGGAAGGTCTAGGTCACACAGCTGGCCATACCTGGTGTCTGGCACGTGCTTCAGATCAAAGACAGACCTGTCTGAAAACCCTCCATGGCGCACCTTGAAATCTCTTTCTGGGAATAAGCCCTAAAATACAAAGGAGTGGCCAATCAGACAGAGTTTGCTCTCCAAAGGACCATTTCAGACGAGCTTTAGGTAAGGATCAGATCCCAGCCTGGCAAGCTGTGGAGGCCTCTCAGTTGGCAATGCAGACTCCGCCACGCAAGGCCTCAGGTGCTACTGCTTGTAAATGCTGGTCTCAGCTATGTGCATAGACAGCTGCTTTTCTTTCCGGCACATCCCAACCCTCCTCCTAACCTTTTACCTGCCCCTTCCACTTCAGCACAAGTGTTATACTCCAGACCTTCTTAGAGGAGCCAGAGGCTTAGCAACTTCATCAAAGAAAGCCGCATTGTATCAGCCAACTAACACATCCCCATTCCTCCCCCAGCCTACTGCTGGAGGTCAGGTGAGTTCTTCCAACAATAAACATCACCACCACCACCAATCATCCAGCGTTCACTATGTTAGGCATTGTGTTTAGGGCTGTATCTACAGTATGTTGAATTCTTACAACCACCTGGTAATACAGGTACTATAATTATCCATTCTAAAAAATGACAAAACTAAGGCACAGAGAGTTTAAGCAACTTTTCTGAAGTCACTCAAGGATTATGTTGTGAATCTGAACCCAAGTCTGTCTAACCAAAGTCCATGCACATAGCCACTGGGCTCTACTCTCTCCACAGGAGGAGCTGGAAGCAGGGGAAAGGGAGGTGGCCACAAAAGCAATGGGGAAAAGCCAGTGGTAAGGTGGGAGGTCTGTCGGGTCTCTCATCTAGGCTCGGCCTGGGTGAGCTCCTGCCTCCAGCATGAGTGGTGGGACTGCGGGGGAGCAGGAGCTCTGGGCAGGAAATTTTCCCCAGGCCGACACAGGCCGGGCTGCCCTGTCAGGTGAACCTGGCTGATTTCACAGCAACATTAGGCAGCTACCAGCTCTCCTCTTCTTGGCATGTTCTCTTCCTGGCTTCTGAAATGTGGACCTTTTCTGAGACTCTCTACTTTGAAGATTATTCCTTTTTAGTGGTCCCTGCGGGTTCCTCTTCCTTCACCCACTCCTTAACTGTATTCCCTGAGGTCCTGTCTTTGGCCATCTTCTCCTTTTATTCTTTGTACACTAGTCATCCTAGGTGACCTTAACCATTCTAAGGGCTTCAGCCTCTCTCTAGACCTGCTGGCTACCTAAATCTGTTTTTAATAAGTAAAATTGGCCTCTTCCTCTCGTAGCACTCTGTAAATCATGGACATTCTGTAGCACTTATCTCTGTGAATACTTCCCTCCTATGAGACTAGGAGGGCAGGCCTCATGCTTGCCTCTCTCTTTCTAGTATCCAGGACATCTAGCAGACAACAGGTGCTATGTAAAGGTTTAGTAAGTGAGTAAAAGTAGGCACATATACTCAGCATTTATATTTCAAGTTACCTGGTTTTCTTTTACAGAAAGTCTGAGAGGTAATATCAGATGAAGAATCTCATTTTTTTTCAGGCTTTCACAGCCAGCAACAAAGACTCCTGGAAAAAGAAGAAGTAACTGTGACTGGCTGCTAGAAAGATTCTGGACCACGGCTGGGTCTAGGAACCCCCCCAAAATCCTCCAAAGCAGAGATAGATTCCTTTGCCAACGGTATGCAACCTTGTACTGGGGCATGGATCTTAATTCGAGGAATGTAAGTGCTGACAGGGCATGAAATTGCCACAAATGACCAAGAGGCTCCCAGAAGAGTGGGTTGGGTCTCTTTGGGCTGAGCTCTTGAGTCCCCATTTGAGGAGTGGGATTCCATCTCCTTCGGGGTCAGGCGGGGCATATCACCTTTGTTACCAGTCCACTCAAGGACTCGTGTGGCTCCCGGGAGGTCGAATGCATGGAAATCCTGGTACCTGCGTACGAGGGACACAGTGTCACAACGGGTCATGGCACCTGGCGGCTGTTAAAGAAATCTGAGAAGGCAGCGTGGTTTGGTGGTTGCGCACCCGGGCTCTGGAATCAGGCAGACCGGGATCAAGCCTCGTTACACATTTTGTCCCCCGTGTCACTGGGACCAGGGCAGTCACAATTTCCCTGAGCCTCGGTCCTCATTTGTAAACTAAACTCCCAGAGCACGCAGACCTCCCAAGCTTTGGGATGTGCCGGATCAAGGATAATCTGTGTTCAGGGTTTAATTCAGAGGCTGACGCAAAATAACTGGTCACTTATATTATTATTGTCCACAGACAGTGCAATTGCCAGTATCTCGCACAACCTGCGCACCCAGAAAGGGCCTTTCCCAGCAGCGGGAGCCGACGTCCCGGGTGGAGTCCTCTGCGGCGGCCCTGCCCCGCGGCCGGCACCGGCCGGGCGCACACCAGGGTTCCCCTCGCGCGCCTCCCCGCGCCCGCCCGCCAAGCCTGCTTCAGGCCCGAATCCCGCCCCGGCCCGCAAGATTTACAAGCGCAAGGATTCCACCAGCCAGTCTTCCGCAGGCTCCATGGCAACGGCAGCTTCCGTCACCCTACTTCCGCCCCTGAGCCTACCCGGGAGGGGGCGGCCTTCTCGCGAGGAGTGGCCCGGCGTGTTCTCCCCGGAGGGCGGGGTCTCACGCCGCGGGGCGGGGCCGGGCCGAGGTGCCCGGCGCGGCCACCCTCTCCGTGGTGCCCGTGACCCGCCAGATCAGGGGTTCCTCGCGTAAGAGCTCCAGGAACCGAGATAGAGATCCGGGGAGTCACAGGGTGTCAGCTTTGGGGCGGGGCCTCAGGGACAAACACCCACCAGTCTTTTTTTTTTTTTAAGGTATTATTGATGTACACTCTTATGAATGTTTCACATGAAAAACTGTGTGGTTACTTCATATCTTCCGCCCATTTTTTAATCAGGTTATTTGCTTTTTGGGTATTGAGGCGTGTGAGTTCTTTATATATTTTGGATGTTAACCCCTTGTCGGATATGTCGTTTAGAAATATATTTTCCCATACTGTAGGATGCCTTTTTGTTCTGCTGATGGTGTCCTTTGCAGTACAGAAGCTTTTTAGTTTAATGTAGTCCCATTTGTTCATTTTTGCTTTTGTTTCCCTTGCTCGAGGAGATGCGTTCAGGAAGAAGTTGCTCATGTTTATATTCAGGAGATTTTTTCCTATGTTGTCTTCTAAGAGTTTCATGGTTTCAAGACTTACATTCAGGTCTTTGATCCATTTCGAGTTTACTTTTGTGTATGGAGTTAACCAATGATCCAGTTTCATTGTCTTGCATGTAGCTGTCCGGTTTTGCCAACACCAGTTGTTGAAGAGGCTGTCATTTCCCCATTGTATGTCCATGGCTCCTTTATTGTATATTAATTGACCATATATGCTTGGGTTAATATCTGGGCTCTCTAGTCTGTTCCATAGGTCTACTGTTCTGTTCTTGTGCCAGTACCAAATTGTCTTGATTACTGTGGCTTTATAGTAGAGCTTGAACTTGGGGAGTGTAATCCCCCAGCTTTATTCTTCCTCCTCAGGATTGCTTTGGCTATTCGGGGTCTTTTGTGGTTCCATATGAATTTTAGAACAATTTGCTGTAGTTCATTGAGGAATGCTGTTGGTATTTTGATAGGAATTTCATTGAATCCATAGATTGCTTTAGGCAGGATGGCCATTTTAACAATATTAATTCTTCCAATCCATGAGCATGGGATGTATTTCCATTTACTGGTATCTAATTTCTCATATGAGTGTCTTGTAGTTTTCAGAGTACAGGTCTTTCACTTCCTTGGTTAGGTTTATTTCTAGGTATTTTATTCTTTTTGATTCAATTGTGAATGGAATTGTTTTCCTGATTTCTCTTTCTGCTAGTTCATCATTAGTGTATAGGAATGCAACAGATTTCTGTGTATTAATTTTGTATCCCACAACTTTGCTGAATTCAGATATTAGATCTAGTAGTTTTGGAGTGGATTCTTTAGGGTTTTTTATGTACAATATCATGTCATCTGCAAACAGTGACAGTTTAACTTCTTCCTTACCAATCTGGATGCCCTTTATTTCTTTGTGTTGTCTAACTGCCGTGGCTAAGGACCTCCAGAACTATGTTGAATAAAAGTGGAAAGAGTGGGCATCCTTGTCTTGTTCCTGATCTTAAAGGAAAGGCTTTCAGCTTCTTGCTGTTAAGTATGATGTTGGCTGCGGGTTTGTCATATATGACCTTTATTATGTTGAGATACTTGCCCTCTATACCCATTTTTTTTAGGCCATAATTTTTTATCAGGAATGGATGTTGAATTTTGTCAAATGCTTTTTCAGCATCTATGGAGATGATCATGTGGTTTTTGTCCTAAACACCGACCAGTCTTATGACCAAGGGCAGATAAAATGCAGGATGCCCGGCGAAATTTGAATTTTAGATAAACAACAAATAATCTGTTCATATAAGTATGTCCATGCAGTATTTAGAACATCTTATCCAAAAAAGTATTCATTGTTACATCGAAAACTTGAATTTAGCTGGATGTCCTGTATTTTTGTTTGCGAACGCTGGCAACCCTACCCATGGCCAGAGAAGAGCATAGGCAGGCGGTCAGCCGGGTCTGGATCCCAGCTTGGCTCTCCCGCGTGTGCACTAGACCCTCCCCCATAAGCCTGGCGTGAGGGCCACGGAAGGGGTGAGCAAAGCTCTGGGCATGGTGTGGGCCACACCCTATTACAGGAGAGGAAGCAGGAGAGGCTTGCCTGTGCCAGTAAGTGGCAGAGGTGGGAACAGACCATGTGCCTGGCACAGACCTGCACAGTGGGCGTTGAGTACCTGCTTGTGGAATGATTTAATGAGTTGGAGACCGAGTCAGTGCCAGGCTGGTGCCATGGAGTGTTCTTGGCTTTTTGGAGCCAGACCCATCTCACTGAACACCCCATCTCACCAGCCCCCCTCCCTTCCCTCAAACAGGGCTGGAAGGTGGAGAAAGACAAACACCGTATGATTTCACTTATTTGTGGAATATAAAAACAAAGCAAAACAGAAGGACCAAAATAGTAGTAGACTCATAGACACTGAGAAGTGACTCATGGCCAGCAAGGGGGAGGGGTTGGGGTGGGTGGAGGAGGAGGGTGAGGAGGGTAAAGGGGCACAATAATCTGCAATCACAATGTAAGTTGGTCACAGGACGGTAATAGGTGGAGAATATAGTCAATGATTCTGCAACATCTTTCTGTTGATAGACAGTAACTGCACTATGCACTAGAGGGGGTGAGGATTTAATATACGTAACGAACCTTGTGTTGTATGTACAGTCAAAGATACTTCAGTTAAAAAAAAAATCATTGCTGGAAGGAAAGGACCAGACATTCTATGTAAAGAGAAGGGTTTTTATTCACAATTTTCTCAGGGAAGTGAGAAATACAGCAGGAACATAATTTGTGTCCACATTGGTGGTACTCCTGGCGACCCAACCACAAATCACAGAAATGGAGTAACAGAGATCTGAGCCCAGGATTCACGTCCAGATGGGACCCCTACCAGGGTCCCACGCAGCACCGGCCCTGGGTGGGCCCAGTCAGAGCCGCGTTGTTGTATCTTCCTCATTAATGGCATCACTTCTGCAGCATTTGCACCAGCAGCCTCCTGTCCTGGAGTGGAACACACAGAGGAATTGACCTGGGCAGAGGGGAGCAAATGATAGCAGCAGCCTGCCATTCCTGAGTGGCAGGGAGGCCACGGCAACCTGTCGGCCGAGGCAGCTGCCGGCACCTTTCTTCCTGCAGAAGAGCCTGGGAGGGGTCCAGGCATGGGCTTTCTCAGAATAATGGCCCCAACCTCACAGCCCGGAAAGTCAAGAGTGCTGAGGCTGAGTAGCCATGACAGCAGGTGATCATGGAAGTAAAGTCCAAGAAGGGTGCCTGGCCCTGGGCCAGTGTCAGCATTTTCAGCCCCCACCCCAGCTCTGTCCCCCACCTCACTTCTGAAAGCCCCACTCTGTGGGGTGAGATGCTGCTTCCTAAGATTCTCTAGTTCACCTGTGTGTTCCAGGCCTTCAAGACCAGCGGCCCCAGAGATGGTATCTCCCTTTAGACTCAGCCAGCCCAAGCCCCTGGCCCTTATATCTGAGGTCCCTGGGGGTGATGGTTCTGTCATCAGGAGGGTCAGGGAGGTGGACTGCAGTGGGACTGGACCTTCTCTCGGGAATGTCCCTCCCTTCATTCAAATGCACTCACTGTAAGCCGGTGGAGGGGACGTGAAGGTGAGTCAGCAACCAGTGCTGCCAGGGAGCTCTCAGACTGGCAAGGGCTCCTGTTTCCTAAGTGCTTTCTATGCACCATGCGTCATGCTGAGCATGTGACATAAGGGGCCTCATTTAACGAGAGATGGGTGCTATTATCCCCATTTATGGATGGGGAAAGATGAGGCTCTGAGAGATTAAATGACATTTCCTAGGTCACCCTGTTACTAAGTAGCCAGGTTATAAGCCTATCTCAGAACTGTTCCCAGAACCACATCCTGTCTCATCCCACTGCCTTCTGTACATGGCAACAAAGTACCAGGCAAGGTGGTGTGCTCGGGGACAGTACCAGGAGCAGGGACAGAGGAGCTGCCTCTCTACCAGAATGCAGGCTGGCTTGGCTCCAGCTTTGGGACATTGAGCCCTGTAGGTTAGTGGTTTCCAACAAAAGAGTGATTTGGGCTCTCTCCCCGCCCAATGTCTGGAGGCATTTCTGGTGGTCACAATCAGAGGTAGGGGAGACAGAAGGTGCTTTAGTGGGTAGAGACCAGGGATGCTGCTAAACCTCCTACAAAGCCCAGGACAGGCTGCACAGCAAAGAATTAGCCAGCCTGGAATGTCAAGAGAGCTGAGGTTGAAAAAACAAACCAAACCAAACCAAAAGAAAAAAGAGTGCTGAGGTTGAGAAACCCTGCGATTGGCCCCCGAGGCAGGTGAGACTGGGACGAGCACCCAGCACGGTGAACAAGGTCCAGACTGTCTTGGGTGCAAACTGACTCTTCTCGTTCTGTCTTCCCTCTCTGGGCCTCAGGGTCCCTGTTCAGTCCACAAGCACACACAGGGCACAGCAAAGGTGGACAGCCGGGGTGGGACGAGCCTGTGTGCACTGGGTGTGGCGGGGGGAAGGTCCTGCTGCAGGAGACTGGATAATCCCAGGCTATGCCTTGAGACTAGGCAGCGGGTCAAGGAGAACTTCTTCCCCTACTTCTTGCTTCGTAGTAGCTTCCCTTTGAGCTCTGGAACACAGAGGGTGCCCGGAATCCCTGGCTTTCTGGGGCCCATCGCAGCCTGACTGGGCAGCCATACCCTAAGCCAAGTGGTGGATCCAGGGGCAGCCCTGGCTGAGCCTTTCCTGGGCTTGGGGGGCAGTCTGGGTGCAAGGCTCACCGGGTTGTGAGGCGCTGGGCTGCCGAGGCTCTTGCCAGCAGCCTTCTTCAGCAGGAGGATCCGAAGCCAGTCATGAGTCGGCTGCAGGCGCTGGTCCCTCAGGGAGGTGTGGGGAGCTGTCCCCAGTGAGGATGGGCTGGGGGTCTCCAGACTCTTCTTGCCCATGAAGTGACCTAAAACGGAGGTGCCAAGGCATAAGGAAGTGAGGGAGCAAGGGGCCTATCCAGAGGGAAAGTTCTCGTCTCTCCCACCTTTCAATCCCAGTGGCAAAAGATATGAAACCTTCCTCGTCTTCCTCACCGAGGAGCCACAGAGACCCGTGGGGGGTGGTGAAGCCGGGACCTCAGCCTCTCCTGAAAGGATGGCGCAGACGGAGGAAGGGTGGGGGGCCCAGGGCCAGGGAGGAACCCTGCCAGTTGCGCTGCCTGCCTAGAAGAGGGACAGGAAGGGGCAGGAAGTGGAGAACGAAGAGGGCTCTGGAAGGTGGAGGCGCGAGGAGATGGCACACCAGGCGTTAGAAGAGGACTCGGTGATATCTGGCCTAAAAGAAGGGGTGCCCGCGGGCAGGCAGATCCAGGATGCAGCCTCAGCTCTGCTTTGGACTGGTTGAGTGACCTTAGCCCAGTCACTGACCTTTCTGGGTCCCAAGCTCCCCGTCTATAAATGGGACGAGTTGCAGGGCCCGCAAAAGCCCCGAGTCCGCGGCTGAGGAGCAGCCACCGAGGGCAAGCGGAGTCAGAGCGGGGGGTGGGGGTGGGGGTGGGGGGGGCGCTCGCTGCCTGGCACTGTGCACGCACGGGTGGAGAACCAGGGGAACCGGTGTTGTCCCCCCGCTAGGTCTTAGACTTACCGGTGGCCCAGAGGTTGCCCCGCGGGTGCACGCGGATCTTGCCTGCCCGGCTGCGGGGCTCTTGGACGTCCAAGCCAAGTGAGGCGGTGCCGGCAGCCAGCAAAGCCAAGAGCAGGAGGCCGCCGAGGAGGCGCACGCCCTCCGCCCGCAGGGTCATGGCTGTGCCCGGACGGCTCACCGACCCCACACTCCGCAGCGGCTGAGTCTCGGGCGCCCGCCTTCCCTCCTTTTAAACCCGCGCCCTGACCGCGCAGCCCGCCCCGGAGCCCGCCTCCGCCCCGCCCCGCCCGCCCCCCACCGGCGCGCCCACACTGCTGCTCCTCCACGAGGGCGCCCCTCCCCAGGGTGTTCCGGTCCGAGGCCGCCACCTTCAGGCTAGCGACCCGACCCGGGAACAACGCCGGTTCCTTCTAGGGAGTCTGACGCCGTTCACCCAGCTCCCTGCCCTTCTCGGCCAGCACGCACCAGGTCACCGGGAAATCGTGGCAGGTGGCCGGGATGGGGACGCGGAATGGCAGACGGTGGGATGGGGGCACCCCCCGCCCCCGAACGGGCGCTCCGCTGGGGAGAGCCCGGTCTGTCTGCTGGGCAGGAGCCAGATCTCTGGGTCAGAGAGGAACGAGCACCGGACCAGGAGTCCGTATGTAAGCTGTGTGACCTCACTGAGCCTTTTTCTTCTATTAAGTGGAGCTAAGCACACTGCCGTGTTTTTAATAATTTTACAATTTTTAGCACTTATTCTGTGGCAGTTGGCAGCAGTCCTGTGGACTGCCCTCTCCTCTCAAGGAGCTGTCCAGGCTTGTCTTGGGAAGAATCTGCGTCGGTGGCATCATTTAATGAGTAGGGGAAGATGCTATGCTCCAGAATAATACATTTATGTTTGCTAAAATGTTTACCAAACACCAATGTTCAAAGCACTATGCTGGGCGCAGGAAGAGGGGAGACAACGCTGATTCCCTGCTCCCAAAGGAGTTTACCATTGCACTGAAGACAGAGTACGGAATGGAGCAAATGCTAGAGAAGCCAGGTACAAAACAATCCCTGGACTCAGTCTTCCCAGCAGTGAACCTGCTCCCCAGTCCGGCTCCACAACGGCACTTGCTATTATTACTCTTGCTTTGTATCCAGCTCAGCAGGCTCCGCTGAGCTTTATGGATCACCATATTAAAAGGGGGAGTGTGTATGAGCAGCTGTCATGCTGAGCTCTCAGGAGCATGACACAAAAGACAGGGATACTCCATTTCTGGCCCTGGTTTTGTCCCAATCTACTTGCTTCTCCTCCCCCACCCTGGCATTTACACCTCTCTGCATTCCTGTCACTGCTTAGCCATGGTGTACAGATATATCTCTTATCACCTTCCCATAATAATCATTCCTTTTGTGTCCCTTCCTCTCCTTTGCATCCATCGCACACTCATCCTACTCTCTCTGGCCCAACGATGCAGGAATTAGGAACAGTGGCTGGTATTGAGTGCTGCCTCACTTAAATGCTTGTTGGAACCTTATCTGGTAGGTTTATCCCTCTTCGTTTTATAGCTGAAAAGAGGCTCAGAGGTGGAATCACTTGCCCACACATCACACTGGTCTGTTCAGACCACAAAATCGTAGAGAGTACATGCTGCTTTCCCTAAACCACACCCACTCCCATTTTACCAGCTGGCTCTGGTTCACAAACCTGCTGCCCCCATTGCACAAGGCTAGCCAGAGGGCGACCCCACCTAGGGCAGCACAGGGGCTCCTCCCTGCACACTCAGCCCACTGGCCCTGGCAGTGGAGGCGGGCACTGAGGCCAGGAAGCAGGAAAGAGCTCTTTCCTTCTGGCTGTGCACCTGGGACCCCCACCATCCCTCTAGGGGCCCGCTTAGCTACAGAGTAGAGATCCTGGGCACTAGAGGGCGCCACCGACTCAAAGTTATTATTCCATAGCAATCATAGGAATATAAAATGGCAAAAGAGTGTGGTGCAAAGCAAAATCCCTCAAACACCAAAAAGAGGGCTAAGTGAAACTGAAATCACCATTCCTGGTAAGATTTCAAAATAAAAATCATAAACATGCTCATGGAGCTACAGAAAAATCTTCAAGACCTCAGGGAGGACTTCACAAGATAGAAACTTTGAAAAAATAAAAAATAAAGTACCTGAAATGAGACATACAATGGAGGGATTTAAAAGCAGATTAGAGGAGATGGTAAATGAAACAGAAATTAGAGAACAGGAATACAAAGAAGCTGAGGCACAAAGAGAAAAAAAGTATCTCTAGGAATGAAAGAATATTAAGAGAAACGTGCAACCAATCCAAATGGAACAATATTCACATTATAGGGGTACGAGAAGAAGAGGAGAAAGAAGGGAATCTTTTTTTTAAGGTGACACTGAGTTTTTACCACATTTATTCCTAGTGAGATATACTTCAACTATTCCATACACTTGATCACATTTCCCATCTACCAACAGAGTAATTAGTGAAAGCAGAATTTGCAGTTGCCAGGTTAATTGGTTCAACATAGGAATTTAAAAATAAAGTTCCTGTCTCACTCATCCTGTTTTACTGGGCACACTGAATCACTTTATGCTGTAGAGACCCAGAGCCAGGAATTTCTTGCTAAAAGATGAATAAACTCTTCCAAAATCAGTTGACAACTATTCTTGCAAAGATCACATGCAATAGAGTATTCTAGTCTAGACATCTTTTTTTTTTAAGTAGTCATAGCAAGCCACTAAATTGATTTCACAACCTATTTCTTGGGTCACAATCACAGTTAGGAAGGTTCAAACCCTGGCTCAGGACTCAGGATCTCAGTTCTATGTCTTTGCTCTTCATCCATCACCTACGAAAGAGGTTCCAAATATTCCAAATAGAGTATTGTGGCCTTTTTTGTCTGCTGTATGACGCACTCGAGAAGCCAGACGCAAGTCATTGGGCAGATCACGGGCCAGGACAGTGGTGCACACATCATGCAGGGTAGAAGTAGAGGAGTCTTGCGGAATTTTTTTTCAGGAAGTTTTTGATTCCACAGGGATTTGGGCAACTTTCTTTGTCTCTGTTGTGAAATCCCTAATTTACTTTTCGTGTTCACTTACATCTTTTCCTCTCATTTGCAACAATTCTGATGATTTCACCTGAAGTAGGTGACAATGAGTGGGTTCACCTAACCTTGCAGGCTTTAATTTACTTCATACCCCAAGCGTATGCTTTAGAGACGACATGACTTCGGGTGGTCACCAGCACAGGATAAGTCCCTTCTCCCTGACAATAGTGATGGGTTTTCTCTTGTCAACTATTATTTGTGGATCTTCCTTATTGCCTATTATTCCCACAAGATCACTGTGCTAGTGTCATGCAGGAGGAAACTAAGAAAGTAGGGCTTAAGAAATGAAGAAAAGCCAGGAGGCAACAGCATGACCCCAGACGCAAGGTCACCAGGAGCCAGGCTAAGATGGGGGCAACTTTAAAGATAAACGTTTGGCTGCTTCTGAATCACCTTTGGGCTGTTCATCTTCCAAACGTTTACTTGATTCATCTGCTGGCTGAACTTCCAAATATTCCTGAGGCTTAAATTCTGCTTCTGAGGCTTCCCATTCTAGTATATGCTCTTGTTCAATCTGTAAAATACTTGATACAGCTCAAGGAAGTTCCTCAGGTATATTCAATTTAGGCTCCTCAAAACTTTTCTGTAATTCTTGCTCTGCAGACACTTGAGATGTTTTGTGCCAGTACATTTTTCCCATTGAAGAAATACCCTGCCTCTAGGGATACCTCTGCTCCCATTCAGGTGGTGGAAAAGTTGGCACTGCCGCACCCTGCCGAGTATCCCCACCAGCCTTTCAGAAGCACTACTGGTGGAGGAAGAACGCACTCAGTCACCCAGAAACGAGCCCTGCGCCTGCGCCCGCCCCCTGGCCCTAGAATGTTTCTTTGAGGAAATAATTGCCGAAAACTTCCACAACCTGGGGAAGGAAATAGTCTTTCAGGCCCTGGAAGTGCACAGATCTCCCAACACAAGGGACCCAAGGAAGACAACACCAAGACATATAATAATTAAAATGGCAAAGATCAAGGACAATAACAGAATATTAAAAGCAGCCAGAGAGAGAAAAAAGATCATATACAAAGGAAAACCCACCAGGCTATCATCAAACTTCTCAGCAGAGACATTACAGGCCCGAAGTAGTATGATATATTTAACGCAATGAAATAAAAGGGCCTTGAATCAAGGATACTCTACCCCGCAGGGATTAAACAATTTCCAGATAAGCTAAAGTAGAGGGAATTTACCTCACACAGACCGTCTCTACAGTGTATTCTGGAGGAACTGCTATAGATGGAAGTGTTCCTAAAGCTAAATAGCTGTCATTAGAGAAAATAAAACCCCAGTAAAGGAAGTAGACCAATTAATTACTAAGCAGATGCAAAATTAAATTCAACTACCCACAAAGTCAGTCAAGCGATACACAGAGTACAGAATATAACACCTAATATATAAAGAGTGGAGAAGGAAGAAAATGACGGGAGAGAAAAAAAAAGAACCTTTAGATTGTGCTTGAAATAGCATAATAAGTGAGTTAAGTTAGACTGTTACATAGCAAAGAAGCTGCCCTTGAACCTTTGATAACCATGAATCTAAAGCCTACAATGGCAATAAGTACATGCCTATCAATAATCACCCTAAATGTAAATGACTGAATGCACAAATCAAAAGACACAGAGTTACTGAATGGATAAAAAACAAGACCCATCTTGCCTACAAGAGACTCACTTCAAACCCAAAGACATACACAGACTAAAAGTGAAGGGATGGAAAAAGATATTCCATACAAATAACAGGGAGAAAAAAGCAGGAGTTGCAGTACTTGTATCAGACAAATAGACTTCAAAACAAAGAAAGTAACAAGAGACAAAGAAGGACATTACATAATGATAAAGGGGTCAATCCAACATGAGGATATAACCATTATAAATATCTATGCACCCAACACAGGAGCACCGACATATGTGAAACAATAGTAACAGAATTAAAGGGGGAAATAGAATGCAATGCACTCATTTTAGGGGACTTCAACCCACCACTCACTCCAAAGGACAGATCAACCAGACAGAAAATAAGTAAGGAGACAGAGGCACTGAACAACACATTAGAACAGATGGGTCTAACAGACATCTACAGAACTCTACACCCAAAAGCACTAGGATACACATTTTTCTCAAGTGCACATGGAACATTTTCCAGAACTGAACACACACTAGAACACAAAAAGAGCCTCAGTAAATTCAGAAGGATTGAAATTGTACCAACCAGCTTCTCAGACAACAGAGGTATGAAACTAGAAATAAATTATGCAAAGAAAACGAAAAAGCCCACAAACACATGGAGGCTTAACAACATGCTCCTAAATTATCAATGGATCAATGACCAAATAAAAACAGAGATCAACCAATACATGGAGACAAATGACAACAATAATTCAACACCGCAAAATCTGTGGGACACAGCAAAGGCCGTGCTAAGAGGAAAGTATATTGCAATACAGGCCTACCTCAGGAAAGAAGAACAATCCCATATAAGCAGTCTAAACTCACACTTAATGAAACTAGAAAAAGAAGAACAAATGAGACCCAAAGTCAGTAGAAGGAGGGACATAATAAAGATTAGAGAAGAAATAAATAAAATTGAGAAGAATAAAACAATAGAAAGGTTCAATGAAAGCAATAGCTAGTTCTTCAAGAAAATAAACAAAATAGATAAACCTGTAGCCAGACTGATCAAGAAAAAAAGAGAGTCTACTCACATAAACAGAATCAGAAATGAGAAAGGAAAAATCACTACGGACACCACAGAAATATGAAAAATTATGAGAGAATATTATGAAAAATTATATGCTAACAAACTGAATAACCTAGAAGAAATGGACAACTTTCTAGAAAAATACAACCTTCCAAGGCTGACCCAGGAAGAAACAGAAAATCTGAACAGACCAATTATAAGCAACAAAATTGAATTGGTAATCAAAAAACTACCTAAGAACAAAACACCTGGACCAGATGGCTTCACTGCTGAATTTCATCAAACATTTAATGAAGACCTAGTACCTGTCCTCCTTAAAGTTTTCCAAAACGTAGAAGACGAGTGAATACTTCCAAACTCATTCTATGAGGCCAGCATCAGTCTAATACCAAAACCAGGCAAAGACACCACAAAAAAAGAAAATTACAAACCTATATCCCTGATGAACATAGATGCAAAAATACTCAACAAAATATTAGCAAACCGAATTTAAAAATACATCAAAAAGATCATCCATCATGATCAACTAGGATTTATTTCACACATGCAAGGATGGTACAATATTCGAAAATTCATCAACGTCATCCACCACATCAACAAAAAAGAGGTACAAAAACCACATGATTATCTCCATAGATGCTGAAAAAGCATTTGAGAAAATTGAACATCTATTCATGATAAAAACTCTCAACAAAATGGGTATAGAGGGCAAGTACCTCAACATAATAAAGGCCATATATGACAAATCCACAGCCAACATCATACTTAACAGCGAGAAGCTGAAAACTTTTCCTTTAAGATTGGGAACAAGACAAGGATGCCAACTCTCCCCACTTTTATTCAACATAGTTCTGGAGGTCCTAGCCACGGCAGTCAGATGACACAAAGAAATAAAAGGCATCCAGATTGGTAAGGAAGAAGTTAAACCGTCACTATTTGCAGATGATATGATATTGTACATAAAAAACCCTAAAGAATCTACTCCAAAACTACTAGTCTAATATCTGAATTGAGCAAAGTTACAGGATACAAAATACATACACAGAAATCTGTTACATTCCTATACACTAACGATGAACTAGCAGAAAGAGAAATCAGGAAAACAATTCCATTCACAAGTGAATCAAAAAGAATAAAATACCTAGGAATAAACCTAACGAAGGAAGTGAAAAGACCTATACCCTGAAAACTACAAGACATTCATAAGAGAAATTAAAGAAGATACCAATAAATGGAAATACATCCCATGCTCATGGATTGGAAGAATTAATATTGTTAAAATGGCCATCCTGCCTAAAGCAATCTACAGATTCAATGCAATCCTTATCAAAATACCAACAGCATTCTTCAGCAAACTAGAGCACATCGTTCTAAAATTCATATGGAACCACAAAAGACCCCAAATAGCCAAAGCAATCCTGAAAAAGAAGAATAAAGCTGGGGGGATTATGTTCACTGACTTCCAGCTCTACTACAAAGCCACTGTAATCAAGACAATTTGGTACTGGCACAAGAACAGAACAATAGACCAATGGAACAGACTAGAAAGCCCAGATATAAACCCAAGCATATATGGTCAATTATTATACAATAAAGGAGCCATGGACATACAATGGGGAAATGACAGCCTCTTCAACAACTGGTGTTGGCAAAAGTCAACAGCTACATGCAAGACAATGAAACTGGATTATTGTCTAATCCCATACACAAATGTAAACTCAAAATGGATCAAAGATCTGAATGTAAGTCATGAAACCATAAAACTCTTAGAAGAAAACATAGGCAAAAATCTCGAATATAAACATGAGCAACTTTTTCCTGAACGCATCTCCTCAGGCAAGGAAAACAAAAGCAAAAATGAACAAATGGGACTACATGAAACTAAAAAGCTTCTGTACAGCAAAGGACACCATCAGTAGAAAAAGGCATCCTACATTATGGGAGAATATATTTATAAATGACATATCTGATAAGGGGTTAATATCCAAAATATATAAAGAACACACATACCTCAACACCCAAAAAGTAAATAACCCAATTAAAAAATGGGCGGAGTATATGAACAGACACTTCTCCAAAGAAGAAATTCAGATGGCCAACAGGCACATGAGAAGATGCTCCATATCGCTAATTATCATAATGAGATATCACTTCACACCAGTTAGGATGGCCAATATCCAAAAGACAAGGAACAACAAATGCTGGCTAGTGTGTGGAGAAAGGGGAACCCTCCTACACTGTTGGTGGGAATGTAAATTAGTTCATCCATTGTGGAAAGCAATATGGAGGTTCCTCAAAAAACTAAAAATAGAAATACCATTTGACCTGGGAATTTCACTCCCAGGAATTTACCCAAAGAAAACAAGATCCCAGATTCAAAAAGACTTATGCACCCCTGTTTATTGCAGCACTATTTACAATAGTCAAGACATGGAAGCAACCTAAGTGTCCATCAGTAGATGAATGGATAAAGAAGATGTGGTACATATACACAATGGAATACCATTCAGCCATAAGAGGAAAACAAATTCTACTATTTGCAACACCATGGACAGAGCTAGATGGTATCACGCTCCATGAAATAAGCCAGGCAGAGAAAGACAAGCAACAGGATTTAACTCATTTGTGGAGTAAGTATACAATGAAGCAAAACTGAAGGAAGAAAACAGCAGCAGACTCAGACTCCCAAGAAGTGACTAGTGGTTACCAAAGGGAAAGGGGTTAGGGAGGGAGAAGGGGATTAAGAGGCATTATGATTGGCACACATAATATACGTAGGTCACAGGGAAGGCAGTATAGCACAGAGAAGACAAGTAGTGACTCTATAGCATCTTACTATGCTGATGGACAGTGACTGCAAAGGAGTGTGTGTGGGGACTTGATAATATGTGTGAATGTAGTAACCACAATGTTGCTCATGTGAAACCTTTATAACATTCTATATCAATGATACCTTAATAAAAAAAAACATTAAGGAACATTGTTCTACAGGAAAGCCAACTGGAGGCTGCTGGCTGAGTAGATGAGTAACTTGTGTTTTTTAAGGTGGTTCTCTGCAGAAGTCACCAAATTATACCTACACTAAAAGAAATTCTCTGAGACAGTTCTATGAAAATCATTAGCATAATTTATATGAAGATTATTGCATAACACCACACAATACCCTTGCAGTGAGGTCCCAGAAATTTCTTAGTCCTTTAATCTTTAAAAATTTTTAATTCCATTTTATGCCCATTCCATAAAGCATAAAAGTGTTTATTTCCCTTTTTATATTAGCCCCTAAAAAGTTAAGAACCAATACTATGGATCTCCGGCAAACAACAGAATCTTTTGATGTGTCTTGAAGGTACTAACCTTGCCTCTGATTTCATCCTTTCTCCTCCCACACTCATTTCAATGCCAAATTTTTCAATTATTTTGTATCTTATCACATAGTACTAGGTATCTTTATGAGCCACGCAAATCCTTTTTAGAACAAAGGAGGGTATAAATCAATCTAAAATGTGTAATGCACTGTGACTAGGACATAGGGGTATCCAAGACGTATCAGAGGATGGCCTTGTCTCCAAGCCTTCGAGGAGCTGTTCAGTGACAGGGGCACACATGACACAGCCCTGCAAGGGCAATGTTACAGGGGGGCAAGAACAAAGCCCTGGGGAGCACCGAGCAGGAAGCACCATACATTCTACAGCTTCACTGAAAATAAAAAACACTCCCCTTCTGAGCTCCCCAGGTATCTCTATTGTTGCATTTATGATCCTATGTGGAAAAATTTGTTTACATGTTGCCCGTTAAGGCACTGAGTTCCCGGCAGAGGAGGGACCTTGCCACATCTTTGTTCCCCAGAGTGTGATCCAAAAATCTGGCACAGAGGAGATGCTCAATAAATGCCTGCTGAATGAGAAGCTTTTAGCAGGCAGAAAAGTGAGCCAGCACTGCAGGCAGAGCAACCAGTGTGAGCAAAGATGGCATGTCTGTGCAGTGAGACCAATGTCAAGGGTACAAGAATGTGGGGTCTACTGAGAGCTAAGGCTGGAAAAATTCCTGAGGCCCAGAATGCTACATGACACTTGAAAAGCAATGTCCTCGCTATTTTTTGGATACCCCTGCATACTGTAGTCTTTTGTACTTCTTAGTTACACAGAATTCTTTCTGCAACCAGACTCACCATAGCTCTGTGTCATATTTATTGTTTAATTTCTATGAGTATCTAGTATTACAGTTCTTGTAAGGGAGAATAGTGACGAAGATCTACCTGGCCAGAAAACAGCCTGAATAGGCCCATCCTGACTGAAGGAGTTATCCTGAGGAAGGCGGACATCCATTTGGCCAGCTACAATCAACTGGTTTCATTTCTGAAGCTCAACAGACGAGTGTCATAGGAGTGCCCTCAGATGCTGAGATACGCCCACCATGTTCTTAGGGGTTATTTAGATTTGGTAACATACTTATTCAAATGACCAGAAAATGAACTCAAGGATAACAGAATCTTTATTCTAAGCCTAGGCTCTCTGAGAAGTGACTCCTTAAGAAAAGTGAAAAATGCCAACACTTCTCCCAACAAGGAAGAGGACACATGAAGAACCCAAGGACATACAAAAGAAAAAAGCAGAACTAACATAAAACATCCCAGAAAGGGAACATGCTGTTTAAATGAACTATGGAGAAAGTTTTCAGATTCAACTTTGGCAAGACCAAGATAATGTACTGAGAGTACAAATAACTTTAGTGATTCATATGCTCTGCCCCAGAATAAAAGCTCAACTATAATGCTACCTTGCCCTGGTTCCAATGCATGGTTACACTGAATATTTAGTATATGCTGCTGGATGCTTCTGGAAAACAAGTACAGTGTCTATAAAATGGGGTGCCTGCAGTGGGGGAGCTTAGAATACGATGGAGGAACTTGAGGCCATGTCCATGAACTTACACAAACAGCACGAGGCTGCAAACATTGAGTGACAGAGGAAGAACAATTACTTTGAATTTGAACAATTACTTGTGAAGCAAGTAAGACCCAGACAAGTAGAAACAAGAGTCTGGGATAAATATTTAACTGAATATAGCAGTATAGCACATGGATGCTTAATATGTAGGGCAAACACAGAATGTATGGTCCAAAAAGAGACACTTCTTCAGAGTAAAAGGGGTATTGAAATTAATTAACAGGTAGAAATGATCTAAAATAGGCACAGACTGACCTGTTGCAGGAAAATGGAGATACACAGTCATTCAAGCCACAGGAAGCCATTGAGTATGTATGTGGATTTGGGTGATGGAATGAGAATGGAATGGTAGGGGTAAATGCAGGACTTGCTAGTGACTGAATATGGTGGGAAACCGAAAAATCTAGGTGAATAGTCCTTCAAAGAAAATTGGAGGGGAAGCTTGCTGAAATTGCTATGAGCTTAAGTTTAAAGATGGGACCATCCAGTGGAGTGCCCAGTGGGAGCAGAGAGACAGGGGACTAGAACTGAGGACAGGCGTTCAGAAATAAGCTGTGGGGCCTCAGTAGCTGGAGTAATGGGAGTAGATGCTGAGAGGGAGTCCCATTACCAAGTCCTCATCTGAAGTGTCACCAATTCTCATCCTCTACAATGCCCTTCACCCACAACAGTTAAGCCTTCTCAACTTCCCACTTGCTGTGCCAAATGTCAAGGAGCTTGTAATTCCATTAAAACATCAAATTAAACATCTCTGGCAATTCTTCTATTTTCACAGAGCTTTTAATATACATTCTATTTGCTAATAAAATCTCCCAGTTTTAAGCCTTATGTTTTTGCACTAAACGAGACAATAAAAAACTTGGAACATAATACCTCTTTTCATAAATAATCTTTTTTATTTTTGGCTAATAGAGTGATTCAAATATTTTTAAATGATATGATTACTTTTCAGAGAAATTTAGCTGCTGCTTCCAACTAGAGCATCCAGCAAAGGAGGAAAAATAAATAATTTCACAGAACTGGTTGTGAAAATATGCTGGTGAGGAAAATATTAATGTCTTTTTCCCAGTAGGTGTGCGAGGAGGAGAAATCTGGATGGCTGAAGATACAAGTATAAGCGTGTTCACACTTAGGCAGCGAGGGTCCCAGAGAGCCCGAGGGTCCCAACCTTGGCCAGCAAAGCAAACTCTTCTCACCCTGAGTAATCCCAAAAAGTCAGGACAGAGCAGAGCCAGGCATTGACTAGACTGAGCAGTTAACTAGGAGGAAAAAAAATGAGTAAGCAGCAATTTTCTGCCATCCCACACACAGGGAGCTACTTCGGCATTCTCCTTGGCTCAGAAAATTCCAAGTACTATGTAAGCCTCAAAGACAGGTTCAAAATGCACTTGTTAGCAGCGATTTCCCAAATTTCATACCCTACTGAGATCACTAAGAGCCCATATCCAAAGTCTGAAGGCTAGAGCCAGTTAATGGACTTTGGATGGCACTATTCTCCAGAGCGGAGGGCTGCAGAAGGCTGTCCCTAGTCTCGCCACATTAGCGCCACAGTACGGACTGAATTCCATCTCAGCTGAACTAGTAGAAACCATTCACTTAGTCCAACACCAAGTATTTGCTGACTCTGAGGTTTCACATTAATACATGAAAAGAACAGAAAGAATTAAGAGTGTTTTGTGTTTGAAACACATTGGCTCATCCTACACTTCCTATTTCCATAACTGCCTCAAAATTCAAAGAAGAAAAACATAACCGGGCTTTGCATTCCACTACTTTAAACCTTGCCTTCCTTAAGTCTGCATTAGAGAAAAGCAAAGCCAGGCACTTATGAGAACAGGTTTAGGCAAATTAGAGTTTAAAGAAAAGCAGTAGCTTGTTTGCCACCCAGCACCTGCCTCGTGAGGCCTCCAGATGTTACCACACAGTGCCATCCCGCAGAAGGGACTGAGAATGTCTCAAGCATGGAAAAGGTTATGAGTCTTCACAGCCAAGTGAGATTTTCTGAACCTCTCAGCAACACTAGTATGGTTTATACCCATCTGAGTCACGCCCTACTGAAGAATCCACTTCATGACTAAGAGATTTCCTATGAATGCCAACGTTGAAGGCTACTTTTGCTTCACAAAAACAAAAACCAACCAAACAAACAGTTGTTTAGGACAACCTTCTTGGCTGAAGGACTGTTCACATCACAGCCTTTCTTTATGTCCCCAAGGGGTGCTAAGAACCAGCACCGGGAGGCAGATTTCAGAAGCTTTCCCGACAAACACAAGTCAGGGATAAGGTGTTCGATATGCAAAGTCTTTTATTTAAAATTTTGAAAAGTTAAGACTGATGTCCACCTCAGTATATGCCATTCCCATTAGAAGGAGGAATGACAGTTTCAAGCTTGTGCAGAGCTCATTTTTGTTTACAGAACTCTGTAGGCACTTTAGAAGTGAAGCTTGGCTTCAAAATACAAACACTGGGGGCTTTGGCTCAACCTTTTAATATAAAAAAATCCACTGATGTACAAAAATGTGAAAGTGTGACAATGACAACATATGAAATCCTGTGACTGAAAGTCCCCTCAAGTGCACACCATAGTGCACATGCCCGCCCACACGTACTCTGGTGTGGGAACATAAACTAATGCGAACCAGTGCCACTGAGAAGTGCCAACATGTGCATCCTCCATTCCACCAAACACACGCCAGTATCTACTCCACACACTCAGAAACAGAAAGGGCAGCATCTTCCAGAGCCAGCAAGGAGGGCTTCTTACTCACGATGGACCAGCACAAATAAACCCAGCAGGAAGAGTACAGCATACTAGAAAATAAACACAGAGCCACAAGTCAGAGAAGCTTTCAAAAGTATAAAATCCTTAGTTAGTTAATAAACTGGCCTGTGTTACCACAAGAAACTATTAAACTAAACTATCCAGTAAGTCTTTCATCTTTTAACTGTTATCCATTTAATAATTTCCAAAATTAAACAAAAGATCACATTTTTAATGAAATACACAATAGAGGGTCTTACCTTAAATTTAGGATAGTCATTCATGAGGATTGTCACAATCCCAATATAAGGAACGAATCTAAGCACAACAAACAAAAAACTAATGAGCACAGAACTTCTAGGTAGCTGTTATCATTTACTGAACATTCTCAGTATCGTCCCTACAATACTAATTTTCAGCTCACAAAGTCCATTTGTATATTTCGTCCTATTAGATCCTTCCAACAGCCCATGTGATAGGGAAGTTAGGAACATCACCCTTTCATAGATGAGGAAACAGATGCTCATGTCCCAGGTACGTGGCTTCTGTGCAAGTAGGACCAGTACCAGGTCCAAGGTCTTGGACCTCTAGTTGGGGACTCTAAGGCCACCTGCTGACTCAGTGCGAGGGCCTGGTTCTGCCATCAGGGAGCTGTCAATCTAGTTGAGGGGACAGGTAAACACAGCCGGATCATTACCAGGTACTTCATGCTGAGTGTAAGAGCGCTATTATAGTACTTCACATTTCACCACCCTCTCATTTCTTAACCATCTGTAATCTGGCTTTGGCTCTCTTAATCCTGAACCTTTTTCTACAACAGTTTAAGTCACCAAATGCAGTAGAGCAGTCTCAGCCCCAGCTGCCTTGACATCTCTGCAGCATTTGGCTGTGACGACTACAAACCTGCCCCCAACACCCCTCCTTGGTTTCTGTAATGCGCCACAAATCTATTTTTCCACCTATCTCTTGGCTGCTGTCCTTTTTTTTTTCACTAGCTTTTCCCTTTTGCCCCTACAGTTTGTCCCTTCGAACTAGGTAAAACTACCCATTAAATAACCTCACAGCACCTGATATATTTCCCTTGCCATCTTCCTCACAGTTTAATTACATGATTAGCTGCATAAGAAGCTATACAGGATCTGCCTCCCTACTAGACTCTAAGTTCTAGCAGGGAAAACTTGATGCCAGCACTGCTCCCACTGTACCACCCTCAAGGCCAAACCTAACAGCTCGCACACAGCAGGGATCCCGTGAATACTGCCTGAGTGAGTCTGAATGTCCAGGTCTCTCCTTTTCTCTTTTCCTCGGGATCTCATTTTCTCCCCAGACTTCGTTCTCCCCTCTACACAAGATTCCTCATGATCACAAGAATTCAGGAGAGAAAGAGGAAGTTGGCAGGGTACCACTGGCTGGGGAGGAAGCAGCAGTTAACACATACACAACTTTCTTCTTTTCCCTCCTCTGTCTCTGCTGAACTCCAGAGTGGGCAGGCAACCCTGCCCTAGAGAAGGGGGACTGGAATGCAGTGGAGACTGAACTCTCCATACTTTAAACCAGCCCAGAGACCTTTACTCAGGGCATCTACAGCCTCTGCACCACCCCAAAGGTGCACCATCAAATTATCTCCCATGGAACACCTCCACCAGCAAAGCCTTAGGCAAACTTGACTAACGGAAATTTTGTCTTTGGTGCATTTCACTTCCTTTCAAGAATTCCTCTTACTTCCCGTCGCCTGGTTCTCATCGTCCCTTCTGGTGGTGTCACCAAGACCCATCTCTCTCCCTGTCCCCAAGCTCCCCATTCTGTAAGCTAGTGTTTCATAGAACCCAGACCTCCTTTGCCAGAATCACTTGGATGACTTGTTTAAATGCAAAAGGCTCCATCTTCCCCAGATTTACTAAGTCAGAGCATCTCTGGAAGGTGGGGCCCAAATGATAATTATGTACAGGAAGCACAATTCTAGCAAGTGAACTGCATGGAACAGGCATGTGGTGGCAAATAATATTTCCTCTTAGGGCCCATACTTCAGTTTAAACCCCCTGTACCTTTAAAGGCTGAAAAGTAACAGTCACTAAGGAACAGCAGAGCTAAGCTCCTGGAGTGTGATAGAGGTTTCTAGTTTTAATACACGTATTTTTTCTTTTTAATGCAGTAACTCTTGTTACTTCTTTTCTCTCATCTATAGTACCTCCACTAAACCAATAGCAAAGGTTCAGGATTAAGAGAGCCAATTTAAGAATGTAAAGACAAATATGTTATAGTAAAATGCAGACTTTAAGCTATAAAAACATCTGATTTTATTAAAACAGTATCAGGCTGATAATTCTGGACTGAAGACCAAGCAGCAGCCATTTCACGGGCTAAGACTTTCACTGTGACCTCCACGCCATGACATCTGTGCTCGAAGCCCCACAGCCTTTGGCTCCCAGTAGCCACATCATCTGCTTATGAGTTACCCAGAGAGACATTTTTTCCCCTAAAGTTGTTTTTTCCTTACCCACAACTGAAATGGTAGCAGCTTGATCTTCAACAGTAATATAAACAAGATATAAGGCTGCCAGAATGTGACAGGCAGTCCAAAGTCAAACAAAAGACAACCATTTCTATCACTGTTTCCCTCCATGGACAGAGACAGCAAAGAGCTGTTAAATACACAGCGCCTCTATCAGGGGCCATCTGCAATTCAGATCAGTTGCACTTTTTCCCTACTCTGCTCAGATAAACTCTACTAAAGGAGAGTTGATAATAAGAAGGTTTAAAATAAGTAAAACAAATGCCACCCACAAAGCCAACACCAGTGCCAGCCTGTGCCAAGGTAACTGCTAGTAGGCAGAGTGTGGATGAACGCACATCCCTGAGAGCTGGTGCATCAAAGGCGCTGCTGAGGAGCGAGCTTCAGGAGGGAGACCTAGCTGCTGATGTTCTGGGGGAAAATAACTTTGTCAGATGTCAAAAGTAGCCTACATTTTGGGACATGTGGACTCCAGTAGCTGAGTTAAAAATGACTGTTTCTGTCCCAGAATGATTTAACGACGAAGTACATTTTAAAAGCGTCATCCATTAAACTGATTCCATTCAAAAGAGAGCTCAACTCCTCTGCTCTTATTTTTTTATTCCTCTTCTCACTGCACCTCCTCTCTATGCCGACCTGCCAGCCCCCCACCTTTTCCTCCCGCTGCTCTCTGCTCCTTTGCCTGACAGGCCCTTTTGTGTTTTTCAACTTTCTGAATTTAGAAACAATCACCCCTATTAAACTTAGTTGGTTCAGTTTTAGTTTCATTTTCTAAAACTGTTTTTATTATATGCTACAACATGAATGAACCTTGAAAACATGACGCTAGGTGAAAGAAGCCAGACATAAAAGACTATGTATTATAAGGTTGTTTATATAAAATGTCCAGAACAGACAATCCATAGAGACAGAAAGTAGGTTAGTGGGTGCCAGGGGCTACAGGGAAACAGGGATGGGGAATGACTACAAAGGTGTATGGAGTTTTCCTTTTGGGGTGTGGAAGTATCCTGGAATGAGGTAGTGGTGGTGGTCACACAACTATATGAATAGAATCAAACTTGCTGAATTGTGCACTTTAAAATTGTGGACTTCATATCCCAATATATGTGAATTATATCTCAATAAAAATTTTAAAAATTAGTTTTTATCTAGGGCCTTAGGCCTCAGTGTAAAATATTTTAATGTGCAGCTACTGAAAAAAATTTTTTTTAATGCGTAAAAGACGTGTACCACAGTCAAAGACTAGGCTGCAGAAAAGCTCTAGCCTCAAGGTCTGGGTACAGCCTGACTTTTAAGTATCAGTTTAGTGTTTTATAAACAATTTCCATAAAGGAGGTGATATGCCCATTAAGTATCAAGGTAGGTGTTGGCATAATCAATGGAAAGTTAAGTTTGTACAGTTAAGAGTCTATAATCCTGCTGTTCATGTTCCAAATGTTTACATTTCATGGGAAGTTACTTAATTCAGGGAATGCCAGGCTATTACTTTTTTTTTTTAATTAAAAGCCACAAAAAGGTCTATATTCAAGGTTGGGATTTTATAAATAACATTATAGTTTCGGATTTTTCAAAGATTTTAAAAAAATTCTTTGGAAAGACAAGTTACTTGAGTGAAAGCCAGGCTCTCTTATCCTTTCATAGGATGTTACATCTTTTACCCAAACAGGGGCCAGAGTGGGCAGACAGCTGCATCAAATACCTAAGAATCAAGATTCAAAGAGATACTGTGTTATACTGGTAGGAATATAAATAAAACCGTATGGCAAAATTTGTCAAGAGCCCTAAAATAGGTGTATTTTTCATCCAGTAATTCCACTTTTAAGAATTTACTATGAAGAAATGATTGGGCAGAGGCACTGAGATATATGTAACAAAAATGCTCATCATGACACTGTTCACAATTAAAATAAAAGGAAACAAAAGTGTCCAACAATAGGAGATGGACTAAATGAAAATACTGTCTATCCACACTGTGGAACAGCACACAACATTGAAAATGATGATATAGAGATAATCCTTTGATTTGTAAACATACTAATAACTTTGAGGGATAAAAAAAAAAAGATTACAAGCAGCATGACTCTTCTCCCCCACACACAGCATGTGTTTATCTATACATACACCTATATACTAGTTTCTGTATCTTTATATTTGAGGCTAAAAGAACATAAACCAGAAGTTAAATATGCAGGGGAGGGGAAGGAGAGAAGTGACTACTTCTCATGACTGTTACTTTCTTATGCTTCTACAGCAATCTGTACATTTACTATTAAAGGAAAAACAAAAAGATTCCAAGAGGTTGATGAGTTTGACCACATTAGCAGCACCTTGGGAACTGAGAGAGATGGAGACTGACTTCTCAGGAACACTGGTAACTTAATTTGGATTATAAAACATGGTTAGCTCCATCACAGGAAACCAAGTTCCCTTGAAATGGAGGCATGTACAGAACCCCAGTTCTGCAGAAGACAAAACACCCTGATGGTTGTTCTGTTCCGATCTCTCTGGCCCCAAGTTGAGCATCTCTCATGCTGTAACTTAGGCAGCTTTCACTTAATGACTCATCACTTCTCCATGGGGACAGGACTCCTCAGTGTGGCAGCCTGAATCCACAGTGTCTGTTCTAGGTCAGAAAGAACAGATGCTCTGACAGTGGTAAGAGAGTCACGTGGCATCTAAATAGTGAGAACCAGCAGCTCCCCACTTCGTAAGCGTTATGCCAGTGGTTCTGGTATGATGGTTAAGAGGGTGGGCTCCAGAGTCAGCCAGCCACTACTAACATCACTGTGAGCTTAGATAAGCAGTCTAACTCATCTGTGTTTCCTCATCTATGGAATGGCAATATTAGGGTTGTTTGAGGTTAAAAGGAGGTAATACTTGAAAAGCACTGACAGTGAGTCTCTGACATATAGTAAGCCCTAATAAACGTGAGTTATTGTTAATGCCATTAATAACATGAAGGTAGTAACAATCCGATACTTCCTCATACCAATAACTTACAATTCCTGTCCTCCACTGATCTGTTCTCCTGATAAAATCTGAAATAAACAGGCTTAATATAACTTTTAATTTCATTTAACCTCAATAATTTCAAGACTAGAAATAAAACAGTATGGAACCAGTTAACAGGATAAAATTAATTTAGATGAATACTTAAGTTGCTGACTCAATAAATACTTGAGAAATGTAAGCTTCATGAAGCAGGACTGAAACTGCTCTGGATCCCCAAAGCCTAGCACAGTATAGACATCAGAGTACATGGAAGGTGCCCAATACCATTTCTTGAATGAATTAAGTAAACAAATTAATTTTTGAAACTATCACTCCAATGCCTCATCTCATCATTAATATTCTATTCTGTCATTGCACCCCATCACCCCCCCACCCTGGAGAAGTATACCTTAAGTTTTAGATGCATTTTAAGAAGCATACTTTTTCAAACGACATAGGGTAATCTGGTAGAATGAGCACCAAACTATTATAATGAACTGTATAGGATCAGACAATGTAATAGAGAGGGCCATGTTTCAAGTGACATGAAAAGCTCGGTAACGTCCCTCTGTACTCACCCCCTGGCTCTCCCCACGACATCTTTCTTCTCTAGCCAATGTTGTCCTTGTTTATAGAGGCCTCGGTCATCAACTGCATTATTATCTCCTTTGGTCAAAAACTTGACATGCCCATTTTGCCTTAAAAGAGTAAGGAAAACCAAGCCATCAAATACCTTCATGCCATTTGAAAGCATGAAATCTGTTCTTGTTCACCAAAATTTAGTGTGGTATTTTATCACAATTTTTAATGTCGAAATATTTACTCAGCTAAAAGGATGTTCGTAACTGTGTGGCTTATAATAGCGAAAAACTGAAAATAAGCTAAAAGTCTAACACTCAGGAGTTGAAATACTAGGCTGGGCATTAAGGATAATGTTATAGGACAACATTTAATGACATTGGAAGATCACAAATATTTTATTAAGTGAAGAGAAGATTACAAAAATAGCAGGCACAGTACAATCTCATTTTTATATTAAAATAAACACAAACCACCAATTTTCTGGAAATAATAAAGAGCAAAGGAACACATTAAACTACCCCCACTGGATGTAACTGCCAAAATGAAGACTCTGGGGAACTAAAGAATGACCCAGTTTATTTAACCAGTAAGTTGTAAGGAACAAAGAAAGTTGGAGGAAGAATTTACAGATTAAATAAGAGACTATAAAAGGCCATATCAACCAACTGCAACCAAGAATCTTATTTGAATCTGGATTCAAACAGTTTTAAAAAAGTTATGATACAATTGGAAATTTGAATAAAGACTGGAAACTTAATGACACAAAGGAATGATTGTTCATATTTTTTAGTTGTAACCATGCTAATTGGTTATCTTTCTTAAAAGTTCATTGATTACATTTTATATATGTTTACTAAAGTATTTATATATGACATGACATGATATCTAGGATTTGATTCAAAATAATAATACAGGCAGGAGAATTGGAAGAGGTGGTAGTATAGTGGAGTGAATTGGCCATACATGAATAATTACTAGGACTGGGTGACAGTACATGGGAGTTATTATACTACTTTGTTGACTTTTGTGCATGTTAGAAATTCTCCATATTAAAAAAATGAAAGAACATAAAAAAGATATTAAACAAGATCTAAAATGACAGACTAAGGTGCAAACAGGGGCTATCTATGGCTTTCTTTAGCTTACCTTTAGTTTTTTTTTCTCCAACACACATACATTGCTTTTACATGTCAGGGTTTAAAGGAACAGCATTTTGCTTGATCAGAAAATTACTAGTTTAATTCTAAAGAACCATGAGGTTTCTGGAAACTTTCAAATTTAATTGAAAGCAAAGTACATTTTACAGTCCAATAAATACTATCTTAAAGTCAATTCAAGAGAGGCTCGGTTAACCACTATACAAGAAAAGTAGAAAATTAGCTTCAGACTCCTACTGACTGATGTGACTCTGATTCTTAGCCAGACACTGGCTCACGAAACACTCAATCTGCACATGAAACTAAATTGGGAGGTGTTGCAAACACCAAAAGCAGTTAACTGAAAACAGTCACATTACAAATGAGATTCCAATTAGGAAAAATGCAAATATATACAGAGAAAAATAATGTGTAGCAGACAGCTCAGTAAGTGAGAGAATGTCTGAAAAATCCTGGAGGTAACAAGAGGACAGGTGCCAAGAGGGGCCAGTTGCCAGAGTGGAAGTCAGGAGCAGTAGGAAGGACGAGTCAATCCAACCATGAAAATAACAGCCACCTCACAGCAGCAGCAAAGTAACATCACATTGGCGGAGAGAAAAGTGGGAAAAAATGGGAAGCTCCCAGGGAAGGAAAGGAGAAGGATGCTACAGAAGATCCGGGCTATTCTCAAAGACTTGATTTGCCAACAAAACAAACACACACACTCAATTCCCCCCACTCTGGGATGTAATTAGGAGAGACCACTAGAGCTGTGTGAAAAAGTACAGGTCTCCTTCCTCCACTTAACAGTATAACAGTTCTCCTATGAAATGTGCTCCTATGAAACCTGCTATTAAGAACCCACCACAGCACTTCAAAACCCTCCTCAAAATCCTGATGGACGGCACACTGGTGCAAGACTTTTATACGGAGATTTCTCCCTTGTTAGCATGGGACCAAACGTTTAATATTATCTACCTCCAAAGAGCTTAGAGCTCTCACAATGTAATTCAATCATCATAATATGGTAATGTTAGGAGGGAGGAAACAACCACTTTATAAGTAGGAAAAAGACAGATCCAGAAAAGCCAAATGGGTGCAAAATAATTTGCACATAAAAAGCAAAGCTAAGGACAAAGTCATCCCAAAGGCAAAATTTATCTTTCAAAACACTTGATCACATGCCAGTATTCAATCTCATCACATGTTCTATAAGCTGAGTTTACTAAACACAGAGGTAGGCTGTAAAATTAAGATGAAGTAAGAGTTTATATGTGGGAAAATGTAAGTTTTAAGAATGACTAACAAGCTAATATGAGGAGCTACCAAGAAAATTAAGGTAACTGATAACATTTAAAAGCAGTATCACCTTTTAAATTAAAAAACAAACTTCATTATCCCCTAGCTCTTTTGTAACTCATCTGTTTTGGAAGAAAACAGAAAGAACAGGTAAGGGGAGAAAAGGATTCAAAGAGACTTTTCGCTGTCTGCCAAAGTGCTTATCTCACAGGCCCCAGGTGAGAGCCAGGAATAATGATTCTTATTTTTTTTACTTAATTAAAAATACAGTAACTAGAACAGACTAATAGTTACCAAAGGGAAAGGGACTGGGGAAAACGGGTGGGAAGGGAGGGAAAAGAGGGAAAAAGGGGCATTACGATTAGCAGATGTAATGTTGGGGGGGCACGGGGAGGGCTGTACAACTCAGAGAAGACAAGTAGTGATTCTATAGCATCTCACTACGCTGATGGACAGTGACTGTAATGGAGCTGGTGGGGGGGACCTGATAAAGGGGTAGTTCAATAACCATAATATTTCACATGTAATTGTAGATTAATGATAATAAAATAAATTATATTAAAAAATATATATATAGTAACTGTAACAAGTGCAGGAGGTGGCTGAGTCTTTTTTAGAAACAGTGCCAATGACTTTTTCTCAATTTGCTATTGTGATCACATATTGGAAGTGTCAATGTTCCTGACAAGAGAATTTTGCCCGAGCTCAGCAGTGCATTAGAGGTAAGCCCTGGATTACATGTGCTTTTCCTCTAGTCAGATAGTTCAGTATACACAGTTAGTCTCATTTGGAGGACAGGCAGGACTAGGCAAATGACTACACTGGGCACAAAGAACAGATTCAAACTCATGGACCTGTTACCATCTTATTAAGCAACACTTGTCAAGTTGATCCTTCAGCTCAGGGATCTTTGCATATGTGGTAATACCAGGTATATATTCTACCACATGTTCATGAGATAATCATGTTACAAAATAATACTGACTAGATCCCAAGTGTCGTATGGGGGAAATGTTTATGAAATAAAGAGAATTACCCTGAATTTAACACTACCTCTGGGTGCTAGGATTACATGTGATTTTGTTTTCTGTGTTTTCCATTGTACACAGTATCATGTGCCATAATACATATATAGTAAGATGTTCATAAGACAGAAATTCAACATATGAAAGAGCTTTATATGAGATTTACAAATTTACAAAGGCATTCATTACATAAGAAGCAGGTGGAGGAGGAAAGGAGGAATGAGACGAGAGAGATCAGCGATACAATCCCACCTTTATTCTGAAAGCTCAGGGTTTTACCAAAAAACAAGGGTAAGATGAGAGAAATGAGTAATGCAAAAAAGCCAGCCTGAAAATGCTCAAAACACACTTATTACTACAAAACCTTAATTCATTTTGGTTGTCATTTGGTCCCACTTTAACAACTAAAAAATGTTATATTATTAAATCAAATGATTATCACAACCAGGTATTTTAGTCTTCCCAAAGGATAAAAGAAACTTGGAAACTTCAGAACATTAATAGGATCTATTATCTAAACAGCACTGCAAGTTGAAGGCATCTCAAGAACCTAAAATAAATCACAAAAAACCCCACGTTATAAGTATCATACAGCTCAAAACATTCACATTAAAAATTCTTTTTAAAATTTAAGGAATTTGCAGTTAATATAGTATCTGTCAATGGACCTGCTCTGAAACAAAATGATCTGTTTTAAAATAAAAGACTCACTCAATTCCAAAGGGTCACACATAAAAACGGACAACTCTAGTTAAAGCAGGGCCTAGGTGTAATTTGATTTTCTCTGATAAATTCAGGGGAATTGGTTCTGCTTTGTTCATGAAGGGCAGCGCTGAGAACAAAGAACACAAATCCACTTTGAGAATCTGCGAAAACACTACTTGTATGGAATAAACCTTCAAAATTCCAAAAGGAATTTCTGAAGAAATTTTATTCCTTCCTAGTCGATAATAGAATGTCACTTAAAAATAATAATCTTTCGAGACTTCCGGGAAGATGGCGGTGTGAGCAGGGCGGCAGAAATCTCCTCCCAACACTATATTTATCTACGAAAACACCGAAAATACATCTATTCCTAAAAGAGAGACGAGAATACACAGGAAAGCGCACAGCGTGCAGCTACACCCGAGAGGACTCGGCACCCCAAGGGGCGGGTAAGATACGGAGCCGCGACCCGGCGGGACCCGAGCCCTCCCCCACCCCAGCGCACCGGCGGGAGGAGAGGATTCAGAGCCGGGAGGGAGAGGAAGCACACCCCGCGAAGTAGCCAGCCCCGGGTGATCTGCACGGGGAGCGCTGACCCACATTGCGCAGTGCAGCGGAGATTGGAGAGACAGAGGGGCAGGATCTGAGCGGGAACGCGCCAGGGGGCTTGCAGCCGGCTCCGGGAAGGAAAAAAAAAGCGCGCGCTTTCTTCAGCGGTCTTAAAGAGACAGGAGCCCAGCGGAGGAGCCGGATCGCCCCAGCACACTCAGCCCAGCAGGCTGGGAGTCCTGGGGAGTTTCAGACGCCTTAGCTGGCGACTGAGGAAGCGTAGCCATACTTAACACTTCTCACTGAGATCAGCAGCCTCCTATTCGTTCCCACCCCTGCCAGAGCGATAAAGGGCCCTGCGGAGCGGCACAGTCACAGCTGTTGAATAGTGGGGCAATAGCGCCACCTAGAGCATTCCCACAGAATCTACGTACGGTGGGCATTTTTTTGTTTTTTTTGTTTTGTTTTGTTTTTTGTTTTGTTTTTGTTTTTTCTTTTCTTTCTTTTTTTTCTTTTTTCTCTTTCTTTTTTTTTTTCTTCTCTTTTTAAAGTCTTAAAGAGCCCAGCTGACATACGTGGCAACTATCAGTGACCAAATTATACAGTCATGAAAAGACAGAGGAATATGGTTCAGACCAAAATCAACCAGACAACCCCAGAGAGGGAGTCTGAAGGGATGGAAATGCACAGCCTCCCTGAAAAAGAATTTAGAATAAAAGTCATAACCATGCTGATGGACCTACAGAGAAATGTGCAAGAGCTGAGGGAGGAAGTGAGGGAACTGAAGAAAGACAATACAGAAATCAGACAAGCGATTGACGGGCTTAACAGCAGAATGGATGAGATGCGAGAGACTGTTAATGGAATAGAAAACAGAGAACAGGAGTACAGAGCAGCTGAGGAAGAGAGAGATAAAAGGATTTCTAGGAATGAAAGAATATTAAGAGAACTGTGTGACCAATCCAAACGGAACAATATTCGCATTATAGGAGTACCAGAGGAAGAAGAGAGAGAAAAAGGGATAGAAAGTGTCTTTGAAGAAATAATTGCTGAAAACTTTCCCTCGCTGGGGAAGGAAGTAGTCTCGCAGTCCACCGAAGCTCATAGATCTCCCAACACAAGGGACCCAAGGAAGACAACACCAAGACACATAATAATTAGGATGGCAAAGATCAAAGATAAAGACAGGGTATTAAAGGCAGCTAGAGAGAGAAAAAAGATCACCTACAAAGGAAAACCCATCAGATTATCATCAGACTTCTCAACAGAAACCTTACAGGCCAGAAGAGAATGGCATGATATATTTAACGTTATGAAACAGAAGGGCCTCGAACCAAGAATATTGTATCCAGCACGATTATCATTTAAATATGATGGAGGGATTAAACAATTTCCAGATAAACGAAAGTTAAGAGAGTTTGCCTCTCATAAACCACCACTACAGGATATCTTAAATGGACTGCTCTAGAGGGAAGCACACCTAAGGCTAAAAAGATGTCACCAGAGAAAAAAAAAATCATAGCAAAGAAAGCAGACCATCCAAATGCCAACTAAAGGCAAAGAATAAAACACCTATTATAGAAAGAATGGAGGAGGAGGAATAAGAAGGGAGAGAAAGAAAGAAACATCAGACTGTGTTTACAATAACTTAACAAGAAAGTTAAGTTACATTGTTAGATAGTAAAGAAGCAACCCTTGAACCCTTGGTAACCACGAATCTAAAGCCAGCAATGGCAATAAGTACATACCTATCAATAATCACCCTAAATGTAAATGGACTGAATGCACCAATCAAAAGACACAGAGTAACAGAATGGATAAAAAAGCAAGACCCATCTATATGCTGCCTACAAGAAACTCACCTCAAATCCAAAGATATACACAGACTAAAAGTGAAGGGATGGAAAAAGATATTTCATGCAAACAACAAAGAGAAAAAAGCCGGTGTTGCAGTACTTGTATCAGACAAAATAGACTTCAAAACGAAGAAAGTAGCAAAAGATAAAGAAGGACATTACATAATGATAAAGGGGTTAGTCCAACAAGAAGATATAACCATTATAAATATATATGCACCCAACACAGGAGCGCCAGCATATGTGAGACAAATACTAACAGAATTAAAGGAGGAAATAGACAGCAATGCATTCATCTTAGGTGACTTCAACACACCACTCACTCCAGAGGACAGATCAACCAGACAGAAAATAAGTAAAGACACAGAGGCACTGAACAACACACTAGAACAGATGGACCTAACAGACATCTACAGAACTCTACACCCAAAAGCAACAGGATACACATTCTTCTCAAGTGCACATGGAACATTTTCCAGAATAGACCACATACTAGGCCACAAAAAGAACCTCAGTAATTTCAAAAATATTGAAATCCTACCAACCAACTTCTCAGATCACCAAGGTATAAAACTAGAAATAAATTTTAGAAAGAAATCAAAAAGGCTCACAAATACATGGAGACTTAACAACACTCTCCTAATTAATCAATGGGTTAACGACCAAATCAAAACAGAAATCAAAGAATATATGGAGACTAATGACAACAACAACACAAAGCCACAACTTCTGTGGGACGCAGCAAAGGCAGTTCTAAGAGGAAAGTATATTGCAATCCAGGCCTATTTAAAGAAGGAAGAACACTCCCAAATGAATAGTCTAAAGACACAATTACTGAAATTGGAAAAAGAAGAACAAATGAGGCCCAAAGTCACCAGAAGGAGGGACATAATAAAGATTAGAGAAGAAATAAATAAAATTGAGAAGAATAAAACAATAGAAAAAATCAATAAAACCAAGAGCTGGTTCTTTGAAAAAATAAACAAAATAGATAAACCCCTAGCCAGACTCATTAAGAGAAAAAGAGAATCTACACACATAAACACAATCAGAAATGAGAAAGGAAAAATCACGACGGACCCCACAGAAATACAAAGAATCAGAAGAGAATATTATGAGACTCTATATGCTAACAAGCTGGAAAACATAGAAGAAATGGACAACTTCTTAGAAAAATACAACCTTCCAAGACTGACCAAGCAAGAAACAGGAAAACTAAACAGACCAATCACCAGTGACGAAATCGAATTGGTAATCAAAAAACTACCCAAGAACAAAACCCCTGGGCCTGATGGATTCACCTCTGAATTCTACCAGACATATAGAGAAGAAATAACACCGATTCTCCTTAAAGTTTTCCAAAAAATAGAAGAGGAGGGAATACTTCCAAACTCATTCTATGAAGCCAGCATCACTCTAATACCAAAACCTGGCAAAGACCTCACCAAAAAAGAAAATTACAGACCAATATCCCTGATGAACGTAGATGCAAAAATACTCAACAAAATATTAGCAAACCGAATTCAAAAATACATCAAGAGGATCATACACCATGATCAAGTGGGATTCATCCCAGGGATGCAAGGATGGTACAACATTCGAAAATCCATCAACATCATCCACCACATCAACAAAAAGAAGAACAAAAACCACATGATCATCTCCATAGATGCTGAAAAAGCATTTGACAAAATTCAGCATCCATTCCTGATTAAAACTCTCAACAAAATGGGTATAGACGGCAAGTACCTCAACATCATAAAGGCTATATATGACAGACCTACAGCTAACATCATACTTAATGGCGAGACGCTGAAAGCTTTTCATCTAAGATCGGGAACAAGACAAGGATGCCCACTCTCTCCACTGTTATTCAACATAGTACTGGAGGTCCTAGCCACAGCAATCAGACAAAACAAAGACATACAAGGCATCCAGATTGGTAAAGAAGAAGTCAAATTGTCACTATTTGCAGATGACATGATACTGTACATAAAAAACCCTAAAGATTCCATTCCAAAACTACTAGAACTAATATCTGAATTCAGCAAAGTTGCAGGATACAAAATTAACACACAGAAATCTGTTGCTTTCCTGTACACTAATGATGAACTAACAGAAAGAGAAATCAGAAAAACAATTCCATTCACAATTGCATCAAAAAGAATAAAATACCTAGGAATAAACCTAACGAAGGAAGTGAAAGACCTGTACTCTGAAAACTACAAGACACTCCTAAGAGAAATTAAAGAGGACACTATCAAATGGAAATGCATCCCATGCTCTTGGCTAGGAAGAATAAATATTGTCAAAATGGCTATACTACCTAAAGCAATCTACAGATTCAATGCAATCCCTATCAAACTACCAACAGCTTTCTTCAATGAACTGGAACAAATAATTCTAAAATTCATATGGAACCACAAAAGACCCCGAATAGCCAAAGCAATCCTGAGAAGGAGGAATAAAACAGGGGGAATTACACTCCCTGACTTCAAGCTCTACTACAAAGCCACAGTAATCAAGACAATTTGGTATTGGCACAAAAACAGACCCACAGACCAGTGGAACAGAATAGAAAATCCAAACATTAACCCAAACATATACAGTCAATTAATATTTGATAAAAGTGCCTTGGATATACAATGGGGAGATGACAGCCTCTTCAGCAGCTGGTGTTGGAAAAACTGGACAGCTACATGTAAGAGAATGAAACTGGACTACTGTCTAGCCCCATACACAAGGTAAACTCAAGGTGGATCAAAGACTTGAATGTAAGTCATGAAACCATAAAACTCTTAGAAAAAAACATAGGCAAAAATCTCTTAGACATAAACATGAGCAACTTCTTCATGAACATATCTCCCCGGGCAAAGGAAACAAAAGCAAAAATGAACAAGTGGGACTATATCAAGCTGAAAAGCTTCTGTACAGCAAAGGACACCATCAGTAGAACAAAAGACATCCTACAGTATGGGAGAATATATTCATAAAAAACGTATCTGATAAAGGGTTGACATCCAAAATATATAAAGAACTCATGCACCTTAGCAAACAGAAAGCAAATAATCCAATTAAGAAATGGGCAGAGGACATGAATAGACACTTCTCCAAAGAACAAATTCAGATGGCCAACAGGCACATGAAAAGATGCTCCACATCCCTAATCATCAGAGAAATGCAGATTAAAACCACAATGAGATATCACCTCACACCAGTGAGGATGGCCAACATCCAAAACACAAACAACAGCAAATGTTGGCCAGGATGTGGAGAAAAGGGAACCCTCCTACACTGCTGGTGGGAATGCAAATTAGTTCAACCATTGTGGAAAGCAGTATGGAGGTTCCTCAAAAACTCAAAATGGAAATACCATTTGACCCAGGAATTCCACTCCTAGGAATTTACCCTAAGAATGCAGCAGCCCAATTTGAAAGGACAGATGCACCCCTATGTTTATTGCAGCACTATTTACAGTAGCCAAGAAATGGAAGCAACCTATGTGTCCATCAGTAGATGAATGGATAAAGAAGAGGTGGTACATATACACAATGGAATATTATTCAGCCATAAGAAGAAAACAAATCCTACCATTTGCAACAACATGGATGGAGCTAGAGGGTATTATGCTCAGTGAAATAAGCCAAGCCGAAAAGACAAGTATCAAATGATTTCACTCATATGTGGAGTATAAAACAAAGAAAAAAACTGAAGGAACAAAACAGCAGCAGACTCACAGAACCCAAGAACGGACTAATAGTTACCAAAGGGAAAGGGACTGGGGAAAATGGGTGGGAAGGGAGGGATAAGAGGGAAAAAGGGGCATTACGACTAGCAGATGTAATGTTGGGGGGGCACAGGGAGGGCAGTACAACTCAGAGAAGACAAGTAGTGATTCTATAGCATCTCACTATGCTGATGGACAGTGACTGTAATGGGGTTGGTGGGGTGGACCTGATGAAGGGGTAGTTTAATAATCGTAATATTGCACATGTAATTGTAAATTAATGATAATAAAATAAATTATATTAAAAAAAAGAAAAAGAAAAGAAAAAGAAAATGTTCCCTGTGCACTTGAGAAGAATGGGTATGCTGTTGTGTTTGGATGGCGTGCTCTGTAGATGTGCGTTAGGTCCATCTGTTCTAATCCCTTGTTCAGTGCCTCTGTCTATTTATTTTCTGTCCCGTTGAGCTGTCCTTCGGAGTGAGTGGTGTGTTGAGGTCTCCCCAAATGAATGCATTGCATTCTATTCCCCCCTTTGATTCTGTTGGTACTTGTTTCCCATGTGTAGATGATCCTGTGTTGGGTGCATAGATATTTGTAATAGTTATATCGTCTTGTTGGACTGACCCCTTTATCATTACGCAATGTCCGTCTTTGTCTCTTGTGATTTTCTTTGTATCGGAGTCTGTGTGGTCTGATACAAGTACTGCAACTCCTGCTTTTTTCTCCCTGTTAGTTGCATGAAATACCTTTTTCCATCCCTTTACTTTCAGTCTGTGTATGTCTTTGCATTTGAAGTGACACTCTTGTAGGCAGCATAGAGATGGGTCTTGTTTTTTTTTAATCTATTCAGTGACTCTGTGTCTTTTGATTGGTGCACTCACAACATTTACATTTAGGGTGACGATCGGTAGGTACGTACTTTTGCCACCACAGGCTTTAGATCTGTGGCTACCAAAGGTTCAAGGGTAATTCCCTTACTATCTAACAGTCTAATTTAACTCAGCTGATATGCTATTTCAAACACAACCTAAAGATTCTTTTCTCCCCCCTTTTTCTCTTTCTTTCTCGCCCTCCATTCTTGTATGTTATGAATCATATTCTGTACTCTTTTTGTTCATCCCTCTTTTGAGGGACATCTATTTAATGTGAAACACTTCCTCCACCTTCCAGGAGTCCCTCCAAAATGTACTGTAGCGGTCTAGGGAGTGTAATTCAGCTTTTGCTTATCTGAAAATTGCTGAACCGTCCTTCAAATTGAAATGAATGACAACCTGCTTGGGTAGAGTATTCTGGTTCGAGGCCCTTCGGCTTCATTGCATTAAACATATCATGCCACTCCCTTGTGGCCTCCTGCAAGGTTTCTGCTGAGAAACGTGATGGTAGCCTGATGGGATTGGTTTTCCTCTGTAGGTGCAGGCTAAAATTTTCTCTGCCTAGCTGCTTTTAAAAAGAAGTCTGTCCTTCCCCTTGATCTTTGCCGTTGTCCATTACTCTTGACCTGATGTTGTGTTTCCTTGGGTCCCTCGTGTTGGGACATGTGTGCATCTCCATGGCTTAATGATGAATCTCTGCCTTAAATTCGCTCCTGAGTTCTTGAACATGTTCCTGTACCTCCGTAGGCGTGTTTATGATTCTTATTTTGAACTCTCTTTCGGGAAGATTGGTGAGTTCCGTCCGTTTCCCGGGCCGGTCTCCCATCCACGGACTGACCGGGCCCGACCCTGCTTAGCTTCCGAGATCAGACGAGACCGCGCGCCTTCAGGGTGATATGGCCGTAGCCGTCGCGAGCCGGCCCTGGACATCCCAAGAGCCTGCGCGCTCCCCGCCTGCCTCCGGGCCCCGAGCCAGGGCCGGTGGCCCCCACCCCACCGTCACCGCCGCACGCCCCCAACGACCCCACGCCATCCCAGCCCACCACCGCCGTGCCCAAGCCGCTCTCGCCCCGGGCCGCCCGCGCTACGCTGCTGCCCACCGGGCCCCTGCTGGCCCCGAGCCCGGCCGGGGCGACTGGCGCCACCACAGGCCATCCGCCGCCCTTCTTTCTTTGTTTTATTCTTTTAACTTTTTAAGTTTTTTGATTTGCTGTTATTCATGTACCATTACATGAGAAATATTTTGGTTACCAGACTCCCCCTATTATCAAGTCCCCACCACATACCCCATTACAGTCACTGTCCATCGGCGCAGTAAGATGCCATAGAGTCACTACCTGTCTTCTCTGTGTTACACTGCCTTCCCCGTATCCGTGCCCCCGAACCGCACCCCTCCCCCCCACCCAGCTACATTGTGTGTGCTATTGGTAACACCCCTTTCCCCACCCCCCCCACCCCCACCCCCTTTATCCCTCCCTTCTCACCTCCCTTCTCACCCGTCTGTTTCTTCTAGGTTATCCAGTTTGTTAGGATATAATTTTTCACAGTATTCTCTCAAAGTTCTTTGTATTTCTGTGGCGTCCGTAGTGATTTTTCCTCTCTCATTTCTGATTCTGTTTATGTGTGTAGACTCTCTTTTCTCATGATGAGTCTGGCTAGGGGTTTACCTACTTTGTTTACTTTCTCAAAGAACCAGCTCCTGTTTTCACTGATTCTTTCTCTTGTTTTATTCTTCTCCATTTTATTTATGTCTGCTTCACTCTTTATTATGTCCCTCCTTCTCCTGACTTTGGGCCCCATTTGTCCTTGCTTTTCTAGTTTCATTAATTGTAAGTTTAGACTGTTCATTTGGGATTGTTCTCCTTTCCCGAGGTAGGCCTGTACTGCAATATACTTCCCTCTTAGTACGGCCTTTGCTGCATCCCACAGATTTTGTGGTGTTGAAGTATGGCTGTCATTTGCCTCCATATATTCCTTGATCTCTGTTTTTATTTGGTCACTGATCCATTCAGTCATTAGGAGCATGTTATTAAGCCTCCTCGTGTTTGTGGGCCTTTTCATTTTCTTTGAGTAGTTTATTTCTAGTTTCATACCTTTGTGATCTGAGAAGCTGGTTGGTACAATGTCAGTCCTTTTGAATTTACTGAGGCTCTTGCTGTGGCCTAGTATATGATCTAGCCTTGAAAATGTTCCCTGTGCACTTGAGAAGAATGGGTATGCTGTTGTGTTTGGATGGCGTGCTCTGTAGATGTGCGTTAGGTCCATCTGTTCTAATCCCTTGTTCAGTGCCTCTGCCTCTTTATTTATTTTCTGTCTCGTTGAGCTGTCCTTCGGAGTGAGTGGTGTGTTGAGGTCTCCCCAAATGAATGCATTGCATTCTATTCCCCCCTTTGATTCTGTTGGTACTTGTTTCCCATATGTAGATGATCCTGTGTTGGGTGCATAGATATTTGTAATAGTTATACCGTCTTGTTGGACTGACCCCTTTATCATTACGCAATGTCCGTCTTTGTCTCTTGTGATTTTCTTTGTATCGGAGTCTGTGTGGTCTGATACAAGTACTGCAACTCCTGCTTTTTTCTCCCTGTTAGTTGCATGAAATATCTTTTTCCATCCCTTTACTTTCAGTCTGTGTATGTCTTTGCGTTTGAAGTGACACTCTTGTAGGCAGCATAGAGATGGGTCTTGTTTTTTTTTAATCCATTCAGTGACTCTGTGTCTTTTGATTGGTGCACTCACAACATTTACATTTAGGGTGACGATCGGTAGGTACGTACTTTTTGCCACCACAGGCTTTAGATCTGTGGCTACCAAAGGTTCAAGGGTAATTCCCTTACTATCTAACAGTCTAATTTAACTCAGCTGATATGCTATTTGAAACACAACCTAAAGATTCTTTTCTCCCCCCTCCTTTTTCTTCGTCCTCCATTCTTTGTATGTTATGAATCATATTCTGTACTCTTTGTCTATCCCTTGAGGGACATCTATTTAGCCTTAGGAACACTTCCACCTCCAGGAGTCCCTCCAAAATGCACTGTAGCGGTGGTCTGTGGGAGGTAAATTCTCTCAGCTTTTGCTTATCTGAAAATTGTTGAATCCGTCCTTCAAATTGAAATGACAACCTTGCCGGGTAGAGTATTCTTGGTTCGAGGCCCTTCGGCTTCATTGCATTAAACATATCATG
>JAVSCE010000895.1:0-74443 GCA_032199065.1 Smutsia gigantea | reverse complement strand
AGTATCATTAATGCAAAATAAAACCACAATGAGATACCACCAAGCACTCCTTAGCCTGGTTTGATTTTTTCTTAACTGGCAATCCCACATACTTGGAAGAATGAGGAACAACGGGAACTCTCCTATATTGCTGGTGTAAATGTAAAATGCTATAGCTACTTCAGAAAATACTTTTCTCATTTTCTCCAAAGTTAAATAAATACTTACCATATGACCAGCAATCCCATTTCAAGGTGTTTACCTAAGAAAAATGAAAACTATGGTCATATAAATACCCTTATATAAATATGCATAGTTTTTATTTTTAAACTTCATAAAACTGGAAATAACTCAGATATTCTTCAAATGGTAAACTGATAAATTCCAGAATATCCATCAATGCAACAGTACTCAGCAGTCAAAAGGAATGGACTTGATACACACACAGATGATTTTCAAATGCATAATGCCAAGAAAAAGAAGCCATATCCAAAAACTACATTTTAAAAGCCTCTGTTTATATGGCATTCTAAAAAAGCCAAAACTTCATGTAGGAAAACAGATCGATGGTTGTCATAGGCTGAGAGAGAAGGAAGTTGTTGGCTGCCAATGGACAGTGTGAGGGCTTTGGGGATGATCATAGCATCTGTTTCATCACTGTGGCATCAATACACAACTTCATGCATTTGTCAAAACCCACAGAACTGTACACCACAAAAAGGGCATTTTATTGTTTCTAAATTTAAAAAGAGTAAAACTTTCCAATAGTCTCTACAACACTTAAAATGTAAGTTCACTTCCACGTTCTGTAAGGCTTTGCGTATCTCCTCTTTTGTCTCCAGCCCCGTTTCACTGCTCACTAAGCTACAGTCACATATTTCTTAGCAAACTATATTCTTTCCCATTTCATGCTGTTTCCCTTCCATCAAATTCCTAGAATATGTTTTTCCCAGGTCTTTGTTTGGTTGGTTCCTTCTTATCCCTCAGATCTAAACTTGAATGTCAACTCTCAGAGGCCTTCCTTACCATCCAATCGAAGGCACATTTCCTCACTTATTTCTCCTCTCTACCACGTCACTTTGCTTACTTACTTCACACAATTATCAGATTCTGAAATTATCTCGTTTGCTTACTTATTTATTTATTTAATGTTTTTCTTTATTTGCTAATTGTTAATTTGCTAATCCCATTTCTAGAATACACGCTCCATGGAGGCAGAAGAGCACTGTCTTTTTCAGTTAGAAAAATTCCTGGAATGTAATAGACACTTGATTTATTTCTTAAATGAATGACGGAATCTAAAAATCTATTGTGTTACATCTTCTGAACCAGTTCCTCCAAATTTCTCTCAAACAACCCTTGATTTATAAAAAGGAAGTGAAACCAGTGGCTTGAATGTGACTACAGTATTTCTAGAATAAGGTGGATTAGTAATTAAATAATTTTAGAAGAGGCTATCAAGCAAGATCAAAAATCTCTACAATAGTGGTAAGCCACAGGGTTTGGTTTTAATTTTGTCTGAGCATGGATTCATTCATTACTGAACTCTGAAAAGTGGTTGCTTGAGAACAAATATGCTTAGATATAGATTACTTTTTTCCTGAAAAAATAATAATACAATAAATCTCATTGTGAAAAACATGAGAGCAGAAACCATTTTCCCTGTCTTGGTATTTCAGATGTTTAGCATGGACCCATGCACATAGTAGTAGCATAATCAGTGTTTGATGTATGTGTTACATAATTAACACAGTCCCTCGACAGACAAAACCTAATGTATGAATGTTCAACACGAAATAAAGAAACTGTGGGTTTTATTGCCCGCTCTGCAACTAACTAGTACTGTGACCCTAACCTTTCTGATCTTCAATTTCTGTAGAATGAGGAGCTTAGATGACTCCTCATGTCCTTTCCTGACCTCTCAGAATTTATTTCCTGTTGTGTTCAGAGATTTATTACAGAACAGTTTTTAGAACTAGAAGGGTTTTTCCCTACAGAATCAATGTTTTCAAATGAAGCACAGTCTCTCAACTGCCCCAAGAAAACCTGGTTTATCCTGAATTTAATATATTCAAACCAACCAAAGTGTGAGTGTGTATGAACGAGGCACAACTCTGTAATTGAATAAAACTGAAATATAGTAAAATGAACATAACTTATCTAATCAAACATGGTTTATCTTGAAAGCAGCTCCTTAGGACAAAGTAATTTTAATTAGTGGACAATGAGCTGGTAGATGGAAATTATTCTAGGAATTCTGACAATGTGCTGAACATTTTCAAGGCCTTTTATATCCTGATACAGTTTTGCTTATTATTTTTATTCTAATATCTCATGATGCATGACTTTTCTTCTTATTGTTAGAACGTACCTCTCTGTACTAGTTTTTATGCTTAGCAATCATGTTCTTTGACATTTTGAATTGGAGAGAGAAGAAGAAGGTGGTTCTAGGCATGAGGCAGGAGTGTAGAGGGCAGGAAGGAAAAGATGGACAATAGGAACTGTGTGCATTGGTGGTCAAGAAAGTGACTGTCGTACAAGGAATTAACTAAGCTTTTGGCTGAAAAGGAAAAGCTATGGAATCATGGGATTACCAAGACAAAGTAAAGAGAAGGTACAAAGGAGATCATTGAGTCAAATCATTCACCACCTGAGTCACTCTCGGTCCCAGACGCCATGGGTGCATCTGAGGAAACCAGGAGGAAAGATAGATTTGCTTTAGGGTAGGTGATTGGAAACAATTTCCCTTTTCTTGTCCTTTAAGCATCTCCACCTGCTCCTACAAAACTGAGCTTTCTGTCTTATGGTGCTGATATTTTGGTCTATTTATCATCTCATGAACTCATATTAGTGCTCTCTTCTATTTACTTTGATACCATATAGAGTCGATTCCCAGAGTCTTAACGGCATTTTTGTTGGCATTTGACATCTTTTAAATCTTGAGTGATCTTCCTGTAATAGATTAGATGATTAGTGAACAGTGTTTATTTAATTGTATAATTATGACTACACCACTGTAAGGCAACTGTAAATTCTGAAGTAATATGCCCTAAGAAGGCTTAATACCAACCTTTTTTGTTGACAAAGTAGCTTTTCATGATATAGAAATAATAGCCATAATCCCAAAAATCACATATGTAGGTTGAAAGTTATTCCAAATAAAGAAATACATATATGAAAGTAAAACCAATTCTACCTGTCCTGGTAAAAAAGCACAAGAAATCTAAATTTTTTTCTGTTTATTCCATGTTTGTTAAATGGGTCTAATGCACAGTTTCTCAAAGTGTGGTCTTCAGCTCGCCTGCATCAGTCACCCAGGTGCTTGTTAAAATGCAGATTCCTGAAATCTACCGTCAGCTGTTGAATCAGAATCTTGGGAAAGGAGCCTGATATTCTGAATCTCAGCGAGCTTTCTGTATTACATTGATGTTTGCTAAAATCTCAGCGTCTCTAGCTTAAAGCAGGATCCTGTTGTGTGAGAGCAGGCACCATGCCAGCTCCTGGCATAGAGGAGTTTACCAACCACAAATAAACTGTCCTTCCTCTCTCCCCCAGTCCCCCACGGTGCTTCCAGACTTTTCTTGCCATTGACATAGATTAGATGTTTCCAAGGACTCAAAAGCCCAAAGGTTAATGAGGCATCTCATTCATATTTCATGATTGCTGTTTGCCCTTCTCTGCCTTTGGGACACACAAAGGGAAAAGTGCAATCAATAGAATAATATCAGAAGTGCCAGACAATTAGAAGTTACCAGAAATAATCCATAGACTCCTACTGTATTCAAAGCAAATGGCCTGAATTAATAAATTATCAACAGAGATCATTATTTCACCAGAGTTTGTCAATGTGTGGGGGAAAAAAAACTATATCGAACCTTAGGAAAAAATTACACCTACAATTTCTTTTTTCAATATCCCATTCTCAACCTGCCTGTTTTCGTGATGTGTGCTGTTTCTTATCATTGAGGCCATCATTGTGTTACTTTGTTCTTTGCGCCGACAGACTATTCAGAGCTCTTTACTCAGGCTAATATGCTCCCACATGGGACCATGACGGGAAAGGCGGGAGAAATTCAGTATGTCTGTGCTGAAAACTAATACCTCTGACATTCACTCTAAACTCTCTAAACCTTCCCTACATTTTGAAGTATATTTATTAAGTAAGGTTTCTCCTAAAACCTTTTAGAAGAGGGGTTCTTTATTAGTTATTATTCCTTGCATCCCTTCTTCTCTGATGCCCTTTAGCACGTCCATATAGCCCTTTGTTTTATATTTTAAAAGTTGATTTATACTAGCAATAAAAGCCATTATCGAGCCTCTAAAATATTCTAAATATTGTGTATGCATTATTTTTAAAACTTAAACAGGTAGCTGCCAGAGATAAGTTCTTTGCATCTCAAATACTCCAAAATGTTCTTTTCAAAAAATAGGATTTGGGAGTTAGATCACTTAGGAACTGCTCCAACTTGTTTCCTGACTTTCAGATTCCTAAAACACGTTTCACATATTAAATTAAGTGAGGAAATCTCCCTTGAGAATGAAAAACTGCAAAGCTCTTTACCCCAGAGATTCTTATGCTAGCTTGGCCATGGAATTTTTTTTAGGTTTAAGTGAAATGGCTTTGAAAAATGCCACCTTAGATCAAATTTGAATACCATTTTGTATTATTGTTATTTTTTTACTGTTATTCTTACTTTAAATATAGAGCACTATGGCAGTAAAAAATAAGATGATTTTTCCCAAAGCCACACAACCACTGAATGGCAGAGCTGAAATTCCTGCACATTTAGCTCAGAAATTCACTTTGTTTCCATTACTTCCACTATATTCTTTCTGCTCCCAATCATTTGTAAAATTCTGTGAATTTAAAGAACCTCACATCCACCAATGAATATTGTACACCCAAAGGAAAATCCTCACTTTACCAATTTCCACAATACGTATAAGATAATTTTCATTGTTGAACTTTGTTTATATAACAGTGAAATATAGGTCATTAGCACACAATACTGTTTTGCTCTATAATCATTTTTTTCATGCTCAATTTTAAGACCAAAGTTCTGAAGCAACAATTCATCCAGGCATTGTTCAAAGAATTGGAGACACTGAGGCAGAATTTAGCAAGAAAGCATACCTGAGAGCCAGGGAAGGGTCATCAAGGAAGGGAAGAGTCATCGAGGAAGCGAAGGAGGAAGGAAAGAAAGAGAACAGGAAAATTAAATAATTAAATTTTGGATGAGTGAGATGGAGAGAATAGAATTTGGAGTTCATGAGATTAAAGGACACAGCACCTCATTTCTAGAAAACTGCCCTACAGAGATATTTGCACAAGGAGGTCAGAGTGACATATATAACAATGTTGATTGTTTATAAGAAAAAAAATGGAAATGGCTTATGTCCAAAATTAAGGAAAGGTTTAAATAAATTGTGGTGAAGATTATTGAGACAGGTTCATATGAACAGATAGGAAATGACTACATGCTATTTATCTCCCATTAGAAAGAGGTTGCAGGGAACTGTGTGTAGCATGATCTCAAGTTGTGAAGGAAGAAGGTGGGGAATCTAAGGGGAAAGAGGTGGTGAAGGGTGTGCACTTGCTTTCACACCTGCATGTGTTATGGTATATAATAGCATAGGCATGCACTCCCAGAGTACTTTAATTTTCAGAGATCAGATGGAGTATGTATGAATACAGGCAGCATACTGTAGTGAACTGAACATGTCTGCATCCAAACAACCTGGATAAAACTACAGCTGTACATCCTATTATTTGGGTAACTGATATTTTCTTAAATTATCTGAGTTTTCCTTTTATCAACATAAAATAGACATAATTACTATGTATCTTTTAGTATTCCAAGGCATATGTGATGTATATAAAGGTGTCCATGTATGTATTTAGTATTAACAGCATCAAATCATATTGAAGAATTAACAGTGTATAACATTTTATTATGTGTTGTTCTGCATCTTTTGTTTCGTTTTTCTGTTCCCAGATGCAAGCCCTTGAAAAAAAAGATTTTGTGACTCATACTCTTAAATCACTGTCTCCTCTGCCATGTTTACTTACTGCTACCTTAGAATACTTAGAATCTTAGTATACTTAGAATACTTAATACCTTAGTATCTTAGAATATTTCAGAGTGGGGAAATAAAGTAGAATTATCCAAATTTTAGAGCTGGAAAACATCTTAGTATCTATGTAGTTCAGTTTCCAGTTTTACTACTGAGAGAACAATTGCTTCTCATGTTAAGTAGTTCATTAAATTCACCAAATTCATAGCATGTATCCCAGGGTATCCTGTTTTACATACATGATATCCAGTCCTTTCCAGTCCTTGTACAATGCTGAGGTCTGTCCTCCTGGAGAATCTTCCCACCTAACTCATTCCATTGGTCTTCATTTCCTGGTAAAGGGGTGATCATTCTAGAACACAGGATCTTTGGAAGTGTGCAAGTCTGAAAACTATCACTGCTTCAGTAAACGTTGGGAAGGCAGACATGGGGGTGGAGGAGAATAAAATAAGAATGTTGGTACAAGCAACGAACTTTACGTATTTTTCTAGTCTCTAAATTCACTTGCATCCTATCACTTGAAAATCATTTCTTATGTTAGCTTTGGTGCACATGTGTGTTCAACAGCCAGGCCGTCCCCAGCAATGCAGATAGGGAGGAGTGAAGTGATGAAAGGACATACTCTCTTTGCATCCCTAGTTCCTAGACTGAGAGAGGACCACTGGGTGCTCTGGCATCTTTTTCAGTAGTGGTTATGTCAGAGTTATACTAGTGCATTTCAGGGTGTGTGCATTCCACATTAAGTACAAATGACAACTGAGGTAAATAGGAAAAAGTAGGTTTTTCAGATTTAAGGACCAGAGGATTAGCTCTCTATGAAGCAAATTGTTCTACTTTAGGCAAGAAGCACTACAGACATAATAGCCTAAAAGAAATTTTTTTTCCTATTATGAAATATTTTCAATCATACAAAATATACACAAAATAACATAATGAACTAGGTGTACCAGAAAAATAAATAAACAGAACATCACAGATAGAAATGTTGCAGCTCTCTCCTTCCCAGTGGTAGTCACCACTCTGAATTAGACATTATTCATTCCTTTCATGTTTTTATACTTTGACTATAAAGTGTGTGTTCTTAAAGTATATAGTATTGTTTGCAAGTATCCAAGCTACATATAAATTGTATCATTCTTTAGGTAGCTTTATACAACTTACTTTATTTGCTCCAAGTTTTATTTTTGAGACTTATACATGTCAATACACATTCTGGTTTATTCACTTTAACTGCTATTACTATTACTCACTTAGAAGAATATATGACAATTTATTCATTTTCCTATTGATGGATATTTATGTTGTCTTCAGTTTAATTGCAAACAGCAAAGTAATGAATATTCTTCTGTGTGTGTGTGTGTGTGTGTGTATGTATCTCCTTTGGCTCATGACCATGAATTATGTTTGCTGGTCATAGAGTAGGTGACTCTTCCACCTTGCTAGATACTCGTCCTTCAAACTCATTTACCAATTTATACTCCTACCATATACATAAGAGATTTCCTGTTGTGCTAACATCCTCACCAATACATGATTAAATCCAACTTTATCATTTAAAACTAGCTAGTTTTCCTTTTCTTTAAATATGTATTATGCTAATAAAATTTAGTTTGTGTTTTGCAGTATATCTTACAGATAACATCAGGTAACAGAGACATAAAAAAGGAACTTGGAATAAAATAAAAAAATAATAATGATAAAACTTTGAAAGACATCTAAATATGAAAATGTGAGAAAATATCAAACATCCCATGTTAAGGAATTTGCCTTAAGTAGCATTATAAATTGCCTTTGCAAATTCAAATTAAAGGGACGCTCCAAGATGAAGCCCCTTAATGCATGTGTGTGCTTTGTACATTGTGCAAACTTCCATGACAATTACAGGTCTCTTACAACATATCATACAAATTAACTACATATGGTAATAGCAATTTATTTACATACTTACTATTTATAAGTTATACTTTAAAACTTAATAGTTTGATAAGTTTGGAATTTTATTCTGAACTTTTTTTGTTTACTAACTTTCAATAGCTTTGTAGAGGGCCCTTAAATTTCTCATTTTGATCCTTCCTTTCTTGTTCACAGTTACAAAACTCCGCTAATGGTTTATGATCTGAAGAAGGTCAAGAATCAGTATTTCCTTTCCCTGGACAATTAGAAGTCCATACCTGTGAACTTTCTATTGAAAGCCAGACTTCATTCAGTGTATTTTCACTTGGGTTTTTCACAGACTAATATTGATTTCCTTCTCTAATGCTGTATCTTTTCATGTAGTAACGCCTTAGGCAGAGCAGAGATGTAAGAAGAATTTGAATTTTTCCCCACCAAATACTTACTTTCAAAACTTTTGCATGTACTGTCCCCCTCATTCATATCAACTGAGCAGAGGTAAATCATTTTCCCTCAGAATTATATTTCATATTGTAGGTTTAGAATTTCAGATAGGTAAGAGACTGCATCAACCATCACAATAATTTAGAGGGAAAGGAGTTCACTCAGCTAAGGAAAGCCCCCTGCTCACCTCCCAAGTGGCTATATAGGGTGACAAACCTTTAATTAGTTTGCCGCAGTCCAAGGCCTTGCAGGTTGACAGTGTTGATTTGTCAGCACAAAGATGCAGGCAGTCACATTTGCCAAGCTCACAAAACTAACATATAAAATAAGAACATCAATTTATTGATATACAGTGCAAAAAATGACTGCAAGGGGACCAATCACTCAAATCCTTTGGTCCTTTTATTTTTCCATGCACACATGTTACAAGAAAAGTAATGTTGTAAGGTTGTGTAATAAACCTGGAAATTTATCCTTAAATCAATTATAATAAATGTAGAAATTCAGAAAAGATGGCTCAAGCTTGACCATGACAAAAATAAAAGGGTTAAAAAGAAACCACCTGAAAATCCTAATCATCTTTCAATAGCCTTGCAAGATGCTATATCTATTGAAGAAATTAAAGATAAAGTCCTTCCCATAAACAAAACTCCCAGCACAGTTTCACTGATGAATTTTTTACCAGACATTTAAGGAAGAAAGACAGAAGACCAATGCTACATATACTCTTCCAAATAATTGAAAAGGAGGGAATATTCCCAACTCATTTTATGGGGGCAGCATTATTGTGATACTGAAACTATACAAAAACAACACAAGAAAGGAAAATTATAAACTAATATTCCTCATGGCATAGATGAAAAAGTTCTAAACAAATTTTAGCAAATTGAATCCAGCAATATATAAAAAGGATAATACATCCTGACCTAATGGAATTTATCCCAGGAATGCAAGGCTGGTTTGTGTTCACAAGTCAATGTATCAACTGATGGGTAGTAAATAAATGTGGTATATCCATACAGTGGACTATTATTTAGCAAGAAGTAGAAATCAAGTATATGCTACCACGTGGATGAAACTTAAAAATATTACACCAAGTGAAATAGTCACAAAAGGCAACATATAATAAGATTCCATTTATATGAAATATCCAGAAGAGGCAAAGACATGGACACAGAGAACAGATTAGTGGTTGCATAGGGCTAGGAACATGGGAGAAAGGGAATTTGGAGGGAATGGGGGGTGACTGCTACTAGGTACAAGATTTCTTTGTGGAGTGATAAAAATGATCTAAAATTGGTAATGGTTGCATAACTGAATGTACTCAAAACTAATAAATTATACACTCTAAATTGGTAAATTATATGATATAAAATTGTATCACAGTGAAACTTAAAAGATTAATGTAATTTACTGCATTAATACTAAAAAGGAACATCCTATGATCATGTCAATAGATGCAGAAAAGATATTTGCCAAAGTCCATTCTTCATAAACACTTCAGCAAACTAGGAATAGAAGGCAATTTCCTTATTTCATAAAGGACATCTATGAAAACCTACAATTAACATCATACTTAATGTTTTCCCCCAAGATCACATTTGTGGCCAACCATACATGTCAACTGATTCAAGAGCCACAGGCTGTCTCCTTAGGATCTTGATCCAAGTGGATGTAATTGAATGTAATTTCATAAAATTTTGGAAAGATAGCATCTGATCTCTAATTCAAAAACATATGCTGATGTTAATATTTTAGTAATGACAAGTATTTACAATCTGCTGACATTCTTCTATCCAAAACGTTAAGTGATCTGTATTGCCCAAACAAGAATATATTTTTCCCATTAAACATAATGAAACTATTTTCAATTTGAATGGAAAAATATGCTTTATAAAACTTTATAGGTTTTGTGAAAATGTTTTTTAATTGGTTTTGTTGTTTTACTTTTTTTGGCTTTTGTTTTTTACTATTTGTGGCACCAGGAAAAGTTGTATGTTTCCTGAGCAGTTGGGGTTTTGGGTTTGTTTTTTTGTTTTGGTTTGATATTTTTCCTTAATGTCACAGACACTATGAATTATAATCCCTGTTTAGGTTGGTTATTTTTAGCATTTGTGCAGAGTCTTGTGTCCAGAATTTCTGTAATAAAAACATTCATCCTCATTTCCAGGTATTGGAAAACAGGAAAAGAAAATGGAGATACATACGAAATTTTACATTTCTTTAAAGCAAGCATGCTTCTCCATTTCTCTTTTTAGCCAGTTAATCCAGTGTACGGCTCATCTTGCTTCATGTAGTGCTGGTGCTTTCTATATAGAAATACTAAATGTAGGGAACTGCTCCACTTTTTTCAGTCCTTCAAAATGCCACTGATATAAGGCTACGGTGTAGAAGACAGTTACATCTCTGGAGAAAAACGTGTTCCATGTGGAGACACATTAGGCCAAAGTAAATGCTTCTCTATTTCATGCCACTTTATAAATTTCTTTAATTCTTTTTCAAAATAAAACAAATGCATAAACCTGCAGTTAAAAATCTATTTCCATCTCTATTGCTAACATATAAATCTGTACAAAAGTTTTTTAAAAATCCAGAAAGCCTTCTTTCAATTGCTTTCAATAAAAAAAAAGTAGGCACAAAAATAAAGATTTCACCATACTGGCAAAAGTTTGATAATCAGGGAATATGAAGTATTGGTGAGAAAGTAGAGCCACATAAACTCAAACATTGCTCTTGGGGGTGTAAAATAGTATACACAGTTAAGAAAACCGTTAAGAATTATCTTGTAAAGTTGCAAACTTACATATCTTGTGACTTAATAAGTCCATTTCTAAGAATGTAACCTATAATTGTACATACTAGTGTTGTCCAATACAGAAGCCACTAGCCACATGTGATATAAAATTGTGAAATTTAACTAATTAGAAGTAAATAAGATACTCAGTACTAATGAGCAGATCTAGTGCCCAGATCTTAGTCTTTAGTACTGTCTTCCAATAAAAGGAACCAGGCTCCTTGGAGAAGTGGCTGATCCTAGAATCAGAGCAGGAAACATACACAATGAGTCTGGGGCATTTTGTAGCCCCCAAAAGGAAAGAAGTGCATCACACACAAATACACACACATACACATTGATGGAGGTATGTCAAACAGACACAGGAAGTAATTGAGAAAACTCCCAATGACCAAAGCTGGAATAATTTCAGCAATAAACTAGATTGAATTATTATTCAAGTATAAAATAAATATCCATATAAGTCCATACTGATATATCTTTTTTTATGTTAAGTGAAATACTGTAATGCGTATCTTCCTGTTTTTATTTTATTGAATAGTTGACATACAATATTAGATTAGCTTTAGGTGTACAATATAGTGATTCAAGATTATTTACATTGTAAACTAATCACCAAGATAAAACTAGCTACCATTTTTCACAATACAAAGTTGTAGTGATATAATTAAATACGTTTTCTATGCTATATATTGCATCCTTCTGTCTTATTTATTTATAACTGGAAGTTTGGACATTTTAATCCCCTTCCCTTATATCACTCTCATCTCTGGCAATGACCGGATTGTTCTCTGAATCCAGGAGTATGTTTCTCATTTGTTTTGTTTTTTATATTCCACATATAAGTCAAATCATACATTATTTTCTTTCTTTGTCTGACTTATTTCACCTAACATACTATCCTCTCAGTCCATCCATGTTATCACAAACGGTAAGATTTTATTCTTTGTCATGACTAAGTAATATTCCATTCAGTATATATACCACTTCTTCTTATCCATTCTGCTATTGATGGATACTTAGGTTGCTTCCACATCTTGGCTATTGTAAATAATATTGAATATAGAGAACATAGGGGTGCATATATCTTTTTCAAATTAACAATTTTGTTTTTTTTTTTCAGATAAAAACTCAGAACTGGAATTTCTAGATAGTATGGCCAATTCTATTTAAAATTTTTCAAAACCCTTCCATACTTTTTCATAGTGTCTGTGCCATTTTGCATTCCCACCAACAGTGCACAAGGGTTCCCTTTTCTCTATACTTGCCAGCACTTGTTATTTCTTGTCTTTCTGATGATGGCCATTCTGACAGGTGTGAGGTGATATCTCATTGTGGTGTTTATTTGCATTTCGCTGATGTGTAATGATGTGGAGTATCTTTTCATTGGCCATCTGTATGTCCTCTTTGGAGAAATGTCTGTTCAGGTACTCTGTCCATTTTTTTTTGCAATTAATTGTAATTTATTTTGGTATCATTAATCTACACTTACATGTGCAACATTATGGTTATTAAACTACCCACTTCATCAGGTCCCCCCCCCCCACCAACCCCATTACAGTCACTGTCCTTAAGTGTAGTGAGATGCTATAGAACCACTGCTTATCTTCTCTGAGTTGTACTACCCTGCCCGTGCACCCCCAAGATTAATGCCCCTTTTTCCCCCTTGTCCCTCCCTTCCTGCCCATCCTCCGCAGTCCCTTTCCCTTTGGTAACTGTTAGGCCATTCTTGGGTTCTGTGAGTCTGCTGCTGTTTTGTTCCTTCAGTATTTTTTCTTTGTCTTGTGCTACACATATGAGTGAAATCATTTGATACTTGTTTTTTTCCACTTGGCTTATTTCACTGAGCATAATACCCTCTAGCTCCATCCATGTTGTTGCAAATGGTAGGATTTGTTTTCTTCTTATGGCTGAATAATATTCCATTGTGTATATGTACCACTTCTTCTTTATCCATTCATCTACGGATGGACACTTATGTTGCTTCCATTTCTTGGCTACTGTAAATGGTGCTGCGATAAATATAGGGGTGTATCTGTCTTTTTGAAACTGGGCTGCTGCATTCTTAGGGTAAATTCCTAGGAATGGGATTCCTGGGTCAAATGGTATTTCTATTTTGAGTTTTTTGAGGAACTTCCATACTGCTTTCCATAATGGTTGAACTAATTTACATTCCCACCAGCAGTGTAGGAGGGTTCCCTTTCCTCCACATCCTCGCCAACATTTGTTGTTGTTTGTGTTTTGGCTGTTGGCCATCATTACTGGTGTGAGTTGATATCTCATTGTGGTTTTAATTTGCATTTCTCTGATGATTAGTGATGTGGAGCATCTTTTCATGTGCCTGTTGGCCATCTGAATGTCTTCTTTAGAGAAGTGTCTATTCATGTCCTCTGCCTATTTCTTAATTGGTTATTTGCTTTTTGTATGTTGAGGTGCAAGAGCTCTTTATATATTTTGGATGTCAACCCTTTATCAGATATATCATTTATGAATATATTCTCCTATACTGTAGGATGTCTTTTTGTTCTACTGAGAGTGTCCTTTACTGTACAGAAGCTTTTCAGCTTGATATGGTCCCATTTGTTCATTTTTGCTTTTGTTTCCCTTGCCTGGGGAGATATGTTCATGAAGAAGTTGCTCATGTTTATGTCCAAGAGATTTTTGCCTATGTTTTTTTCTAAGAGTTTTATGGTTTCATGACTTACATTCATGTCTTTGATCCATTTTGAGTTGACTTTTGTGTATGGGGTTAGACAGTAGTCCAGTTTCATTCTCTTACATGTAGCTGTCCAGTTTTGCCAAGACCAGCTGCTGAAGAGGCCGTCATCTCCCCATTGTATATCCAAGCCTCCTTTATCAAATATTAGTTGACTGTATATGTTTGGGTTAATGTTTAGATTTTCTGTTCTGTTCCACTGGTCTGTGGGTCTTTTCTTGTACCAATACCAAATTGTCTTGATTACTGTAGCTTTGTAGTAGAGCTTGAAGTCTGGGAGCATAAGTCCCCCTGTTTTATTCTTCCTTCTCAGGATTGCATTGGCTATTCAGGGTCTTTTGTGGTTTCATATGAATTTTAGAACTATTTGCTCCAGTTAATTGAAGAATGCTGTTGGTATTTTGATAGGGATTATGTTGAATCTGTAGATTGCTTTAGGTAGTATAGCCATTTTGACAATATTTATTCTTCCTAGCCAAGAGCATGGGATGCATTTCCATTTGTTAGTGTCCTCTTTAATTTCTCTTAGGAGTGTCCTGTAGTTTTCAGGGTATAGGTCTTTCACTTCCTTCATTAGGTTTATTCCTAGGTATTTTATTCTTTTTGATGCAATTGTGAATGGAATTGTTTTCCTGATTTCTTTTCTGTTAGCTCATCGTTAGTGTATAGGAAAGCAACAGATTTCTGTGTGTTAATTTTGTATCCTGCAACTTTACTGAATTCAGATATTAGTTCTAGTAGTTCTGGAGTGGAGTCTTGAGGGTTTTTTATGTACAATATCATGTCATCTGCAAATAGTGACAATTTGACTTCTTCTTTACCAATCTGGATGCCTTGTATGTCTTTGTTTTGTCTGATTGCCGTGGCTAGGACCTCCAGTACTATGTTGAATAACAGTGGAGAGAGTGGGCATCCCTGTCTTGTTCCCGATCTTAGATGAAAAGCTTTTAGCTTCTCGCTGTTAAGTATGATGTTAGCTGTGGGTTTGTCATATATGGCCTTTATGATGTTGAGGTACTTGCCCTCTATACCCATTTTGTTGAGAGTTTTAATCATGAATGGATGCTGAATTTTGTCAAATGCTTTTTCAGCATCTATGGAGATGATCATGTGGTTTTTGTTCTTTTTTTTATTGATGTGGTGGATGATGTTGATGGATTTTAGAATGTTGTACCATCCTTGCAACCCTGGGATGAATCCCACTTGATCATGGTGTATGATCCTCTTGATGTATTTTTGAATTTGGTTTGCTAATATTTTGTTGAGTATTTTTGCATCCACGTTCATCAGGGATACTGATCAGTAGTTTTCTTTTTTGGTGAGATCTTTGCCAGGTTTTGGTATTAGAGTGATGCTGGCTTCATAGAAAGAGTTTGGAAGTATTCTCTCCGCTTCTATTTTTTGGAAAACTTTAAGGAAAATGGGTATTATTTCTTCTCTATATGTCTGGTAGAATTCAGAGGTAAATCCATCAGGCCCGAGGGTTTTGTTCTTGGGTAGTTTTTTGATTACCAATTCAATTTCATTGCTGGTGATTGGTCTGTTTAGGTGTTCTGTTTCTTGTTTGGTCAGTCTGGAAGGTTGTATTTTTCTAAGAAGTTGTCCATTTCTTCTAGGTTTTCCAGCTTGTTAGCATATATTCTCATAGTATTCTCTTATAATTCTTCATATTTCTGTGGGGTCTGTCGTTATTTTTCCTTTCTCATTTCTGATTCTGTTTATGTGTGTAGATTCTCTTTTTCTCTTAATAAGTCTGGCTAGGGGTTTACCTATTTTGTTTATTTTCTCGAAGAACCAGCTCTTGGTTTCATTGATTTTTTTCTATTGTTTTATTCTTCTCAATTTTATTTATTTATTCTCTAATAATCTTTATTATGTCCCTCCTTCTGGTGACTCTGGGCCTCATTTGTTCTTTTTTCCAATTTCAGTAATTGTGTCTTTAGACTATTCATTTTGGATTGTTCTTCCTTCTTTTAATAAGCCTGGATTGCAATATACTTTCCTCTTAGGACCGCCTTTCCTGCGTACCACAGAAGTTGCAGCTTTGTGTTATTGTTGTCATTAGTCTCTATATATTGTTTCATCTCTGTTTTAATTTCGTCATTTATCCATTGATTATTTAGAAGCATGTTATTAAGCCTACATGTATTTGTGAGCCTTTTTGTTTTCTTTGTACAATTTATTTCTAGTTTTATACCTTTGTGATCTGAGAAGTTGGTTGGTAGAATTTCAATATTTTCGACTTTACTGAGGTTCTTTTTGTGACCTAGTATGTGGTCTATTCTGGAAAATGTTCCATGTGCACCTGAGAAGAATGTGTATACTGCTGCTTTTGGGTGCAGAGTTCTGTAAATATCTGTTAGGTCCATCTGTTCTAGTGTGTTTTTCAGTGCCTCTGTGTCTTTACTTATTTTCTGTCTGGTTGATCTGTCATTTGGAGTGAGTGGTGTGTTGATGTCTCCTAAAATGAATGCATTGCTTTCTATTTCCTCCTTTAATTCTGTTAGTATTTGTCTCACATATGTCGTCCCTCCTGTGTTGGGTGCATATATATTTAAAATGGTTATATCCTCTTGTTGGACTGACCCCTTTATCATTATGTAATGTCCTTCTTTATCTCTTGCTACTTTCTTCGTTTTGAAGTCTATTTTGTCTGAAACAAGTACTGCAACACCTGCTTTTTTCTCCTTGTTGTTTGCATGAAATATCTTTTTCCATCCCTTCACCTTTAGTCTGTGTATATCTTTGGGTTTGAGGTGAGTCTCTTGTAAGCAGCATATAGATGGTTCTTGCTTTTTTATCCATTCTATTACTCTGTGTCTTTTGTTGGTGCATTCAGTCCATTTACATTTAGGGTGATTATCGATAGATAGGTACTTATTGCCATTGCTGGCTTTAGATTCGTGGTTACCAAAGGTTCCTTCTTTACTATCTAGGGTAGCTTCTTTACTAGCTTACAGTCTAACTTAACTTTCTTGTTAAATTATTGTAAACACAGCCTGATGATTCTTTATTTCTCTCACTTCTTATTCTTCCTCCTCCACTTTTTATACACTAGGTGTTTTATTCTTTGCCTTTAGTTAGTATTTGGGTGGTCTGCTCTCTTTGCTATGATTTTATTTTCTCTGGTGACCTCTTTTTAGCCTTGGGAGTGCTTCCCTATAGAGCAGTCTCTTTAAGATATCCTGTAGAGGTGGTTTATGGGAGGCAAACTTCCTCAGCTTTTGTTTGTCTGGGAATTGTTTAATCCCTCCATCATATTTAAATGATAATCGTGCTGGATACAATATTCTTGATTCGAGGCCCATTAAATATATCATGCCATTCTCTTCTGGCCTGTAAGGTTTCTGTTGAGAAGTCTGATGATAGTCTGATGGTTTTCCTTTGTAGGTGATCTTTTTTCTCTCTCTAGCTGCCTTTAATACTCTGTCCTTGTCTTTGATTTTTGCCATTTTAATTATTATGTGTCTTGGTGTTGTCTTCCTTGGGTCCCTTGGGGGAATGAATGGCAGGCTGCTGATCTCTGGGAAGCGTCGGCACGGCTGCTTTGCCCGGCCGCCAGCCAAGGTGTCCGAAAATCCCCAAGACTCCGAGCCTTCTGGTCCTCTTCCCATTTTTAAATTTGATTGTTCATTGATGTTGAGTGTGTTTCTTATGTATTTTGGATAATAAACCCTTTTTAGTTATGTCATTTGCAAATATCTTCTCCCATTCAGTAGGTTGCCTTTTCATTCCATTCATGGTTTTCTTTGCTATAAAAAAGGTTTTTTAGTATGATGTAGGCCCACTGTTTATTTTGGCTCTGTTGTCCTTGCCTGAGGAGACAGATCTGAAAATTTAACTCAGACCATTGTCCAAGAGATTATTGTTTATGTTTTTCTCTAGGAGTTTTATGGGTTTTGGTATTTTTTTTTCCAATTTGAAGACAACTGTATTTTTTATTTTTATTTAGTTTTTTCATATTTTTTATTGAAGTATGGTTGATATACGATATTATATTGGTTTCAAGTATACAACATAATGATTCAACAGTTAACTATATTATTAAATGCTCACCCCAACTAGGGTAGTTACTACCTGTCAACATAGAGGGACGTTCCAGAACTATTGATTATATTTTCTATGCTATGCTTTCATCTCCATGACTAATTTATACCATGATTGATATTCTGTGCCTCGTTATCACCTTCACCTATTTCACCCCAACCCATCCCTCGGGTAACTACCAGTCACTTCTCAGTGTCTATCACTTTATTGTTGTTTTGTTTTCTTTTTATATTCCACATATAAATGAAATCATATGGTATTGGTATTTATCTTTCTCTACCTGGCTTGTTTAATTAAGCATAATACCCACTGGGTCCATCTCTGTTGTTGCAAATGGCAAGACTTCTTTCTTTCTTATGGCTGAATATTATTCCATTGTATATATGTACCATATCTTTATCCACTCATTTACCAATGGGCCATTTGGTTTCCTCCATATCTTGGCTATTGTGAATAATGCAGCAATAAACATAGGGGTGCATATATCTTTTTGAATCAGAGATTTTGTTTTCTTCAGTTAAGTTCCTGGAAGTGGAATTCCTGGGTTGTATGGTATTTCTAGTTTTAGTTTTTTGAGGAACTTCCCTACTGTTTTTATTAGTGGATGGACCAATTCACATTCCTAACAACAGTGTAGGAGACCTCCCTTTTCTCTACATCCCCACCAACACTTTTTATTTCTTGACTTTTGGGTAGTGGCCATTCTGACTGGTATGAGGTGATAAATTATTGTGGTTTTGATTTGTATTTACCTGATGATTAGCAATGTGGAGCATCTTTTCATGTGTCTGTTGGCCATCTATATGTCTTCTTTGGAAAATTGTCTATTCAGATCCTCCACCCATTTCCTAACTGGGTTATTTGTCTTTTAGTGTTGAATCCTATGATATCTTATATATTTTGGATGTTAACTCCTCACTGTATATATCATTTGCAAATATATTCTTCCATACAGTAGGTTACCTTCTTGTGTTGTTGATGGTTTCCCTTGCTGTTCAGAAGCTTTTAGCTTGATGTAGTCCTGTTTGTTTATTATTGCTTTTGTTTCCCTTGCCTAGGGAGACATATCCAGAAAAAATGACTCATGTTTATGCTCAAGAGATTTTTGCCTATGTTTTCTTCTAAAGTTTTATGGTTTCAAAGCTTATTTTTATGTCTTTCATCCATTTCTAGTTTAAATTTCTGTCTGGTGTTAGACAATAATCCAGTTTCATTGTATGTAGCTGTCCAGTTTTCCCAATACCATTTATTGAAAACACTGTCTTTTCCCCATTCTATATTCATGGCTTCTTTGTAATATATTAATTGACCATATATGTGTGGGTTTATTTCTGGGCTCTCTTTTCTGCTCCATTGATCTATGTTTCTGTTCTTATGCCAGTACCATATTTTTTATTACTATTGCTCGTAGTATAGCTTGAAATCAGGGAGTGTGATGCCCCAGTTTTTTGTTCTTTCTCAAGATTGCTTTGGCTATTCATGGTCTTTTGTGATGCCACATCAATTTTAGGATTTTTCTTCTCTAGTTCATTGAAAATGTTATTGGTATTTTGATAGTGACTGCATTGAATTTGTAAATTGCTTTGGGCAGGATAGCCATTTTGACAATATTAATTCTTCCTATCCATGAGCATGGGATAGATTTCCTTTTATTTGTGTCTTCTTCAATTTCTTTCATCAGTGTCTTATAGTTTTCAGAGTACAGGTCTTTCTCCTTCTTGGGTAGGTTTATTCCTAGGTACTTTATTCTTTTTGATGCAGATGTAAATGGAATTGTTTTCCTTATTTTCTGCCAGTTCATTGTTAGTATATAGGAATGCAACAGATTTCTGTGTATTAATTTTGTATTCTGCAACTTTGATGAATCCAGTTATTAGTTCTAATAGTTTTCTGGTAGAGTCTTTGTATATATATATAGTTTTATATATATAGTATCATGTCATATGCAAATAGTGACAGTTTTACTTCTTCCTTACCTATTTGAATACATTTTATTTCTTTTTCTTGTCTAATGGCTAGAATTTACAGTACTAAGTTGAATAAAATTGGTGAGAGTAGGCTTCTTTGTCATGTTCCTGATCTTAGAGGAAAAGCTTTCATCTTTTTACCATTGAATATGATGTTAGCTGTGGGTTTGTCATATATGGCCTTTATTATGTTGAGGTATGTTCCCTCTATAACCACTTTGTTGGCCATTTTTATAATAAATGGATGTTGAACTTTATCAAGTGCTGGGTTTCTTTTGCATCTTTTGAGATGCCTATATGATATTTAATCCTTTTGTTGTTGTTAATGTGATGCATTCTATTGATTGATTTGTAGGCATTGAACCAACCTTGTATATCTGGAATAAATTCCACTTGATCATGGTGTCTGAACCTTTTAATGTATTGTTGAATTCAGTTTGCTAACAATTTTTTGAGGTTTTTTGCATCTGTATTTATCAGGGATATTGGCCTATAGTTTTCTTTCTTTACAGTGTCTGATTTTGGTATCAGTGTAATGCTGGCCTCATAAAATGAGTTTGTAAGCATTCCTTCCTCTTCAGTTTTTTGGACTAGTTTGAAAAAGATAGTTACTAACTCTTTAAATATGTAGTGGAATTCATTTGTGAAGCTGTCTGGCTCTTGACTTTGGTTCATTGGGAGTTTTTAAATTACTGATTCAATTTCATTTCTAGTAATTGGTCAAATTTTCTATTCTTATTGTAGTCTTGGAAGATTATATGTTTTTAGTAATGTATCCATTTATTCTAGGTTGTCCCATTTGTTGGCATATAATTGTTCATGGTAGTCCCTTATGATCCTTTTGATTTCTGTGGTATCAGTTGTAATTTCTCTCATTTTGATTTTATTTATTTGAACCCTCTATAATTTTTCCTTGATGGGTCTGGCTAAAGGTTTATCAAATTTTCTTAATCTTTTCAAAGAACCAGCTCTTAGTATCATTAGTATTCCCCCCCCTTTTTTTAGTCTTTGTTTCCTTTATTTCCACTTTGATCTTTATTACTTGCTTTCTTCTACTAACTTCAGACTTTGTCCTGCTTTTTCTAGTTCCTTTAGGTATAAGATTGTTTATTTGAGATTTTTCTTGTTTCTTGAGTTGGGCATGTTTCACTATGGACACTCCTCTATGAACTGCTTTTGCTCTGTCCCATAGATTGTGGACATTTCCATTTTCATTGGTTTCCATTTTCATTTGTCTCAAGAAAATTTTAATTTTTTTCTCTTTGATTTATTCATTGATTCATTGATTGTTTAGTAGCATGTTGTTTAACATCATGTGTTTGTGTTTATTTCTTGTTTTTTTCTCTTGATTTCTAGTTTCATACCATTGTGGTTGGAAAAAATGCTTGAAATAATTTCAGTCTTGTTAAATTTACTGAGAAATATTTTGTAGCCTAACATATGATCTTTCCTAGAGAATGTTCTGCTGTTTTTGATGGAATTTTCTGTATGTATCTATTAAGTCTATTTGGTCTAATGTTGATATAAATTAATTTTTAAATAAAAAGGTAAATGGGGGAGAAAAAAATCTCCCTTGCAGAAGAATTCCAAGGAATTAGCTCTAGTTAAGTTTGGGCTGCACATAATAACTTTATTTGAAAAGTAAAGTATGGAAAGGTGAGCATAGAGGGAGTAAATTTTACAAAGAATAAATCTGACAACTACCTCAGCTAGGTGATCAAGGTAAACATTAATAGTGATAAGTCATGTTGATAGTATTTGATATGATGTGATGAAAATGACACTCTCTGTGTGTTGTCTTCCTCCCCTAAACCATAACTCCAGTCTAATCATGAGGAAAAACATCAAAAAATCCCAATAGAGGGACACTACAACATACATGACTAGTACTCCTCAAAATTGCTAAGGTTATCAAAAATAAGAAAAATCTCAGTAACTATCACAGTCAAGAAGCACCTAAGGAAACATGACTAAATTTAATGTGGTATCCTGGATAATATTCTAGAATATTAGGTAAAAATATTATAAAAAAACTATAATTCAATATAAGTAAATATTAGAAAGGTATGAACTTCAATTAATAATCATATATCTGTATTGGTTTATTAACTGTTAACAAATATACAATACTAATGTAAGATATTGAAAAAAATGGGACACTGGGTAAGGGATATATAGATTTCTCAGTGCTTCCTTTATAATTTTACCTGTAAATCTAAAATTGTTCTTAAAACTGAAGACTTTTAAATAAAAGATTAATCAGAGAAACAAAATACCAGTGAAACTATATAAGAAAACTCCAAATGGTATGTACAATCTCCTTTTCCCATTAACTTCTGCATCAAAATTAATTTATTTCAACACTCCATAAATTGATTTTTCTTGGAAATTAGGTGCATAAAATCAATTTTTAAAAACAAACAAATAAAAAATTCAATTCCTCAGTCATACTAGTGAAATTGCAAGTGCTTAAAAAACCCCATGTGGGTATTGGCTGTGACATTGAACAGCATGGACATAGAACATTTCCATCATTGCAGAAAGTTTAGTTAGACAGCATTACTCCAGAGAACTCTTACAAATGTCCACCAGTAGATTTATACAAGAATATTCATAGGAGCATTGTTCATGATTCTTAAAAATTGTAAAAACAAAGCAAAACAATGCCTACCACCAGAGGAATGAATAAATTATGGTATATTCAGAAAGTAGAATCCTATAGAACAGTGAAAATTAATAGACTATAGTTTCATACATCAATATGAATTAATCTTTAAAATGTTGAATGAAAGAGACAAAATTTTAAGTCACATATAATAAAATTGTTTTTAAAAATTCAGAAACTACAAAACTACATAATACATTAGGGATGCATCTGTATGTATTAAAGGAGTAAATAAAGTACTGTTATAAGGAGAAGCAAGAGAATAGTAATCGCAAATTCAGTTCAGTATTCTGGGATGGAGGACAAAAGAGGCATTTATTGAAATATTTCATGCTTCAATACCATTTTTCAATGGTAAAAGTCTTTTGCTAAGACTAGGTGGTAGTTGCAGATACATTTGTTTTACTATTAAGCTTCAGAATTTTCACGTTTATTACATAAAGTATTTTGAATATATCAAATGTCAAAGATTTATCTGATTTATCCTTTTATTACATACCACTTACCACTTTTCTCTATTAAAGATGTTTCATTCCCATTATCAAGTGTTGCTCCACTGGGGCAAATAAAGTTAAAAACTTGCTGGCTATCGTGGGTTTTACTATTTGTTTCCTGACCCAATAAATGATGTTTGTGCTTCCTAATTTGTATTACTACATTTTAATGTAGATTTATGGCCCAATTTAGCATTTCAAAACTAAAAATGAATATTAATATATGCTTCTCCATTCAGGGGATATTATCTTGCCAGTCAAATGAGCAAAACCAATTGAGACAACCTATTGTTTAATCTTGAGTCATCCAAATATTGACTTTTCTTAAAATGGAGCTTCATTACCTGGAAGAATCAACTGCACTTAGAATGCACAGAATGTTTCCGAACCCACTTAGTAGACTTTATTAACGTTCTTCTACAAAATACTGTTGATGCTATTTCATTCATATTTCAAAATCCTTTCCTTGATTTATTTAACTAAATCTCTACACACTCTTTCCAATTCTTTATTAAATACCAATTTCCTTTTATATCCAGCTAGGGTTTGAAAAATCATAGTCAGGTGGGAAAGCCTTTTTTAAATTATGTTTTTAGTTATTTCCCACACTTGCTTTCTGAATTACTATATTTTTCATATTCATATTTTAAAACAAATTATGTATTTAACTCAACAGATGGATGTTCTGTTTATTTTTAATAGTACACAGTTTTAAATTATTTAACCTATTTTATTTTTAATTTTAATGTTTAAAAATGCCCTGCTATTCAGAAATTAAAACTCAAGAAAAACCAGATCAAGTTAATAGAAAAATAAGCAGTCATTCCCAATTAGCTAAGCATTTCTCACAGATGTAAATTAGAGAGAAAAGAAACCCCATTGTCCAAAGGTATTTCCAAAGCTTTCCACTGCAACCCTTGTTCAATTGTCTTTTCATGTATGTGCCAAAGTATGTACTAATTCTTCAGTCAACATAGTAAATATCTATTTCCAAACTAATATAAAATATTTTTGCCAATGAAGTATAGTAATTGATATCACTTTTAAACAGATTAATGTGAAGGAAGACCTGTGCTACTACACCACCACCTACATCGAAATAGTTAGAAATCCTCCTTCTCCTCATTCCCTTTGTCTAGGCCTTGAAACAACCAGAAAATTGCTCCAAATCCTGCAAAGATCTGAGGTAGCCTAAGGTGTACTTTTACCGACCAGTAACTTAGTACCTATATCCAGTTAGAAACTCCAAGTTCCAATAAACAGATAAGCAAAAAGTGGAGGGACTTGGCAATGGCAGGATGAAGCTTGAAAGCTGTAATTTCTATAGATGGGGTGGGAGGAGTGGATAGTGCTAGAAACAAGAAGAGCAGTGTTCATGGAGAACTGAACTTTCTATTTTCTGATTTGTCTATATTTTTAAAGAGCCAGGTATTGAGGGTATAAGCATCCACACTAGATGAATATAAATGAATATCTAATAATAGACTGTCGATCCAGCCAGTTCCTCCCCATCCCTCAACACTGGCCCTACCCCAATACTATGTGACTCCAGTGTATGGGCCGCAGCTACTGGACCCCTACTGAACTTCTTCCCTAGGTAATTTAAGCTTGGGAATAAGATTTCAGATCAGTCAGGTGGGTTTCACCACAAAAGAGACGGTATTCGAGAACTGATAACAACTATATTGTAGATTATACCAGCTTCAATAGCAGAATTGAGTGAATTAGAGGAGTCTAGCCAGATAAGAGAAGGGGGTAAGGGGAGTGAGGAGGAGGTAGGAAAGAAGAGGGGAGATGGAAAACAAACACAAGAGCAAAGAAGACACAGAGAGAAAGTCCCAGTGGCATTTGATCCCCAGACCATTGATCTATTGCTCATCAATTTTTAAGATGCCCTTTTGCATCCTCATACTAAACTTTGTTTTTGCTTTAACTTAAGCTATGTAAATAAATTTTTGCTACTTAAAGCCAATATAGTTCTAGGAAATATATAGAGCTTGTTTTACAGACAGAATTTAATTATTCTTTCAGACTAACTTGTCAAACTATTGCAAATATGCCAAAGAGAGTTCAGGTACTCCTAAATAAACACAAATTAGAGCCAGGGCAATGTGTGTGTGTATATACATACATATATATATATGTATGTACATACACACATAAATACAAACACGTGTGTGTGTGTATACTTGTTGAAGACTACCAGATGTGAATATATCACTTACCATATAAGTAACCTGGAATGAGAGTACTGCAAGACAAGGAAAGGAAATACCTTAGAAGGCTTAGAAGAAGAGGATACTTCTGAGTTATGAAATAGAAGAAAATTTTTAGGCATCCTCAGAAAGATATAGGGAGTTTCTATGAAGCTTTTGCAGAAAATCAGACTGAAATAAAAGTAACAAGAAGGTGGAATTTCTTTTTAAAAGATGGGTAAAAAGGGAATAAAAATTGTAAGGCATTTGACAGGATTAAAGATGGCAGCGTGAGAGGTGAGACACAGGCTTCCTCCTAAAACTGCATATAATACAAAAATATAATTAATACAACTAATCCTGAAAGAGCAACAGAAGAAGAAGAGAGGACTGTGCCAGAACAGCATACACCTGGAGAAAAGAGCAGACCTCATAGAACAGGGTAACCTACCAAAGCTGTGGTCCAGCGGGACTCAAGCCCTTCCCCCAACCCAGCTCACCTGTGGGAGGAAGAGAAAAGAAGAAGGGAGGGAGTGGAGGCATGGGAATGCTGAATACCTAACTCTGGAGATCTGTGCTGTGAGCACAAACCTGCATTTCATGCTGCTTGCATGATACTCTCATGAGTAAGGGGTTAGAAAGCTAAGACAGGCAAAATTCCTTGAGAGACTGAGATTCTAGCTGCTTGTGGAAAGCAGGGATCCATATCAGGCTCCTCTTGGACAAAAGAAAGGCTGGCAGTCTGAGAGACTTCCTAACAAGGAAGCCCTTAGCAAGAGGGCTTCTAAAGGGGCAAGGATTGCACAGAGCTTACTGCTCAGGAGAGAGGACAGGTAGACAGGATTTTTCGGGTATACTCTGAGCAGCAGGTTGGGAGCTTTGCAATATACACTCTCATATTTAAGGAGAAAAAAGAACTCTTCCTCCTTAGATCTTCAGGTGCTCCAGCTCCCTGGCTGGCTACACAGCTCCAAGGACCCCATCCGTGATACGCAGCCTACTGCGCCTTTCTCCCCGCCAGCCCCACCTGGCTCGCAAACCAGTAAACCCTACTCTAGCATTAGCCCAGCCAGAGGGAAGATTTGTCTAAAGCAAATACAAAAGCAAAGCATAGAAGCTTATACCTGTATGCGTGGCCACTGGTTCAGGCAGTGGAGACAGACACAGCAGCCAGGTAGAAGTAAACAGCACTTTCCTCCCCCCAGGCACCAATACCACTCCCCTGTGACCCACGACATTGCTTCAGGGGCTAAGAAGCTCCAGGAAGTAGAGCTTCTGGGCACTAGAAGGTGCCATATACAAATATGAAACACCAAAGGTACCTGGTTCAGAGTAAAATTATTAATACCACTCCTGAGGAAGATTTAAATGACATCGACATCATGACTTTTCCTGAAAAGGGACTTCAAAATAAAAATCATTAACATGTTTATGGAGGTACGGAAAGATATTCAAGAACTCAGGAATGAACTCTGGTCAGAGATCCAATCGTTGAAGAGCAAAATGGAGGGTATGAAAAGAAGATTGGATACAGTGGAGGAGATGATAAATGAAATAGAAACTAGAGAAGAGGAATACAAAGAAGCTGAGACACAGAGAGAAAAAAGGATCTCTACGTATGAAAGAATATAGAGAGAACTGTGTGACCAATCCAAATGGAACAATATTCGCATTATAGGGGTACCAGAAGAAGAAGAGAGAGAAAAAGGGATAAAAAGTGTCTTTGAGGAGGTAACTGCTGAAAACTTCCCCAATCTGGGGAAGGAGATGGTCTCTCAGGCGATGGAGATGCACAGATCTCCCAACACAAGGCACCCAAGGAATACAACACCAAGACATATAATAATTAAAATGGCAAAGATCAAGGATAAGGACAGACTATTAAAAGCAGCCAGAGAGAGAAATAGGATCACATACAAAGGAAAGCCCATCTGGCTATCATCCGACTTCTCAACAGACACCTTACAGAACTGAAGGGAGTGGCATGATGTATTTATTGCAATGAAGCAGAACGGCCTTGAACCAAGAATACTTTATCTGGCAATATTATCATGTAAATTTGAAGGAGGGATTAAACAATTTCCAGATAAGCAAAAGCTGAGAGAATTTACCTACCACAAACCATCTCTACAGTGTATTTTGGAGGGACTGCTATAGATGGAAGTGTTCTAAGGTTTAAACCTGTCACCAGAGGTAATACAACCACAGTAAAAAAAGTAGAACAGCTAATTACTAAGCAAATGTAAAATTAAATTAACTATCCAGAAAGTCAATCAAGGGATAGATAAACAGTACAGAATATGATACCTAATATATAAAGAATGGAGGAGGAAGAAAAAAAAGAACCTTTAGATTGTGTTTGTAATAGCATATTAACTGAGTTAAGTTAGACTCTTAGATAGTAAGAAAGTTAACCTTGAACCTTTGGTAACCACGAATCTAAAGCCTGCAATGTCAATAAGTACATATCTATCAAAAATCACCCTATGTAAATGGACTAAATGCACCAATCAAAAGACATAGAGTCACTGAATGGATAAAAAAAAAGACCCATCTACATGCTGCCTACAAGAGACTCACTTTAAACCCAAAGACATACACAGACTAAAAGTGAAGGGATGGAAAAAGATGTTTCATGCAACTAATAGGGAGAAAAAAGCAGGAGTTGCAGTACTTGTATCAGACAAAATAGACTTCAAAACAAAGAAAGTCACAAGAGACAAAGAAGGACATTACATAATGATTAAGGGGTCAATCCAAAAAGAAGATATAACCATTATAAATATCTATGTGCCCAACACAGGAGCACCTACATATGTGAAACAAATACTAACAGAAATAAAAGGGGAAATAGAATGCAATGCATTCATTCTAGGAGACTTCAACACTCCACTCACTCCAAAGGACAGATCAACCAGACAGAAAATAAGTAAAGAGTCAGAGGCACTGAACAACACAAAAGAAGAGATGGACCTAACAGACATCTACAGAACTCTACACCCAAAAGCAAGAGAATGCACATTCTTCTCAAGTGCACATGGAACATTTTCAAGAATAGATCATATACTAGGCCACAAAAGAGCCTCAGTAAATTCAAAAAGATTGAAATTGTGCCAACCAGTTTCTCAGACTACAAAGGTATGAAACTAGAAATAAATTATGCAAAGAAAATGAAAAATCCCACAAACACATGGAGGCTTTTCAACATGCTTCTAAATAACCAATGGATCAATGACCAAATAAAAACAGAGATCAAGCAATATATGGAGACAAATGACAACAATAATTCAACACAGCAAAATCTGTGAAACGCAGCAAAGGCCGTGCTAAGAGGGAAATATATTGCAATACAGGCCTACCGTAGGAAAGAAGAACAATCCCATACGAGCAGTCTAAACTTACGATTAATAAAACTAGAAAAAGAAGAACAAATGAGGCCCAAAGTCAGTAATAATAAAGATTAGAGCATAAATAAATAAGATTGAGAAGAATAAAACAATAGGAAGAATCAATGAAAGCAAAAGCTGGTTCTTTGAGGAAATAAACAAAATAGATAAACCCCAACCAGACTTATCAAGTAAAAAAGAGAGTCTACTCACATAAACAGAATCAGAAATGAGAAAGGAAAAATCACTACAGATACCACAGAAATACAAAGAATTATTAGAGAATACTATGAAAAATTATATGCTAACAAACTGGATAACATAGAAGAAATGGACAACTTTCTATAAAAATACAACCTTCCAAGGCTGACGCAGAAAGAAACAGAAAAGCTGAAAAGACCAATTACCAGCAATGAAATTGAACTGGTAATCAAAAACCTAAGAACAAAATGCCTGGACCAGATGGCTTCACTGCTGAATTTTATCAAACATTTAGTGAAGACCTAATACCCATCCTCCTTAAAGTTTTCCAAAGATTGGAAGAAGAGGGAACAATTCCAAACTCATTCTCTGAGGCCAGCATCACTTTAATACAAAACCGGACAAAGACACCACAAAAAAAGAAAATTACAGACCAATATCCCTGATGAACATACATGCAAAAATACTCAAAAAATATTAGCAAACCAAATTCAAAAATACATCAAAAAGATCATCCATCATGATCAAGTAGGATTTATTCCAGGGATACAAGGATGGTACAACTTTCGAAAATCCATCAACATCATGCACCACATCAACAAAAAGAAGGACAAAAACCACATGATCATCTCCATACATGCTGAAAAACCATTTGACAAAATTCAACATCCATTCATGATAAAAACTCTCAACAAAATGGGTATAGAGGGCAAGTACCTCAACATAATAAAGGCTATATATGACAAACCCACAGCCAACATTATACTTAACAGGCAAGAAGCTGAAAGCTTTTCCTTTAAGATTGAGCACAAGGCAAGGATGCCCACTCTCCCCACTTCTATTCAACATAGTACTGGAGATCCTAGCCACAGCAATCAGACAACACAAAGAAATAAAAGCCATCCAGATTGGCAAGGAAGAATTCAGACTCTCCCTGTTTGCAGATGACATGATATTGTACATAAAAAAACCCTAAAGAATCCACTCCAAAACTACTAGATCTAATATCTGAATTCAGCAAGGTTGCGGGATACAAAACTAATATGAAGAAATCTGTGGCATTCCTATACACTAACAATGAACTAGCAGAGTAATCAGGAAAACAATTCCATTCATAGTTGCATCAAAAAAGAATAGAATACCTAGGAATAGGCCTAACCAAGGAAGTGAAAGACCAATACTCTGAAAATTACAAGACACTCATGAGAGAAATTAAAGAAGATACCAAGAAATGGAAACACATCCCATGCTCATGGATAGGAAGCATTAATATTGTCAAAATGGCCATCCTGCCTAAAGCAATCTACAGATTCAATGCAATTCCTATCAAAATACCAACAGCATTCTTCAACACTCTAGAGAAAATCATTCTAAAATTCATATGGAACCACAAATGACCCCAAATAGCCAAAGCAATCCTGAGAAGGAAGAATAAAGCTGGGGGGATTATGCTCCCCAACTTCAAGCTATATTACAAAGCCACAGTAATCAAGACAATTTGGTACTGGCACAAGAACAGGCCCATAGACCAATGGAACAGACTAGAGAGCCCTGATATAAACCCAACCATATATGGTCAATTAATATATGATAAAGGAACCATGGATATATGATGGGGAAATGACAACCTCTTCAACAGCTGGTGTTGGCAAAACTGAACAGCTACATGTAAGAGAATGAAACTGGATCATTGTCTAACCCCATACACAAAAGTAAACTTGAAATGGATCAAGGACGTGAATGTAAGTCCTGAAACCATAAAACTCTTAGAAGACAGCATAGGCAAAAATATCCTGAATGTAAGCATGAGCAACCTCTTACTGAATGCATGTCCTCAAGCAAGCAAAACAAAAGCAAAAATGAACTCATGGGACTACATCAAACTAAAAATTTTCTGTATGTCAAAGGACACCATCAACAGGACAAAAAGGCATCCTACAGTATGGGAATATATATTTGTAAATGACATATCCCACAAGGGGCTAACATCCAAAATATATAAAGAACTTAAACACCTCAACACCCAAAAAGCAAATAACCCAATTAAAAAATGGGCAGAGGATATGAAGAAACAGTTCTCCAAAGAAGAAATTCAGATGGTCAACAGACACATGAAAAGATGCTCCACATCACTCATCATGAGGGAAATGCAAATTAAAACCACAATGAGATATCACCTCACACCAGTAAGGATGGCCACCATCCAAAAGACCAAGAACAACAAATGCTGGCGAGGATGCAGAGAAAGGGGAACCCTCCTACACTGCTCGTCCGAGTGTAAGCTAGTTCAACCATTGTGGAAAGCAATATGGAGGTTCCTCAAAAAACTAAAAATAGAAATACCATTTGACCCTGGAATCCCACTCCTTGGAATCTACACAAAGAATACAACTTCTCAGATTCAAAAAGACACATGCACCCATATATTTATTGCAGCACTTTTTACAATAGCCAAGATATGGAAGCAACCTAAGTGTCCATCAGTAGATGAATGGATAAAGAAGAAGTGGTACATATACACAATGGAATACTATTCAGCCATAAGAAGAAAACAAATCCTACCATTTGCAACAACATGGATGGAGCTGGAGGATATTATGCTCAGTGAAATCAGCCTGGCAGAGAAAGACAAGTGTTAAATGATATCCCTCATTTGTGGAGTATAACAACAAAGCAAAACTGAAGGAACAAAGTAGCAGCAGACTCAGAGACTCCAAGAAGGAACTAGTTGTTACCTAAGGGGAGGGGTGTGGGAGGGCAGGTGGGGAGGGTGAGAGAGTGGGATTGTGGGGTATTATGTTTAATCCACATAGTGTGGGGGATCATGGGGAAAACAGTGTAGCACAGAGAAGGCAAATAGTGAATCTTTGGCATCTTACTAATGGACAGTGACTGCATTGGGGTATGGGTGGGGACTTGATAATATGGGTAAATGTAGTAACCACATTGTGTTTTCATGTGAAACCTTCATAGGAGTGTGTATCAGTAATACCTTAATAAAAAATTAAGAAAGGAAGTAAGGAAGGGAGGAAGGAAGAAAAATTGTAAGGCATTTAAAATCTAATAGCAAAATTAAATAAGTATTACAATTAAGAAAGGACAGAATTGAAACTGAGATCAGTGATAGAGAGGACAAATTTGAGAATCCCCACATTCGCCTCACCCTCAGAAGTCATGTGGCAGATCTTGATAGCCTACCTGGTGCTGTGACCAAAACTTTCACTTCTGAGGGCTCTGAGTCCTTGGTTTTCATACACCTCTCTTCAGTTGTCCATGTGTCCTTTCAGAGTTACACTGAGGTAAGAGAGTACCAAGGCGTGCTCTGACATAACTGAGTTCTGTACATCCGTCCTTCCTCCTCTCATCAGGATCAATTACCCCTGCCAAGACTGTGACTTTTGTATTACCCTAATGGACCCTGAACATAAAAAGTCCAGTGTTCCAATTAAATGGAACTCCTCCTGTGACTAGGGTACACCCACTTTGGGCCAGAACTATGAGGAACAATGCAGACCTAGAATTATCGGGATGAGATTTGTGAAGTTTCCCAGTGCATCATTGGAGGTGATGACGAGAAGAAACAGTCCTGCCACTTGCCTTGGTTCTTAGGCCATATACTTCTTGTGTCGGCAGAGCACCATATATTGATCTCTGATTTGATACCTGTAATGAATGCATCCCAAGTATGGCATTCCATTTATTCAGAGTATTATCTACAAGCTGGGCTTCAGCTGTGCCTTTAGAAGGCCATCCCCAGAAGGTCTGTTAGAGCAGCAGGCCAATTAATTCTGGATTCTGTAGTATAAAATACAACCAGTGAATCAAATGATCATGGGCTGAGTCCTGCACCTCCTTTGCTCTAAGTGGATCCCCTGGGCATAGGATTTTGAGTAGGATTCCACACCTATGGATCAAGCATCCTATAAGCCCCTGGATAACATTGCAGACTGAGACACTATGGGCTAAAAAGTCAAATCCATACCAAGAATGGTCTCTATCTCTATGGAAAAACTGCTGTTCCTCCTAGAATGTAGTCTTCTTGACACCAAATTAAATTCCTCAAATAATAATGCCATTTAAGGGCTCAGACTCAGTCTTTGCTCGTGGCAGGTGGATATTTAGAAGCATCAGAATCTAGAAAGACCATGGCATATGGAGTTCCTTCTGCTGGGTCCATATTTAGCTTCCATCTCTCCCACAGTGACCACTCCAGTAATGTGTGTATTGGGCCAGACCCAGGATGGCTGATGACAAAGGATGGATAACATTGACTGATCAAGTCATATTGTCCACTTGGAGTTTCATGACCCTTCCTCAGTGCATGCTTTCTGGTAGCATCAATGTGTGAGAGAAACATTTTATACTTTGTTTCTACTCCCATGTCCACCCTCATGCTCCTATCCCAGATTTCCTTGTCTCTGATCATCTAGTTATTTTCCTTCAAGGCCCATGATGAGCTGGTCAGGCCATTGGCCACTGCTCAGGAATTTGTATATGTTCTCACTTTGGTCCACTTCTCATTCCATAAAAAGTGAAGTGCACTGCTCATGGCTCTGCCCATAGGGAAGATTTTCCCTCTCTGCTATTTTCAAAGCCATCTTTTCATATGGCTATAACATAGCTGCCATCCATTTCCAGCTTTCAAACACATGCCACACTGATGCATTCATAAACCACACTTGGGCTCTTTCCTCTTTCTTCTTCTAGTCATGCAAGACCAGCCATATGCCCACAGGTGAGCTGGGAAAGGGCTGCTGGTGTTCCTGGTGGTACTGGGCTGCCTGCTTCATCAGCTTCCTCATGTTCTCTTGTCCTTCCTGGACTCTGTTTCAGATGTGCCTTTCCATCCTGTGATCCACTGCTGGGGGCCCATCTGACCTTTTGGCTCTGCTCATCCAACATAACCCAATTCACATGGGACACCCAAGTTCCAGATGCAGTCACTGGATGCCACATGACCAGTGTTCATTCTCTACCAAGGCCCAAAACATAGCACGAAGTTTCTAAAATGACCTGACTTGGTCTTGCCTCAAATTCCAGGGATCTGTGTTAAGATTTTCTCACTGGAACTTGCCATGAAATCCACACTGAATCTTTCCCCGCCACTGACACACACAGTATTGTAGGGTCTGTTGGATCATATGACCCAAGTTCTGGCACCAGGGCAGCCCGAACACTCTGCAGAGCTCTTTCCTGTTAAATATGCCCCTCAATGCTGGCCACCGTCTTTATCATGCAGTATATGAGAAGAAGTAATATTCTGGTATGTTTGTGTCCCCTGGCAAGAGTATTCCACATCTCCTGGGGGCCTTGATGAAGTATTCAATTCATATTCCAAGATAGGGCCATTAAGTCAGTGACTGTTGTGAATCTAGTCTTACATCCTGGTTCCCTTGTTCAAGAATTTGAGCTGACAGTACATTGATAACAGGCACACGAAAATAGTAAGATGCTTTCAGGGTGGTCTGTCAAAGTCCTCTTTCCCCAGCCATCTCCATATGCTCTGGAACATGCCTCACAGAGTATACTCTCTGAAACATATCATATCCATAGTCAGGACTTGCTTAAATGCAGATGATCTGAAATTTACAAGGACCCAGCTTTGTCCAGGTCAAATGCACAGCCCACTTCTAGGACTCTCTCCTCCCTTCCTGCTGCTCAGGGAGGGAAATCAGACAGAAGGCAACATGGCATTCTGGACATCAAGAATGTCTTCAGCAATGTGATATTACATTGTGTTTGGCCTGGGTGAATGAACTGAAGGTCTGTAGCCAGAGAGTGGAGGAATGTAGGTCTGGGCAGAGAGAAGAAACCAGCAAAGGTACAGAAGGATGAGATGCTGCATTTTTGAGGAAGAGCAGTGATCCAGTGTGATATGACAAGCCAGTTAGATTCTCCAGTTAGATGCATCATTTTTGTTGTTTTTTTTAATCTGAGAGCCATTTCAATGAATACAAACTAAGGGCCCTAGAATAACTAAATATTATATTTTTCATATGAATTCATCAATAGGGTAAAAGAAAAAAGATTGCTACTCCCCAGGTCATACATATATGATATACCATTAGTAATTTCTCATGTGGCAATTTACCCTTTTATTGATGGCTCGCACCTTAGTGCTTTTTTCCCCACATTAATGACTCCAAGCCTACAATTTTCTGGCTTTCATTCTTTTTTTATTTTCCTTCAGATTCAGTCTCTCCCTAGTGAATTGCTTTCCATTTATCTTGATTAAACTTCACTCTATTGATTTCTGTCCTTTCTCTAACTTCTCAGAAACCTGCTGTACCTTAATTCTGTTTTCTCTGATATCAGCCATCCCTCCGGGTACTGGGTAATGGTTAGGGAAGTTTTAAAGTCCAGCAACATTGAATAACTTCACTTTCAAATTTTGGATGCCATATTTAATTCTAGTAGGATGAGAAAACATGTGCACACACATTTTACCTTAAATGGGAAAAATTCATATTCCAATAATTTGCTCTTCCTTCATTGGAGAAAATTATAACATTTAAAAGTAATCTGCTAAAAAGCCAAACTTTAGAACAGGCCTTCCTTTGTAGTGAGACAAAATAAAGAATTCATATTCTAAAATCAAAGTATACTTTCTATTGGAGATTTATGATAATCAGAATTAAAATAATGTAAAATTACTTTTGATTTTATTTTTCTGTGCATCAAATATTATACATTCATTCACTTAACCTTCATAAGATTCCTAAGAATTAACACTTAAAATTATTCAGTGTTGATACAGCAAGCATTGTACTATGAATCCATTCCTTTGTACTGGGACAAATGAAATTTATGCACAGAAGAAGTTTTATATTGGATATTTCCATGCATGTTCTACTAAGTTTCAGATTCTTACCTCTTCTACTACCAAACGTGTCTATTAATATCTCATTCCCTTAGGACCCTGCTCTGCACTTCTTCAGGTAATACAGGATAAACTTGAGTAATCAGATCAGGTAAACCAGTAGGTTTCATACTTGTCCAACTGCCTGAAGGGGAGTATTTTTTTAAGAGTTTCTCAATCTCTCTTCAAACCTATTAAGTTTCAAACTCCAAATGAGATATAGAAATTTGAGTTTTTTAGATGCTTCCCAGGTGACTTTGATGCTCATCCAGGTTTGGAAGTCTCTAGGGTGGCAAAGATAATGACCTCTGTTATAGCATTTTATTTAACTCAAATGAGTGTTTACTGATTATGTGCTTAGCACAGAGGAATAACATGTCTAACATTTCACTGTGTATACAAGCCCCACCCCTGGGTTTCCATAACCCTAACTGGGCATTCATTACATCTAGAGAGAGCTGTTATGGGTACCACTTTAAGAGCTAGAAGAAGTCTCCATTAAATATGAAAATTATTTCAAAGAATGTGTTATTTAACAGAGATAATACTTTTCTTCCCTTTCCTTTACCCACCCTCCTTTACTCAGACTATAAAGTTTCTGTGCTGAGGATGAGGAGGGAAAGTGACCCTCACCCAGACAAGTTTAAATATTTGAGAGAAGAAGGATTGGAAGGGAACAAGATCCAGAGTCATCTCCCAGTTCTCAACAACCCCATCCCAACACCACGTTGGCACCCCTGTAGTGTTAAGGATTGGTAGAGAAAAATGGCAGCGTGGCCACAGCCAGCCTCCAAGGTTTCCCTTGACCTAGTGTATAACAGACAAGCAAAGTCCCCTGAGTCCTAGAGAGGACCAGGGAATTATCGGGCATTGAGCCACAGCTAAGGATGTCTGGAACTCTGGATGACATAGCTACAACCCATACAGCCCAGTGAGATGGGACAAAAGCCAGTTATCACGCTCATCAAACTCCAAAAACCTAGGGGCAACCTCAGGAATGGGGGAAACCCAGAACTGAGGACCACTTGAATTGACTGAGGTCAAATTTCTACGAAACAGAAAAATTAGGGCAAAAATAAAATAACTTTGATTCAAAGGATATGAAATCAAGATACATCTCTTACAAAACTGAATTTATGATCTGGTATTTATGCCACTACTTTGGCATTTGCCAAAGGTGTGGGTGACTCTATAAATAGAGAAAATCACAGAGTCCCTTCCTTTAAAGGAGCCCATGAAAGGATGCTGTGAAAAGAGAACAGGTTTGGAGTCAGACACACCCAGGGTGAAGGGCTAGGCATTTATATTACATCATCTAAACAGTGGATGGTGTTTTAGAATTACAGGAGAGGTAGAAGTTAAATTCCTGGATACATGTTATGAGCTTAATAAATGTGAGTTTCTTTATTTCTTCAAAGAGATTTTTATCTTAATGTAAAGACCATATTTATATAAAAGAAAGAATGATCATGCCAACGCATAATGACTCAATCGTTTAATTTTTTATAAAAAAGTTTGTGAATTTCTAACACTGTCTGAAACTGTGGAAAGAAGGTGATATTCTTCTGAATGTGTTTGTGAAAACTTCTTCCCTCCCACCAAATATACCAATGAAGTAACTACTGATTTCATCTGCTCCTAAATTTCTTAGATATTTGAACAAGAGTTTAACCTGAATCACTCTGGTTACAGTGGCTATATACACCTAATTTGTAAACTCAGGGTATTCTGATTATAGTAGAGAGAAGCATTTTATTTTTGCTCACAGTGGTAAGATTTTGTGCAACTGAATTTGAATCATAAAATACATTTTGAGCATGCCCTTTTTAAGCACTGGTCTCTGCAGATGGAGGTAAAATGAGGTTTCTAATTTACAGCCAGGGTTATGATGCACAAGGTAACCATAGCTTTCTGGTAAGGAAAGTGGGGACTTGACACAGCAATTTAGAATCTTTATAGTTAGGATCATTTTCTTGTTAATGGGTCCGTTGGCAATCACATCAGGCCATAAAAGTTAGCATTAACTTAACTTTGCCATTCCTAAATTTTTACCTGATTTTTTTGTAATTCAAACAATCATTGACAATTATAGCTGAAGAGGATTGTAGAGATCATGCAACCCAGGGATAACAAAGTGCAATTTCTGAGCAGAAGTCCATCTACAGATAGTTATACTTTTCTCCCAACAAAAGTTTCTCCTCTCCTTCCTTCCTTCCATCCATCTAGCCAGCCAGCCAGCCATCATCCATTTCTATTTTCCTCCTTGTTTAAATCAAGGTATGACTTAGACACAGTAAAGTGCCCAAATCTTAAGTGAATTGTTTTATATATATGTATATTCCTCTGTAAACCACACCCCAAGATACTGAACATTTCCATTTTCCTTATAGACCTCTTAAATAACCAAAACGGCTGCAAATAACCACTATTCTGATATCTATCCCCACAGATTAATTTTGCTTGCTTTAAAATTTTGCACACGTGGAATCATCTTTTGTGGGTATGAATACATATGACTGCTATAAATAGTCTTTTACATGTCTTTTTTTTTTATATAAACACTCATTTATAATGTGTGTCTACCCAGGAATTAAATTGCTAGGTCATTAAGTTATAAATAGCTTATAAATATGCTTACATCTACAAAATAGTTTTCCAAAATGATTGAACCTACTTATCCACCCAAAAGCAATATACGAGTTCCAGTGGCTCCACCTCTTCACCAACGCTTGGTAAAGTGTTTGCAATAAATTCCAATTTGAATATGACTAAGGTCTGTGTGCATCCTCCTCTGTCCATATATCTCCCCATTGTTTTATATCCAGCCATTTCATAGGTTCAGTTTAAGTCCACGACCCTTGAAGGCTTTTGATTTAGCCACCTAACTACTGACATCCAATTTTTCATTTATCAAAATGTGAAAGCTGGCCCCAGAACATCTAACCAGTTACCCCAGCATCATATAACTAATGGCAAATTTAGAATTCATCTCAAGCTGGACTTCTGTCCTTCTCTGGTTGGACCAAGCCTCTTCTACTGCATGGCACTGCCACCCACTGATAGCTCCCATTTTAACTCTTACCTCCACTTGCTATATTCCTTCAAATAACTTTATGAAAGGAAGCACACCCTAAAGTGACATACCTCACTTGTCACCCTACTCCTGGCCTGTATCACGGCACTTGTGTCACTCTGTTCTTGAACGGTAAATGGGAAGCATAAACTCAAATGTGCTGCAAAGGAGGCAGCATACAGCAGTAAAAAAAATAAAATAAAATAGGCTGATACGGGAATCAGCTGACCACCTGCTAGTTTTTACAATCTTATTCAAGGAGAAAGGAGCCAATTAATAATGGGAATAGGTCATTTTCATGCTGCTTCAAGGGCTTTATTACCAGATACAAAAATTCTTCTTGGCAAAGTGTAGCAGTTTACTGGCAAGTATTTCTTTCTGGTCTCTACCTTAGTCATATGGCATAAACATGTGCTTAAAAGCAGGGAGGGGAGTAAAGAAAGTCAGGTGAATAAATATGGTATAATTTGAATGAGGCAAAGACTAGTAAAGAAGGTTGGAAAGTAACAAGGAACACAGTGACAGTGTCCATTGTTTTCCTCAGTTTCCTCATATATAAAACGAGGAGTTAGCTGAATTATTTTTAAGATTGCTTCCAGCTTGGTAGTTCTGTGAATGGAATAACCATAAATATAATTTATATGATAGGAGGAAATCATAAAACAAAACCCAGAGTTTATTTATGAATGTCTATTTTGAGAAACACACTTAATTTTGTGAAATGAAGACAAATGTCACTGGATAAACTGGCATTTCCATTAATTGGTCATTGACATGAACTTGGTCTTATTATTATTTCATAATAAATCATTCCCATTCTCCCTCCTCACCTGCCTTCCAAATGTATTTGATTAAACATTTATGTTTAGTATTGGATAAAAATCGTTTCTTTTTCTATAGAGTTACACTGTATCAAAGTGATGCATCCCCTACTAGTTTATCTGAGAAATGTGGGATTCATTATTATACTATACAAGAGCAAAATTCTTTAAGTAATAAATCTATCTCAAATGAGCAATATAAAATTGTATTTATAGAGCCTGAAATGAAATTAACATTAGTCATCTTTTCACAAAATGATCTGAAGCAATAGAATACAAACTCAGAAAGAACTTTTGGAATTTCTCATCCCTAAAAAAGAGGAAGTCCTAGAAAAAAGGTAGATCAGAATTACCAGGGAGAGTTTTGATTTGTTTTGACAGACGGGGTACTCCAGAGACAGGACACTCAGTACCTTATTTAGGGATCACCTTTTCCTCTTGTCGTATGAGGATTCATGTTTTCTTTAATTAGAAATTGATCAGAAGCGTAATAAAGCTTGATGCGTGATAGCACTAAAATCCCTTCCTCAAAAGACTGACCTCTATCTACTCACACATTTTCTCCCCTTTAACTCCACACCCCCAATCCATGTCAGAAGAGGTGATAGGGGGAATTCAACTTATTTTTCTTGGTGCAGTTTCTCACTAAATTTTTAATTACTAGGAGCAGTTCTGATGAGTAGGTCAGAGTCACTGAAGAAGTATAAATAGTCTTTTTTTTTTTGTACAGAGTAAGATGAATAAAGATTTACTTGAAGAAGTTTCTAGAGATTTATAGAGATGGAGAAACCAAAGCTTAGTGGAGAGAAATAATTTAGTTTATGCCAACAGAACCTGTGGTCTGTGATTCACTCAGACCAATATCTTTAACCCTTCCCTTAGAGACGAATACATGCTTAATAAAGAACCAGAAATGTAGATTGTGTGAGTTAATAAAATAAGTGTGAAAATCAAATCCATGGGGTGGGCAGAGGCTGTTGAGTAAAGTTCAAAGCTTTATAGCTCTACCGGATGGTGTGACTGATTGTACTGCATTACATCTTGTATCAGAGAAATGAAGTAAAAATTCTATGAAAAACAGATCAAATGGAAAAGTCTGACCTGGAAGTAAAGTAGGCAAAGCAGAGTGAAACAAAGCAAAAATAAGATACGGAGAAATGCCCTGGCTGGAAGGTTCTGCCTGGGTTCAGTAAGGCACACAGAGCATCAGCGTCACCACCAGGGCCTGGGCCAGGGCTGTTCCATGAGCAAGAGAAGAACAGAGGAAAGGACGAGAGGCTGAATGGGGCCCGGACTAGGTGTCAAGCAGGTGAGAGGGGACAGCAGGCTACAGTGTGATCACCAGAAGGTGTCACGGAGCTGGTCTGGGCAGGAAATGCTTAGCTGGTCTCCAAGGTATCAAAGTCAAAGAAGTAGGAACAGCAAGATATATCTGAGAAAAAATATCTGAGATGACATCAGAATTCTGTCTTCCCGAGGATTCGTGGTAATTGATCTGAGGAAATGACAGGCATCCTCTTAGCACATCTGCTCCAGGTCAGTCTTCCTTATTGGAAGCATGTTAGGCCTGGAAGACTGGTTTTATTCTCATCTAATCAAACTTTATTTAGGTCTATACTGGACGCTAGTTATCCTAGGAAACCCAGAGCCACATCCAAGAAGCCAGGGAAGGCAGAATCCTATGAGTCCCTAAAACTTTCATTGTTAGCTTCTTCCTCAAGATAAGAGTTCCTATCCAATAGCTCAGCTTGTATCTGAACCAGAAAAATATTCAAGGAGTCATAGAAGCTAGATACAGCAAAATATGTGGCTCCAGGGAAAACACAAATAAACAGATAACTCCTGTTTCCTTGAGTGTCCAGTGGGAAAACCGAGCCTGGATCAAGGATTGAATCTCAGCAAAAGTAGAAAGAATGAAAAGATTTTGTTAATATACAATCACGTGAGCAACATTGTGGTTACTAGATTCCCCCCACTATTAAGTCCCCACCACATACCCCATTACAGTCACTCTCCATTAGCATAGTAAGATGCTTTAGAGTCACTACTTGTCTTCTCTCTGCTATACTGCCTTCCCTGTGCCTCCCCCCTACGTTATGTGTGCTAATCGTAATGCCCATTATTCCCCTTCTCCCTCCCTTCCCACCAATCCTCCCCAGTCCCCTTTGGCAACTCTCAGTCCATTCTTGGGTTCTGTGAGTCTGCTGCTGTTTTGTTACTTCGGTTTTTGCTTTGTTCTTATGCTCCACAGATGAGAGAAATCATTTGGTACTTGTCTTTCTCCACCTGGCTTATTTCACTGAGCATAATACCCTCTAGCTCCATCCATGTTGTTGCAAATGATAGGATTTGTTTTCTTCTTATGGCTGAATAATATTCCATTGTGTATATGTACCAAATCTTTTTTATCCATTCATCTGCTGATGGACATTTAGGTTGCTTCCATTTCTTGGCTATTGTAAATAGTGCTGCAATAAACATAAGAGTGTATAGAAAAGATTTCTTAAATGTCCCAGGAGAGAAAACAACAGGCTATGAGGCTGTGTGCAGGGCGGATTGGGGAGGTAGCCCAGGGAATTGGCTATAAATGGCAGTAAGTCCACATCTGAAAAAATTATACTTGTAGAAATCTTCCTACCTGTAATGGTACAGTTCCATGTCAGAATATCCTTCCTAACCACAGTGAAGGGAGTAGAGAAGAAAAAAACCTAGCCTAAGTAAATTTTTAAGGAAGTATTTCAACTGGATATTTTAAGGTTAAAGACATAGGAACTATACCTAAATACTGTGGCTAGTAAATTTCTTTCTTACAGGGCATGGACTAGCGAGTTTAAATCCACTTTAAGAATATTCTAGTATTGAATAAGTGAATTAGACATAGATAATGAAAGCTGGGCTTTTCACTGTTGGAGAAGTTTCAAACAGAGAAAGGGAAAGACTAAAAGAATCATATGCTCCTGGGTCAGGATTGGAGATTTAGTCTGAACTCATGGTCTTTGGATGGATGGATGGATGAAAGGATGGATGGATGGATGGATTGATGGATGGGTATAGATAGATACTGGTAGTATTATTATGAGCTCACGGTCTTTGAATAGACAGATATATAGACAGATGATGGATAGGTAGATACAGATAGATAATCTGTACATGTGCTTGAGTTAGCATCTACACATGTATTTCTAATTCTGTCTGCTGAGAGGCCTAGAAGCAATAACTCCCAGTAGAAATGAACACATTTTAGCAACCACATCTTGGCTTAAATACACTGTTCTCCAATAAAAGGAAGCTTTTTGGTCCCAGAGCTGGGGCAGGGAAGACAAAAGATGGGCCTGGAGCATCCTGAGAGGCCATAAAGTAAGGAATTGCTGCAAGAGGATGGGGGAGCATGCTGAAAGGGCACAGGAATCAATGAAAAAGCTCCCAGTGGCTGAAACCGGGGCCTTCTGAGCTGAATAAATGAATGGATACATAGGATTGGAAAATAATCCATAGAATAAAATAAGTATCAGTTAATGAACATGAGGAAAAAGCTCCCAGTGGCTGAAACCGGGGCATTTTGACCTGAATAAATGAATGAATAGATACGTAGGATTGGAAAATAATCCATAGAATAAAATAAGTATCAGTTAATGAACATGGGGAAAAAGCTCCCAGTGGCTGAAACCGGAGCATTTTGAGCTGAATAAATGAATGAATAGATACGTAGGATTGGAAAATAATCCATAGAATAAAATAAGTATCAGTTAATGAACATGGAGAAGAAATAGCTTATTCACAGAGAACTCTCTTAGTAAATGTGGGAGAAATGAGAAACATTGATCCTTATAACACCACAGTAATAATTGTGCAGGAAGATCCATTATGGATGCTGAAAGTAGTGGGTGATACTTTGAGAAATGGGAATTTCTCAAGCTATCTCCCCAAGATATTTGTTAATTAAAAAAAAAAGGAAACTTAATAGCGACATTAGAGAAACCCAGCAGAAGCCACATGAACCTGCAATAAGTCACATAGCTGTCATGCTCTTCCGGATAAGGCGACTGAGACGCACACATCCCTTCCATGACATTCTTGCTAAAAGATGCATAATCTCGATCTACTTGTGAGAAAACACCAGACTATGCAAACTGAGAGGCTTTTACAAAACAACAGTAATTTTCAAAAGTGTGCGTATCAAGAAAACCAAGGCTAAGTGACTGTCACAGATCTGAGGAGACAAGGTGACAGCCGAATGCTATGTGGGTTGGTGGGTTGGATCCCAGGACAAAGAAAGGACTTCGTGGAAAAACTGGTTAAATCCAAATTAGTGGTTCGCTTAATAATACTGTGCCAGTGTTCATTTCTTGGTGTCGATAATTGCATGGCGGTTATGTGGAATGTTAGCACTAGAGGAAACTGCTTAGAAGGTGGAGAGAGCTCATTGTACTATTTTTGCAACTTTTATGTGAAAAAAATTATGTTTGTAGACAAAAATAAGAAGTTAAACTAGATTATCTAAATATGCCTGTTGTCACTGAAATGGATTGAATAGCCTTGAAATGGATGAAACTACAAAAATCCAAGAAAAAGAAGGAAATGCTATGAGGAGATAAAAAAAAAAAAAGGCAGCTCTCTGTCCCTAGAACTGAAGCCACAGCAGGGCTCCCAAAGGGTGGCGTCAGGCATGGTCAAGGGTGGGGGGTCCCAGCTTAAGCCTAAATTATATCCACTAAAGAGCTTTAGCCTTCTCTGGGCATATTTAGTAGACTGGAGCTGTGTCTTCCAGAAAAGTGTTTACATTAGGGACTGAGGCAATTCTGGAAGAGAACTTATCTGAGACAGTGTTTCTCAAACTGTCATTGCTTTGTATATCATTTTCACCATCTTTGTTAGCTCCTTCACCTCCTGAAATATTGTTTGCTCAACATTTTGCATCACACCAACTTTGAACTGACTCCCTTTTTTACCTGCTTTTATTCCTGTGCTGTCTGAACTCATCTCATGTGTCACCACTGGTCGCATTCTGCAACACAGGGGCAGCTGAGTCTTGGCGGCTGTGAAGGGTGGCTGCACATAATGAAGAAACTGATGGGGCCATTTTCCATACAGCACATCACACACACATGACGCACACACTGTCACACATCACATACAGTACCCACACATATCACATGCACTGCACACATCTCACCCACATGCATACATGCCACCATCTCAGCCTAAGCAGGGGGAAACACAGAAGGGGAGGCAGGCATTCCTGCAGTGTTGGCATGAAAAATTCCATGGCCTTGGAGCACTGACGGATGCAGAGAACATCATACAGCTCTGGAACCTCAAGGACATAGAATACCAGGAGTAGAGGTGATGGACTCCTGGTGCGGCAGACAGCAGAGGGTGCAGGTGGGCTGATGGAACTCAGGTGGCAGAGGAAGGCAGAACCAGGGGTGGGAGCCAGTGCTGCCATCTCTGCAAAACTCAGTGTTAGCCAGGCACAGGCAAACTGACTCTTGTAATTGTCGACAGAGCCACACAATGGGAAGGCCCTCAGGCGGTTGTGTGTGTTGTAAACTGCTGAATAGGTTGCAGAAGGAATGAAGAAAACAACTGTATCACAAAGTGGCAGAGCCGGCCTGTATCATGAGTATATCTGTGATCTCTCTGAGGACTCCGAGAATAACCAGGGCTGAGCTGGTGTGATTCTATATGCATGGAGGGTCTTTACTACAACTTGGGGATAGAAACCAATGAAAACTAACCACACCAGCAGTAGTTACAATATGTACTTGTAGGAGTGTGAATTAATAAAGCCATTCTACAGACGTGACAGTACTTAATGAAATAACAGGTGGATACGTCCATCTTAGGATGCCTTAATATGAGAAAACTTCCTAGTCTTGTAAGAGAAAGAGTTCGTTACAGCTAGGTCTGTAACAACACCAATTGGAAAGGAATCTAAGTGTTTGTTATTACCTTGTTGTATACGTAGAGTAGATGCGTATGATGGGACACTGAGCAGCAATAAGAACAAGGAATTACACATGCTTTGATCTGAAAAACAGAGAGTAGAGACAAAATACAAATAATATAATAGCTAACACCTGGGTAACACTATGTGTCAGGTAGTATTCTCAGCACTTTACATTTATTAACTCACTCCTTGGAAAAACCCTGGGAAGCGGTACTGTCATTGTCCCAGGTTATATATGAGGACATTAAAGCACAGAGATTAAGTACCTTGTCCAAGATCAAATAGCCAATAAGCAGTGAAGAAAAATATTTAGAAACGGATTGCCTACTTCCCAAATCCATGCTCTTAACCACTACATGATATTGATTTCCTCTATCAATAGAAAACAGGAAGCAACCTTGAGCTACATGCATTACTGTAATTTAAAAACACACACATCCCCAAATTAGAGTACAAATGTTACAAAGATGCATACATTTCCAACAACATGTGACAAAAATAAAATAGAAGGAATATGACTATTTGGGGTAGAGTGGGCCAGGGCGAGAGCGAATAGGATAGAAAGGGGAGAATAAACAAAATGAAGTGAAATGAAATAATAAAGTAAAGTAAAATAAAAATAAAATAGAATAACATAAAATAGGAGTACGGCTTAGAACTGACAAAGCCAGTGGGGGAATTTTAGTAGAAAGTAAGGAGGCCAATGTGGACAGTGGTCTACCACATAAATCAAGATGTCTTTAGTACTGAAGGAAGCATTAATCCACTATAGAGAATTTGTTCCTTGGTTGGTGATTAATATATACTATTCATTAAATCACATGTACATTCATTCACCAAAGCAGAATTTTTTAAGTTGATATAATTGATATATGACTTTGCATTAATTATAGTTGTATAACATACATGCAACGTATCGCAAAATGATTACCACAATGAATTTACTTAACATCCATCACCACACATAGTTGCAGATTTTTTTCCTGTGATAAGAACTTTTAACATCTACCCTCTTAGCAGCTTTCCAAATACACAATATTGTTAATTAACTATAGTCGCTATGTATTGCATCCTCAGTTTTAATTACCTTATAACTAGAAGTTTGTGCCTTTGACCACTTTCACCCATTTCTCCCACTCCCCACCTCCCACTTCCGGCAACCACTAATCTCTGTATCTGTGCATTTGGGAGTTTGGCGGAGGGGGCAGTGTTTTTGTTTGTTTGCTTTAGATTCCACATATAAGTGAGATCATACAGTATTTGTTTTTCTCTGTCTAACTTGTTTCACTTAGCGTAATGTCCTCAACGATCACCCATGTTGTTGCAAATGGCAGGATTTCCTTTTATGGCTGAGTAATATCCCACTGTATGCATACACCACATCTTTACCCATCATCTGTTGATGGATACTAAGGTTCTTTCCATGTTTTGGCCATTGTAAATAGTGCTGCAGTGAACGAGGGGGTGCAGATATCCTTTCAAGATAGTGATTTAATTTTCTTTGGGTAAATACCCAGAAATAGAATTGTTGAATCATATGGGAGTTTCATTTTTTATTTTTTAAGGAGCGCCCGTACTGTTTTCTATAGTGGCTGCACCAATTTAAATCCTATCAACAATGCACAAACATTCCCTTTTTCTCCACATCCTTGCCAACACGTTATTTCTTGTCTTTTTGATAATAGCCATTCTAACAAGCATGAGGTGATACCTCATTGTGGTTCTGATTGACATTTCCCTGGTGATTAGTGATACTGAGCACCTTTTTATGTACCTGTTGGCCACTGGGATGTCCTCTTTGGAAAAATGTCTCTAGTTCCTCTGCTCATTTTTAAATCAGGTTGTCTGGTTCTGTTATTTTTTTTTTTCTACTGAGTTGTTTGCATTCTTTACGTATTGAGGTGTTTATTCCTTATCATATACATGATTTGCAAATATTTTCTCTAATTCAGTAAGCTGCCTTTTCATTTTGTTGATGGTTCCCTTGCTGTACAGAGCTCTTTAGTTTGATGTAATCCCCCTTGTTTATTTTTGCTTTTGTTGTGTTTGCTTTTAGCATAAAATACCAAAAAAATCATTGCCAAAACTGATGTCCTAAAAATTTTATAATTTCAGGTCTCACTCAAAGCAGAATATTTTGACCCCAAAATTTGGACCTTATATGCCCCGATTCTATATTTTTGATCTATTAATTATCTTTGTTCACTTTGTCAAGAATTAAATAACAGTTCATTAATCTTCTATCCAATTAAAAATAAATCTTTCTGCTAGTAATAATCAGTACAAAATAAAACTAGTGCCTAAAGGTATGCATTTAATATTTACTAATAACTACAAAGTATTCTAAATATCTAAAATTTCTTGCAAAACTTGATCTGCAAGATTTGGCTCAAGAAAATTGGGTAGTTTTTCTATACAGGAAGTGATGAGACACAGAAAACTGACAGCCATAGAAATTTTCATCTCCAAGATTGGAGTAATGGATGAATTTAATCTGTCATAAAATTTATGCAGAAAATTGTTTTCAACTTAAATAGTTTCATTAAAATAAAAAGAATGGAAAATTTTTGAAATGGCTTACCCCTGCTATATAAAAAAAAATTTTTTGAAATGGCTTACCCCTGCTATATAAAAAATTGATTAAGTAATTTAATTATAGTTAGCTCCAGGTCCTCAATGAAAATCTATCCATGATGGTAAAATACTAACTTAACATATCTTTAGTGGCAGAAAATCCACCTTTGTTAGGGTCACAATCAGGAAAAGTATCAGGTTGTCCTGTCCTTTTCACAAGCATTAAGCCAACCCCAGACACCACAGCCCTTTGTGAGCAGGGTAGTGCAGACAAGCCCATCCAAATATATGTAAAGTTACTGGAAAATTCAATTAAAAGTTTAGATTTCAGAGCAATCACTGCTGGGTAGCGACAGAGAGACTGTGCAGGAAATAGATTTTGATCTGGGCCTTAAAGGATGAATACGATTTTAATGGGTAAGGACCATAAATGGAGGGAGTGGGCATTCTAGCTAGTAGGGACAGGCTGAAAAAATTAGCAAGATAAAGAAAATCTAAGGCATAATCAAAAAATCAGAAGGTGACCTTTTGGGACTGGTCATGGGTTTTATGTAGGAAAATAGAAAATATGGCTGGAAAGGCAGGCTTGGGCCAGACTTTGGGGGGCCTCAAAAACCAAGCTGTGTAGTTCAGATGTTATTAGACAAATCATGGAACAGCCCAAAGTTTTTGTTTGTTTATGAAGATATGATAAAAACTAAAAGAAACCTTCATAATCCAGGATGCTTTAGGAAAAAGTATTAGAAATTATGTGCAAAAGATAGGATCCAATGATATAATTTTGCAGTTACTCTAAGTTCTTAGAAACATCACACTAGAAAAAAAGAGAATCCTTGTAAGGCACTTGTTTTGAGAATTGTTAGTCTCCTAACACATAAAATAAATTCACCGGGAATCCATCCTGACTTCTTGACTCAGATTCAACTCAGCTGCTCCTCTGTCTTCAGTGCAGTCATCCAAGGACTTGGGACTTTTGTTTATGGCTGTCATATCAGTCTCAGGGCTCTTCCTCTCTTCTGCTGAATCAAGGCAGCGGCGGATATAATGGAAGGAAGCCTGGACAGTGGACAGAGGTCCCTGCTCAGCTCAGCCACTCCAGACTTTGTAACCCATGCAGCTGCCTCCACCTCATGGGGCTTCATTAACTTTCCCTGCAAGGTAAAGAACTTGACCTTAAATGACCTCTAAGTTTCCTTCAAGCTTTGACCTCTCACATCTCAAAAACACGCCTTTAATAAGCAACTCTAGCATTTTCCGAACCCCTTTCTCCAGTGCAACACCAAAAGTTCTTGACAACAGGTGTGAAGAGATCAATGTGCAAAATTACAAGTTCATAAAGCAAAAGCAGCTCTTTCTATATATTGAGCTTAAAATACTGACCTTGCTGATTTGCCTTGTTTCCATATTCCTTTAAGAGTCACAGTATAAGGTGAAGTTACCTGAGCACAGCCTAGTTTTGCTCCAACATCATTCTGCTGCACAGATTAGGGGAAAAAATAATTGCATCTAATTATCTTCTGTTCAGTTTGCTTTTAATACTAATTATAGCAGAAGTAAAATCAGAGATCAATAGTATAGAGTTTGGAATCAGAAGACGTGTGTTTGAGAATCATTGCTATCATTTACTTAGTTACCTTGACAAAGTTAATGTCCCTAAGCCTCAGTTTCTACACTTATAAAGTGACTTTTTTTATGATTACAAGATAATGTAAGTAAAGCCTTGACATATAAGAAGTGCTCAGTAAATAGGAGTATATAATAATAATGTTAAACATAAATAAAATATTGACCCCCCCCAAAAAAGGGGATGTCTTTTAATATGGAAACCCCCCTTAAGAAAGTGGCTGACCTGGAAAACTGGACCTGCTCAAATTTGCCATCATCTAATTAAGTCTTTCTCAGTTTGACCTCATGAGAGAATCATTTGGGAGTTTTTAAAAACTACCAATTCCCAAAACCCACCTAGACACAATAAACCAGAATATTTGGCTCATTTAGATGAGGAGATGTGCTAGAAAGCTGAGCTACTCAGACAATTTGAGAGCTCTCACATCTCTAGATCCAGACATAATTTAAACTTTAGAGACTCAAGTCTAATTGGATTGCCTCTTCCCATTAATACCTGAAATTTACAGAGACCTGGACTCATTTATAGGTGAACTCCTGATACATTTCATACAATGAAGAACCCCTGCACAAAAGCAGTCATTTCCCCCCCAAACCTGGGGTTCTTATGTGTTCTATCTATTCTGAGATAATTTTCCATTTCATATATGCTGATGAATGTCTAAATTTGGAGTTTGCAATCTATTGTTATGTAGCTCATACCTAAAAGCAGAAAGCAGGCCTGAATAATACATAATGACTAGATTAATATCAATGAATCATATTAGATGGTTTATTTTATACGTTGGTATACTAGAATATGATCTGATAACAGGAGTGACAGACGAAAAGGAGCTTTAAAGTCTTTTATTCTCAATATAAAATTTAAGCTTTTTTTCTCAATTTGATAAAGAGATTTTGCACTTAGGAGGTTTTGTTATTAAAAGTACATTTTAGTAGTAATAAGGCCAAATACCTAAATTAGAGGAAAGAGAAAAAAAATAGAGAAATTTTAACACTTCACATGACTATTTCCATTTCAGTTTTGAAAGTATACTAATTATTACAGTGTTATTTTAGTGTTAACTTTTGCATGCTGACATAACTTCCTCCTATGATAGAAAGATGACTATACTATTTTTTCCAATGAAACTGCTATTTTTCAAAACATGGAGCCTCAATATATCACTATTTGAAAAATGACATATGGTACTAAATAACATTATCACTTGTCTTCTAAATAAGTGATTCTTATTAAGAATTAATTTTCAGATCTGCCACTTGGAGATCTGACACTCTGCCTCCCATATCATACTATGAATTAAATTGGCATAATTAAGTATATATCACTCTCAGAAAAAAATCCTGATGTCATATCTTGGCAAATTTTTCAAAATATAATACATTTGGAGGATGAAGCACTTTGCATCATAAAGAAAGAAATCTTTCCCTAAAATAATAGCAAATTTAATATCCTATAGTTACAGCAATGGAAATTAATTTAAAAGATTTTCTAAGAAAGTAAAACAGAATAAGGAGTAAAAACAGCATAACTTGGATCTAGCCCCAGACCTTCGTCTAAATAATTGTGACTCTGGAGAGATTCCTTAAGTTATCTGGGCCTCCCTTTGTTCCCTCTATCTCTAAAATCCTATCAAGCTTCAATATTCTTTCATTCTTTAATTATATGTGCTGTCATGTTTTAATCAAGAGAACCAAAAGCTCATTACCATGATCTACAAACCGAGTGAGTTTCTCTTTGGTTAGATGGTGATCTTTCACATGAGAATTCTGGTCCACCTGGCACTCATATTTCTACATTATAATGAATAAACTTACTTCCTAGCCTGAGTTACTGTTCTGTGATTTGGGACAGCTGTATTATTTAAAGAAAAGGTTAAGCTTCTGTAATAAAGAGGCCCCAAAATAAAAGGGTCTAAGTGAGATAGAAGTTTACTCATCTTTTATATACCATTCCGCTGATCTGGGGCAGGTGGGGCAGCTCTTTTCCACGAGGTTGTCCACGAGGTCATTCCCTCTTCTCACTCCTCCTCCCTAAGGTATTGTCCTCATCATGGTTTGGGAGTTGAAATTTTCCATAGTAAAAAAGTTCTAGGTTCAAAAGTTGTTTCCAGATGAAGAGAAATTCATAGAAGGGTAGTGATTTGTTCTGAATAATAAAACTACGGAAGGTTAGCATCAATCCAGGACTCTGTCACCTTCAGCAACGTTTGTCTTCCATCACTTCAGACTCAGACCAGCCACTACTCAAGTATAGTGCAATGGAGAGATCATCGACTTTAGAGGAAGCAGACATTCGAGTTCTAGCTTTCTCCTCTACGCAAGGGTATAACATTACTTACCTGTAAAATGCAGATAATCCTTATTTCAGGGAGCAGAAAATGAGTGTGAAAGAACATATTGTAAATAAACCTGCCTATCATGTAACTAGATACATAGTAAATGCTTCATAATGCTTGTCACCATCCCTCACACAAAAGGAAACACCTTTCTGTGCTTACATACTGCATTATGGCATCAAGATATTCTGCCATAAGCATCTATTAAATGACCAGCCTTCTGAGCAGCACAATGATGTTTTACATTTATATGGTCCTCGCTGGTTATCAGTCACATTTGCATGTATTATCTCATTTACTGCAACACTGTGAGACAGGTGTGCCAGTAGAATTACTCTCATTTTACAACCACATGCAAATCACTGTATCACACTTCATACTTCCAGATTGCCCCTACGCACATGGCTCCGTGTGATGATCACAACTTTGTGGTACAGAAAGAGCAGATACCAGTATCATCGCGTTACATACAATAAAACTGAGTTTGAGAGAAGTCGTTCGTTTGGTATTTTTTTTATCAGAGTAGGGACTTAAATTCATAAATAATTCTTGAAAACTGTTTTTTAAATGATAAAGTAAAGAGATAAGTCTGTTGATTTCAAATCCTGTTTTATTTTGAAGTCTCAGAGAAAACTATATCCCACACTTAGGACAAGATCCCGAGTCTTTTCTAAATATGGACCAGTATACATCCCACCACATTGTACCAGCGGGTATCTGAGGTGTCGAGCTGCAGAAATCAGGGATTACCCTCAACATTTTCCTCTGAAAAGATGGAGACAGCCACTGCTGTGACAGTGTACGCTGCCTGACCATCCTGTTACTCTCCCCTCCTCTGCTGTTACAACAGGACCATTGTGCCGTGGTTTCACTGGGGCACATAGGGATCTCTCCCCCAGGTTATACTGACACTTAGTTCATTGACTCTGGAAACTCATTCCATCTCTCTAGAAACTCACTTTTTTTTTTGCTGTTGTTGTTATAATGAGTTTTATTTTTTAAATTTTATTGGTTCCAGGAATACAACAGAGTGACTCAACATTACCCATATTATTAAATCCTCACCCCAACTAGTGCAGTTACTATCTGTCAACACAGAAAAATGTTACAGAAACATTGACTGTATTCTCCATACTATACATCATCCCTGGGACTAATTTATATTATGATTGAGATTTACCTCTTTATCCCTTTCACCTATTTTACCCATCCACCCACTGCAACCACTACCCCATGGTAATTTATCAGTCACTTCTCAGTGTCTATGAGTCTACTGCTGTTTTGTTCATTTTGTTTTGTTTTGTTCCTAGTTTCCATATATTAATGAAATCATGTGATATTTATCTTTCTCCACCTGGCTTATTTCTCTTAGCATAATATCCTCTGGGTCCATCCATGTTGTTGCAAATGGCAAGATTTCTTTCTTTTTTATGGCTGAGTAAAATTCCACTGTATACATGTACTACCTCTTCTTTACCCATTCCTCTATTAATGGACACTTTGGTTGCTTCCATATCTTAGCTATTGTAAATGTGGGAATAAACATAGGGGTGCATATATCTTTACAAATCAGAGATTCTGTTTTCTTTGGGTAAATTCCTAGAAATGGAATTACTGGGTTAAATGGTATTTCTATTTTTCATTTTTTGAGGAACCTCCATACTGCTTTCCATAGTGGCTGTGCCAATTGACATTCCCACCAACAGTGTAGGAGGGTTCTCTTTTCTCCACATCCTCGCCAACACTTGGTATTTCTTGTCTTTTGGATAGTGGCCATTCTGACTGGTATGAGGGGATAACTCATAGTGGTTTTCGTTTGCATTTCCCTGATGATTAGTGAGGTGGAGCATTTTTTTTCATATGCCTGTTGGCCATCTGTATTTCTTCTTTGGAAAAATGTCTGTTCAAGTCCTCTGCCCATTTTTTAACTGGGTTATTTTTTTTTTTGGTGTTTGAGTCATATGAGTTCAAAATATAGAGTCATATCTATATTTTGGAACCCTTATCAGATATATCATTTGGAAATATATTCTTCCATATAGTAGGTTGCCTTTTCATTTGTTGATGGTTTCCTTTGCTGTACAGAAGATTTTTGGTTTGATAAAGTCCCACTTGCTTATTTTTGGTTTTGTTTCCCTTGCCTGCAGAGATGTATCCAGAAAATATTTACTCATGCTTATGGTCAAGAGATTTTTGCCTAGTTTTTTTTCTAAGAGTCTTATGGTTTCATGTCTTCTGTTTAGGTCTTTAATCCATTTCAAGTGTACATTTATGTATGGTGTTAGACAGTAATCCAGTTTCATTCCCTTGTATGTAGCTGCCAGTTTTCCCAATACTACTTATTGGAAAGACCTGTTTTCCTCATTGTATATTTTTGCCTTCTTGTCATATATTAATTGACCATCTATATGTGGGTTTATTGCTGGGCTCTCTATTCTGTTTCATTGATCTATGGGTCTGTTCTTGTGCCAGTACCATACTGTTTTGATTACTGTAACTTTGTAGTATAGTTTGAAGTCAGGAAGCATAATACCCACAGCTTTGCTTTCTCATGATTGCATTGGCTATTCAGGGTCTTTTGTGGTTCCATATAAATTTTAGTATTATTTGCTCTAGTTCATGAAAACTGCCATTGGTATTTTGATAGGGATTTCACTGAATCGGTAAATTGCTGTGGAACGACAGCCATTTTAACAATATTAATTATTTCTATCCATAAGCATGGGATAGATTTCCTTTTATTTGTGTCTTCTTCAGTTTCTTTCATCAGTGTCTTATAGTTTTCATAGTACAGGTCTTTCACCTCCTTAGTTAGGTTTATTCCTAGGTATATTTTTTATGCAATTATAAATGGAATTGTTTTCTTGATTTCTTTTTCTGCCAGTTCATTCTTAGTGTCCAGGAATACAACAGATTTCTGTATATTGATTTTGTATTCTGCAACTTTGCTGAATGCAGTTATTAGTTCTAATAGTTTTTTGGTGGAGTCTTAGGGTTTTGTATATATAGTATCGTGTCATCTACAAATAGTGACAGTATTACTTCTTCCTACCAATTTGGATACCTTTTATTTCTTTTTCTTGTCTGATTGCCATAGCTAGGACCTTCAGTACTATGTTGAATAAAAGTGGTGAGAGTGGGCATCCCTGTCTTGTTCCTGATCTTAGAGGAAAAGCTGTTAGCTTTTCACTATTGAATATGTTAGCTGTGGGTTTTATACATAGCCTTTATTATGTTGAGGTATGTTTCCTCTATATCCACTTTTTTTGAGAGTTTTATCATGAATAGATGTTGAATTTTATCAAATGCTTTTTCAACATCTATTGAGGTGATCATATGGCTTTTAATCTTTTCTTTTGTTAATGTGGTGTATCACATTTATTTATGAGAAACTCATTCTCTATAACCAGGAATACTTTTGGCTTCAGGGACCTATTTTTATCAAGCAGCAGTCTATTTAAAAGAAATAGAAAATGTTAAGTGATTACTGGCATTGGTTCAGTGACTCTGTGATAGCAGCTGCAAAGTCTCCATGATTTTCATGGCCTTTCCTCATGGCCAGATGATTGCTGCTATAGCTGCAGTCCTCATATCCCTTTTAAGATAAGACATAGTTGGGTAGAGAAAGGTGCTGCCTGTAAACATCTGCTTGAGCACATCTCTCACTGGCCAGAGCTCTGTCACATGTTCACTCTCATCTGCAGGAAAGCTAATCACATAAGCTATAGTAATACCTGCTTTCATTAACCTCAGGGGAATAAAGTCAGGATATTTGGGTCATGGAGAACTTGCTTCCTTATGATTTCTCCTTACTGCTTTTTCTTTTTAAAATACAAACAGAAAAAAAGTGAAAAAAGATCATAAGTTTTTCTTCTGCGAATGGTACCCAATGACGCTTCCCTAATCACTTAAAAAATTTTCTTAGTAAATAAAAATATATTGGGCAACTGAGGAAAAGTTCAAAAGTATTTTGTATATACACACATGCAATGCCTGGAAAATGGTCTGGAAAGGTAAATATCAAATTCTTGACAGTATAAACTGTGGGGAGAAAGATTAACTCCACTTATTCTGCTTAGTGTAATGACAATTTCGAGTTTACTTAGATATATTCTTCTAAAGAAGATATAGACCAAAAAATCCTTGGAAACCAAGTTCTCAATATTTTAGTAATCACTCATTTTTTTTCATGAATATTCTATCTGTACAGAAAAGATGATTCCAAGAAGAAATCTATAGAGTCAGCCCCTATCAAGTGATTTTTAATGAAATTAATTTCTTAAGGAATTTTGTCTCCTCTGTACTCTTGGGTATTTAAAAACATAATTTAAGTGGAACAAAACAAACTTAGTTATATTATGAACTCCTCACATGAATAGTCTCTCTAGAATTAACATGTAAAGCACTAATAAGATTTACTCCATGATATTTAGTCAAACTAATAATATGGTGCATTTAAGTGCCACATCTACTACAGGAGAGTAATTATGTGTAATGAATCTATAAATTACACCCAAACGCTGAAATGCATTTGGACTTGCTGGTGATAAAGAAATGGCATAATAAACCCAATGATGGAATGATGTTCCATGTGGGATTATTAAGGCAGCAATTTTTAAAAGAGCATAAATAGAAAACTAAAAATACAATTAGTTGCAAAAAAAAGTTGATTGTAGCCAGTAGTTTTATAAAGATATGACAAATTTAAAACATGTAGTTCTATGATTAACTATTAAAATATGATTCAGGCAAAACGTTAAGTCAAAATGTCATTATGCTTAAGAGACTATCACCAATGGGAAATACATGTGCCTCATTACAACCTGTAAATTACATGGAACACTTCCAACTGGATGCCTTGCAACTTGGTCCTATGAAGAAAAACATAGCCTCAATTCATTTAAAAAAATAAAATAAAATATATATACCTTTAAAAACGGAAGTGTTTTGTCACTTTGATATACCCACTTCCTAAAACAGTGTTGGCAGATGGGAGGCACACAAAAGCTATGGTTGAATAAACTAAATTTAAATAAATACCCAAAAATGTTATCTCTGGGAAACAGATTAGAAGGCATTTGTTTTCCTTTCTTTTCTTTCTTTCTCTTTCTCTTTCTTTTTTCTTCTCTACATCACTTAAATTTTTAATGAATACATATCACTCTATGACCAAATAAATCATGAAGTAATCTTTAAAATTAAGTGGATTAAATATGGCAAGCACCATTTGAGGGCTTACCAGATTCAAGTTACTGGGCTAGGCAGTTAGGAGTAATTAATTGTGGTGGTGGGGGGAGGATGTCTGAGGGAGACTCACAGCCAGTGAGGTAAGGCCAGGGAAAGGAGAGGCCTGAAGACAACATCCAAGCTCAGGTTTTATGCCTGTTCCATTTTGTGATGCAGGAGTATGTTGCCCTTCTCTAAATATAAGCCTGGCTATCTCTTTCCTACTCTGGGGTTATGACTGAGAGAAAAAATGTGAGGCAACAATGGCTGACAATTTTCTGGAAATTACTCAAGAGAGAAACCTGTGATCCAAACACTCATAAATAAAATATTTAAAATCTATAGCTAGATACATGTAGTGAAATTCAAATAATCAAGAATGAAATGAAGGTATTTAAAGCCACTGGAGATAAGAGGGAGATATTCTATGAAAGAACTAAAATCAGGCAGAAGTAGATATGACATCTATAAAAATAGATACCAGGATACAGTGAAGAAATATTTTCCAAGTACTGAAGTTAAACAATTTTGAATCTGAAATTTCTAAGCAACCAAAGCTTTAAGTGGCCAAACAGCATCTTCATTTTAAAGAGACAATAAAAAGACATTACAAAAATACAAGGATGTAGAAAATTCATAGACTGAAGAACCTCTGAATATATTTCTTCCCAGTTTAGATCGTGTCACAGGTGAGTTTTATCAAATCTCTATTATTTAAAAACTTCTTCAGAGGTTAAAAAATGAAGCAAGGTTATCCAATACATTTCGTGAGTCAATTATTAACATAATACTACAACAAAACATAATCATTACAGAGAGAGAAAACGATAAACCAATTTTATATATAATTTTAGAAAAAAGTTTTCCTAATAAAATGTTAGTAAACTAAATCCAAAAGTATATATAAAAGTATAATATGTCATGATTAAGTATGATTTATTCCAGGAATGCAAGGATGACTCAACATTTAAAATTATTAATATTTTTAACACATGAAAGATTAGAGGGAAAATGTCTAAAACCAAAAATTACTTGAAGAAATCATCTAAACAAAAAATTATTTGAAGAAACCAATAATCATTTAATTTTTTAATACTTAATAAACCATGAATATAATGAGTTATTTTACATAATAAAGTGAGTCTAGCAAAAACTTAAGACAAATTTTACACTTACTGATGAAACTTTAGAAAACATTGTCATTACTACTATAAATGAGAACGCCTGCTATTCTGCTTTTACTCTGCTTTCTCAGAAATAATAGTTAATACAATAGGACAAGAAGAAAGGAAACAAGAGGAATGTGGATCTTTAGAGACAATGAAGTACTTATGGTTATAGGCTTTGCATTATCACTAGTAAGAAACTAACATTTGCCAAACATTGGATGAAGCCACTGTTTCCAATAGCTGTGCACTGGGTAGTTCTTGAAAGAAAGAAAAAATGAAAAGAAAGTAAGCAAGTCTCTACTTTCCAAATTGTAACATAGAACATGAAACCCAAACAGAATGGCCTTGTTGGACTGAAGAAACTGATTGGAGGTTGGGTTTTGAGGGAGCTGAATTTGTGGGCAGGGAGCAGGAGAGCCCTGGGCATCTCTGAAGGGACTCCATCTCTTTGCTGTGCATCCACAGGACAGGGCTCTCTCAGGCTCTGGGTGTGCGCAGCTCCTGGACATAAGCAGTGGGATTCGAGCTAAGCAGAGATTCTGTGAATAAGACCTTTGTGGAGAAAATTATATAAGTTTACTAAAAGATATAAATTAATTATGAATACCTGAACATATATCTTTTCAGTTTGCCAGGAGAAGATAGTAATAAACTTACTCTCTTGCAATTAACCTATAAATTCAATTTAATTTCAATAAAAACTTCCTAAAATTAAACATGGGAAAGATAAAGGTGTATGCAAACCCAAGACAATTTTTTTGAAATGAAAACAAAGAGGGAATATTCACACCTTCGAGTAAAGAAGGTGTTACTAAGGTACAATGGTCAAAAGACATAAAGCAAAGAGATATGAGTTTGACTACATCACAACTCAAAACTTCTGTAGAGCTATAAAAACTATAAATATTCAAGATCAAGGGAAGAGCAGCAAAAAGTGTCATCCAGAATATATAAAGAATTCTTGGAAATAAATAATAAAAATACAAGTTGTCAGAAGAGGGAATACTAAGGGAAAGTAAATATACACAAAGTTGCTCAACCTTAAGAATAATCAAAGAAATGCTGATTTGAAAACATAAGATACTCTTTTTCTTCCATCAGGTCAAATATAAATAAATCTGATAGTATAAAGTTCTAGCAAAGATAGGAGGAAAAGACATTCTCATACACTGCATACGAGTAAGATATAAAAATAAGTGCAGCCATCACTATCCAAAGACAAGAAATAACAAATGCTGGCAAGGATGCAGAGAAATAGGAGCCCCCCTAAACTGTTGGTGGAAATGTAAATTGGTCGTGGAACCATTGTGGAAAGTAATATGGAGGTTCCTCAAAAAAGTAAAATAGAAATACCATTTGACCCAGTGATTCCACTCCTAGGAAATTACCTGAAGAAAACAAAATCTCTGATTTGAAAAGACATATGTGCCCCTGTTTATCACAGCACTATTTGCAATAGCCAAGATAGGGAAGCAACCTAAGTGTCCATCAGTAGATTAATGGATAAAGAAGGTGTGGTACGTATACACAATGGAATATTATTCAGCTATAAAATGAAAAGAAATCCTGCCATTTGCAGCAACATACATGGATCTAGAAGGTATTATGCTCAGTGAAATAAGCCAAGCAGAGAAAGACAAATACCATATGATTTCACTTATTTGTGGAGTATAAAAACAAAGCAAAACAAAAGAAACAGAGTAGCAGTAGACTCATAGACACTGAGAAGGGACTAGTGGTTGCCAAGAGGGAAGGGTTGGAAAGGGTGAGGAAAGAAGAATGAAAGGATAAACAGGCACAATAATTTTCAATCACAATGTAACTTGGTCACAGAGATGGTAGTACATCATGGAGAATAGAACCAATGATTCTGTAACATCTTTCTACATTAAGAGATAGCAACTGCACTAGAGGGGATGAGGATTTAATAACATAGGTAACTATTGAATCACTCTGTTGTATATTTGAAACCAACATAAGATTGTATATCAATGATACTTTAGTAAGAAGAAAGAATTGCAAAATAAAATCTGTGATAGGAAATAGTGATAGATGATGGATTCACAGATAATGTTACATGGAATTAAAAAAAATAGTAAGTGAAGCCACTTCAGAGGGTAATTAAGTAGAATCTAATAACATTAAAGATACTCATAACCTGCAACCCCTACTATTTCATTTCTGGCTTTATAACCTCTTCTCGCTGAAGCCCACCCTCCAAAAAAGCACAAGGAAACATTTTCAAGGAGGCTTGTTGTAGCTTATTTTTAATAGCAAAAATAAAGAAGGGGAGACTAATCTAATTGTACATAAACAAAGAATGAACAAATTTCAGTATTATGATGAAAGACTGCAGCAATTAAAAAGAATGAGCTAACTCTATATATATGAATTTGGTTTGAGCTTAGCACAATGGCAAACTATAAAAAGCAAATATAAAATATGTACAGTATGATATGATATACACACATATACACAAATATATAAAGCACAATGTATGGAATATGTGTGTGTATATGGCTTGCTTGTTTATTCTTAAGAAACAGAAGAGTAAACATCATAGAATTTACTCCAAGGACAGAATTGTAGGTGGTTTAGCTAAATCTATAATGCTTTTTATTTAAGAAAAAAAATACTAAAAGAGATCTGTGATAAAATATTAACATTTGTCAATTTTAGATTGGAAAAAGTTAAGTAGCTCTGTATTTTTCTTTATCCTCTATCATCCTTTTACATGCCTTAAAGCTTTCCAAAAAATCAATATTTGTATAACAGGTGACAGAAATTTGTGGCAGTAAAAAATAATTGAGGAAATCTTAGGTCACTGCAAATACTACCGCAAGTCACAAGTCACTTGGGAGATCTGGCTTTGCTTGTCAGATAAAGCTTTCAGGAATCTAGATTTTCTTTTTTATAGAAGAAGTAAATTAGAATGTCTTAAGCTTTAAAGAGACTTTTTGTTGGTGTACCTTAAATAACTCCCATGTGAAATATTTGCTGGTAACACATAAACTTGAAAGAATTCCTTTTTTCCCCGTTATCAGTCAGTGAAGTTTTCCCCCAGAACATTTTGAAGCAAAAACCAGATACAAGGCCATGCTCTCACAGCACCATTAAATTGTTCAGTTCTTGGTCTGGTACTTAAAGTAATATTTAAGCATTCCCCCTAGGCCCATCAAAATAGAGCTGAGAGATTATGTTCATTCAAACAAATGTCTTGCAATTTATACCTAATGAAATTTTCTGTAACATTGTTTCTTTCACTCCTCCCCCATTAATCAATTAAGAGGGAGTAGAAGTAAGACGTCAACTGTAGCATAACGTGAGAAAGGTTCCCAGCATTCCATAACTGGGGAGTAAGCAAATGACACATAGTTTTTTAATGTGTGCAATGTATCAGAAGTGGAGAGGGGAAATTAATGTGAACTTCTGGGAAATAATACTGCTAATATTGTTCAGCAGCAGATCCTGGATATGTTTTTCTCTTTGATTTTGAAATTATTGGATACTTTTATGGACTTTGCCACTAAAATAATTCCAGTTTTATTACTATCCATATTCTTTGGTTTCATTTCCTAATAAAAAGATGTGTAGTGTTAGTGTTGTCCTGAAATGTAATTGATTTCTGAGAGGTATAATTTCCTACCTGGGAAATGGTCTTTTGAATTTCTATAAAATAGTGCATGAATGAATGAGATGCTGAGAAAGACTGAAGTATTAAAAAGTAATAATGAGATAAAAATTATTTTTCATTATTTTAGGATTGAATAGTTTTGAGTTTAATTTACTGAGCTTCTTAAAGCTTTTATCAAAATTGCATATTTCAATAGAAACCTTCAAAAATTAGTTTTGATGTCATGAAATTTTTTTTCATTCCTCAGATCTTTATGCTGGCCGTGATTTTAAGTTGAACCATTGCTTTGTTCCCGCAGAAATGCAGACAGCTATGCTTGGGGTGAAATCAGAGATCACAGGAAATCTAACTGGGCAATCCTTAAACATGAGAGAATTCCTGACTTTTCAGGGACAGCCACAGGAACCTGCTGTGACACCCCAAAGAACTTAAAATATTTTCCGAGGGCTTCTGTGAAGGACCCATCCTAAGCTTTATGGGAGGCACATAAACTAAAACTCTAAATGGCCAGAAAAGATGCTGTCAGCAAATATTGCAGCCCTCCTTACCACCACCAGGGGGAGCAAGACCTCCCAAGCCCCTCTCCTGTCCCTGCCCACAAATGCCAGCCCCAGCCCTCGGCTCTCTCCTCGGCTCCGCAAGGGCCTGCTCAGTTGGGATTGCGCCTTCCTATGGCCCAGTTTGGGAAATAGCCCCAGGGAGAACGCTCACTTTGTGTGATTGCGGCCTCCCAAGGAGCACATCTGCTGTAGTATTTTTAAAAACAGTTGCTTTGCATATTCTGTGCAGCGTTATAGTTGTTTACGGGAGCAGAGCAAATATGAAGTTCATTACTACTCCACGGTCAGAGCTAGAAGTCCGTTCTCCTTTCATATCCACATACCTAATTCCTTTTTTATTATCTCCTCCCATACTAGGGCCTGGGCTATCTAAAGGCTGGAATTAGATATTTCTTTTGATATAGATCTAGGGCCCAGGGAAATGTATAATGAATGAAGCTAAAGGAACTAAATATTTGAATATGATCAATGACCAAAAGTTTTTCCAACTATGTGTTTTTTATTTCTTCTGATTCAGTTTTGGATCTCTCTTCAGAATAAGAATATAAGTATCAGAAGTAATAGTTTCCATATACAGATACACAGTGCCTTATCCAAAACTCTGAAAACCACTAAAACCCTAGGGTTTTTTTTTTGTGCAAATTGTGTGCCAAAACTCATTTGGTAGCAGAACCAGCCCTGAACTGGCGTGAGCAGTCAGTTGTGACTCAGAGCTTCTCCCAGGCACATGTACCAATACTGATTATTGATATTTTATCCTGCAAATTTCAATGTAATTAATTGAACAATAAAATTTTTGAAAACAGTTAAAATTTGAGTAACATTGAAAAGAAAAGGATACATCTGTCACCAACAGTGGGGCAGAAAATGGAGTTAGTGGGTGACTATAAAGCATCTTACTGAAGAATATAGTATGGCAGCTGCCACTGCCTATGATTTAAACAAAGAGAAGACAAGATGTTGAGGTTTTAAAGTGACAGTGGTGACCAGAACTACTGAAAACTAGGAAACCATCTCAGAAGGTTAAAAAATAGCTTAACTGCGGGTTAATGAAACGGTTCTGACAACAAAACAAAACAAAACAAGAAATGAAAATCTGCTGTTAATCAGTTTGCTGGACAATCAACTGACTGTGAAAGAGATCGTTTTCCATAATATGCCTATCAAATTTTTTACCAAAACAAACCAAACATATTTACCTTTCTGTTCTTCAAAAAGCAGACTACTAAGAAAATGGAACATCATCAAAGTCCCTGTGTAATGTTGAAGTTTCAGTGTTTCGAACTGTTGTTTCCATGCGGAAGTGTCAAACAGTGCCATTCTGCGACTTTATTCTCAGGATTAGACTAGCCAGAGCGAATGCTACTAGCATTCCAAACATCATTTGTGATACACATGAGTCAATAAAAATACTATAAAAAGTATTATAAAACAAAAATTGAATCATCAAATCAAATAATATGTGAATTTAGACATTTATATTTACTATATACTAAAAATAATTGTATTATTATTAGAAGTGGTTTTGTTCTTTTAAGTCTGCGAGCAATTCCCTCCCACTTTTCTAGCTTTCTTATTGGCTCAGCCTATTTCATAGTTAACAACTAGAGAAACAGGGTAGAGGGTGATGAGAAAGGACAGAGCTATGAACTTTTTTTAGTCAATAACACTATGAAGCTAATTTGTACCGCTGTCATAATGTTCTAATTTCTTTGAGAAGGTATGTTTAGAAGAACTGCCGAAGTTGTGATTTATTGACCCACATGAAAACTGATTGTTTTCATCCCCTACCTTTTTTACTTATGCCGTTACCTATGTCTCATATTTCCGGAGTGAGATCACAACAGTAGAGCATTCCAGAATGCATTCCAGAAAATGTTTTTTTCTGCAACATATTAAAGTGTAAGGTAGTTACCTGATTTCCACTTATTTTGATGAAATTTTGTTCGTATAGATGCAGCCACCAATGTTTTTTTTTTTTACTTTCTTGAATGTAAAAACAATTTGATAAATGCCTGTCAATCCAAATTACCATTTGGAAACCTAGAAATGGTTGATTTATTTTTTGATTTCCATAATATAAGCACAACTATGAAAAATGTGCTTTATTTCATGGATTATTCTCTAAGTATATAAAACCTTTCCTTTTATACTTAATAATTTAATGAAAATATATAAAGCAATTTCCTCTTTCATAGATGTTAAAAAAAAAGTATATATTAAAACATAAATAAGATTCTTGTGAGTTGTTTAGATACAATTCCAAGTGATTTTAACAAATTGAATGCCTTCTCTATTCACTGAAATATAGACTATAAAAGCTATTAAGAAAACATGAAATGATCTAATCCTAAATAATAATAAAAGATATACAGGTCTCAGCAGCCTTGAGATATCACTTAACCTTACTAAATTAGCAAAAGAAATTCTAATTTTAAATTTAATTTTGTTGAAAGTGTGTGTAATTAATATACTCTTGCACTATCACAGGCTTTCTTAGAAAGCAATAGAACAATGAATATTGAGTCATAAAAATGTTCATATATCAATGATTTAAAATAGTGGTGGGAAAAATATAGTCTCATATGAGGGTTTATTTAGCATACAATGTGAAATGAAAAGATCACAGTAACAAATGTTACATTCCCTACAATAGTAAAAGGAACAAAATCTTGCTCTCACACAGATTTGTCAGGAAACTAGAGCCTTGCCGACAGACAGCAATCAAAGTGTTACCTGTGAGCTGTCTCTGCATTTTTCTAAAAATAGCAAAAAAGGAAATTACTTTTATGTCCAGAGCTACAATATCCCGTACAGTAGCCACTAGCCACATGTAGCCATTGAGCACTTTGAAAGTGGCAAGCCCAAACTGAGATATGCTGTAAAGATAAAAAACACCCTTGATTTCAAAGACTTAGTATAAAAAAGAATGTAAAATATATCATGAATAATTTTATACTGAGTTCATGTTCAACTTATACTATTTGATTACATTGTGTTAAATAAACTATATTAAATTAACTTTGCCTGTTTCTATGCACATGTTAAAATGTGGCTACTAGGTCATTAAGCATGATCCTGGACTAAAGAAAGCCCTCGGGTTAGGAACTGCAGACTCTTGAAACTGGCGTCTGCCAGAGCTACAGGTGAGCTACACAGTGGGCCAAGCAGGTCTGCGAAGGGCAACCTGGTACCGGCACAGGGTGCGACTGGACCCACCAACACCAGTGAGCCAGCTTTTCATTGTAAGCAGCTTAATATTGAATTCCAAGTATTTTAAATACTAAGTAGAATGTATTGGTTCATGAAACTCTAAAAGTGTACAGATAGTTCAGGTACCTCCTCATGCCATGGCTCAATAGTCACAAAAATCCAACAGCCGCAAAAAATCCAACATTGACTTCCTCCCAGCAAGAGCCCCCTTGTGTTCTGATGGCGGCAGAAAGATTGCCAGGAGCAATGGGGCTTGGGGCTTAGACTTCCTGCTTTCAACGGGCATGCTGCTGGTCTTTTTGGTTCTTCTTTCTCATGGGATGAAGAGGAAGTTCCTTTCCCAAAAGATGCTAACAAATGCCTCTCATTAGCCTGAATTGTGTCCCAGTCTCATCTCTAAACCCATCACCTTGGCCAAGTGTTAAGACGAGCTGAATGACTTAAGGCAATCAGGGAATCACTGCCTGTATTTGAGAGCTTGAGGCGAGGGGTCAGTCCTGCCCAAACTGCACAGCTGGGAAATGCAGAGTGGTTAAGAAAAAAAAAAAGGAAAGTGGATGTTGGGGATGTACCTAACAAATACCCACTCTACAACCTCAGGCACAAACACAGAGGCAAGAAAACTAATGGGAATTTTAATTACTATCTTAGCAGGAGAAAAAATGCCTATAGGGTAAATGAATATACAAACTTTGTGAGATATTTTTTAAACTTTGTACTATCCCAAAGTTCTTTGCTTTTCATCTCTGCTTTTTTGTCTCCTAGTCTTAGCAATATAACCCTTAAACTCAAGGGACAGGAGTGCTGCTTTTTCTCAGTCTCACGGAAGTATCAATACCTAGTGAGACAGTATTGAGCTGAAGAGCTGGGAGGACACTGACACAAACTTAAACAGGTATTAAGGATTTGGGAGGATGGACATCAATCCCTCATTCCATACTTCTGCTTCTCTGTGTTAACTAGTTCTATCAAAGGGAAGAGGGATTAAAATTCTTATTTGCTTATGGCTGTGACATTGCCTGCACCACAGTTAATTAGTAGGTGTGGCTTCTATGTATTAAATGCAGGCACTCCCTAAGTAGAGCTCCCCACATACTTCCTTTATTCATATTAAAAAGTAAGTTGGTAAGGTATTTCTAGCCATAGTTCTATCTCTGTTCTTTAACTTATGAGCCATCAATAGGTTACGTGAGGCTGCAGGCTGTACCATAGTTCCAGTTATCTTAGATATAAGTGCAAGTAGAAAGTTTCATTTAGACTGCAAGTCTGAATCGAGTTGCCCAACCCAACTGACACTCCAAGTTCTTTGTCCAACCACTGCATTAAGGGCTACTGTTTGTTCAGATACTCATAAAAGTATTTGTGGTCTATTCTGTTGTAATTCTTTATCAGCACAGTCACCTCATGTAAGAAATGTACAGAGAATAGGAATAGGTGAAAGAATTTCAACAGCAATCCCCAAATTTGAATTCCCCCAAAAAGCAGGGCTGGAGGATAATTTAAATGAATGGAATGGGTAGGAAAATGAAGAAGAAAGAGTATCGATATTGAATCCTAGAAATGAAAGGGTTCAAAGATATTGGCAGAGATCAAAAGTGGGTTCTGGAGGGTCAACAGTAGAAAAGCCCACAGAAAGAGAAGAAAATATGAGATTAATTTTTAATTAGATTAGTAGTTTTGATATGGTTGGGTTAAATCCAGTAAGTGGTTGCAAATAAAATAACAAGGTAATTGACCTAGCTGAAGCAAAGTACAAGATAGGCAGTTTAAGCTTTGGCAGACTAGCTTATTTCAGACCAGCCATCCCACTAAGAATAAATAACATCAAAAAGATATTCTTAAAGTATGTTTGAATGCTTCAGATAACTACTGTGGTGGATATCATGGTCCATTCCCAAATCCCCACTCTGGCACTGAAGTACCCATTATTCCAGGTGCTGAAAGTGTTAGCAGCCTTCAGCTTTCAAATGAATGCCTCTCGAGGACTTGTCACCAGCTGAAGAAAGGCATATCTTCGCAGGTTATGTTCCTTCCTAAAGGCATCCCTTATCCAATGACCAACATGATGAGGGAGTGGAAAGACCCAGCGTCCTTATCCAAACTCTCAAGGGCCATGCTAACAGCAGAACACTCTGTAAGGGTGGCTGAGGTCTTTATTGCAACTGCATTGTAGTTCAGCTTCTCCTTCAGTTCATCTATATGCCCTTCACTCCCCCATAGGTGTTGATCCCTGGAGAACTCACCAGTAAATTTCTATATGCAAATATGCATCCTAGAGTCAGCTTCATTCAGTAGTGGATGGTTGCAGGCATGGGGTGGCAGTGCAATCATTAAAAGTTTCACTGATGATGAACTGGGATGGGATACCAGCAAGAGGAGAAAAAAAAATCCACTGATGATAGCAATGTATCAGACATTGAGAAATGCAGAGAATTGATATTCATAAGGATGCTGGGATGGCTGTTGTTGAGACTATTAATATTTTGGAGAAAGACAATGAAAGGTTGAGGGTCATTAATTGTCAATTTGAGGAAAGGTGTAAAAGTCAGAGGACATCCTTCTCAGCATTTTGAAACTCTTTTGCACCCAGAGGACAGAAAACGTTGAATAGGTCCAGGTCTTAATTATAAGAGCAGCAGACCTCCAGAGTGAATGAATTCTCAAATTCCACAGTCTGCTATGCCAAATGCTGGGGAAGATAAGGGAATCTGAACCTCTTCTTCAAGACAAGAGGGTTCAGGGGGTTCAAGATTTCAGGCACATCAGCTCAGAAATCCTCATTCCTTGCCTCAGTGTAAACCCCTTGGGCTCCCAAGCAAGGCCATGCTGCTGCCTGCAGGGAAGAATTATATACCTTTTGCAAAAAAAACACTCTCAATAGAAACAGAGCAGACGAAGATGGGACATCAAGAGACCATATAATCAAAGCTTCCTATCACAAGTTGAGTTCTCTGGGACCCACCAAAGGCACAAGGGCACAGCCACAATCCAATGTAAGATACTACGTAGGTAATTTGGGACGGGGCTTCAGCAGAGCCAGAGAGCCCAGGTTAGACCCAGATGTCATCCACTACTAGTGAATGAACTCCTTTCCCTTGCTGATATCCAGGTCATGTGTGTGGTCCCTTAAAAATGATGAAGGAGAAAAAAATGCAGAACTTGCTTTACAGATAGGTTATCTTGGCATATAACAGCAAAAATTCCTCAAAGACATAAGGGAAAGTAAATCTTCCCAGCGGGCAGAACCTTGGACAGTTCACCTAGTCACTACTTTGTGCAAAGAGAAGTCACTGCAGGTGAGAATAAGGATGAATTGGTGAATAATAGTGAGTTCCTGGGCTGACTGGTCCTGGAGGGAGAATTGGAAGAGCAGAGACAGGGAGGTAGGAGGAGGAGGGTTGTAGGTAGCTCGGTGGGGGTGTGCGTGAGATGTGAAGGTTACTGTGGCATTGTGATGGCTCTGTCATCTTAGCCAGGTCGAATTCCCCAAAATTCCCTTTCTAGAATGCTTCCCTTTGGGGTGCGCTAAAGTGAGATTTCTGTTGAGAGTTGGAAAGTGGAAGGGCAGGAGCAGCCATAAGAATATGAAACAGTTTTTTCTCCTAGTTATTCAGCCAAACACTAGTCCAGATGCTGCCATAATGAGATTTTGCAGGTGTAGTCAAAGCCATGAATCAGTAGATTTTGAGTTAATCAAAAGGGAGACTGTTCTGAGTGGGCCTGTTATAATCAGGTAGAAGCCACTTCAAGAGATGAGACCTTCCTTGAGGGTCAGAGACCCCCTGCAGCGAGGGGAAGGAAAAAATGTAGCGGTATCTCTATTCTGGGGCCTCCACATTTGCCTCATTGCCGCTAATCTGCTGGTCCACCTCATCTGCACGATAAGCAGATGAAGTTACTCTCCAGTTTGACCCTCCTTCCTTGGTATTACCTCGACTCCAAGACCAGGTGTGTGTGTAAAGCTCTGTGGTGAAAGGCTCAGGCTTGGGCCTGAGCAATATGTTCTCATCACCAAGGTCAGAGGTAGCAGGAACACACAGGGCATTTGGCCTGTCCCTGTGGGGTGCCAACTCATGTTCGTGGGTTTCCCACCTGCTCAGAATCTTGCTTCCTTCCTGTCTATGGTCCCATCATTAGATGTGGTGACTGTTTAGCCAGCACTCACAATTGTGCAAGCCAGTTCACCGTAATAAATGATGGGGCACGCTAGGCTAGGATCTGGAAATCCAGAGTGTAAACCTGTATTTTGATTTATGCCTTCCCATGAGAGATTTGTTGATTTAAGTCACCAGTTGGAAGACAAGTTGAGAGAAGCTAAGAATGAAACAAAGACTTTGAAGCTCAAAGGCTAGCAGAGCCATCAGCAGGTTCCTGGAGCTGAAGACAGGGTGAAGTTTTATTTCAGGGCTAGTATCACAGAGAGGCCCTGGTAAATATCCCCAGCTGTCATTTGTTAGCACAAAGAATTGCACCTGAAGAATAAGAACATGCTGGAAATCGACCATCTTCAAGGACTGAAGACCAGCTTGTCTTGGTTCAAGTTCTGATTAGTACATGCCCTTGGACCAACTGCTCACCAGAAACCAAAAAAAGTCTTTAGTGGAGGAAGATAAGGCCAAGAGCCATAAATTATCCCCACAATTTAAAAAAAACAACCACTAAGCAGTAACCAGACATTTTTTACAAATTCCAATTAAGAAAACCAAAAGAAAAAATATATGAGATATAGATACTGACATTACCGGATAGAGATCTTAAAATGCCAATGATATGTGCAATATATTTAATAAGATAGAAAACAATGATAAAGAAAAGTATTTAAAAATCACATTGCAGTTCTAGAACTGAAAACACAATAACTGCTACTAGAATTCAGTGGTTGGATGATATTACAAAGAAATTAGCAAAGCTGAAGAAGATCTAGTGAACTAGAAATATGTCAGGAAAATATATTCCAAGTGAAGTACAGAGTGGCAAAAAGGTTAAAAATGCAGAAAAGGGGCATAAGACGCACCAAAGACACGATGAAAAGTATAACGAGTTCCAGAAGGAGAGGAGAGAGGGAGAAGAGAAAGGAAGAGTATTTGGGAGATGAATCTAGAATGTGTTCAAATATTCCAAATCAAGATATCAATCCACAGATTCAAAATGTGCAGTAAAACCGAAACAAGAATCACAACAACAAAAAATAGTCAACCTAAGAGATGAGAGAGATTTTATTATTCTTTTCAATCAGAGTAAATAGCTCCTTTATTAGGGAAATGAATGGCTATAGATCTAATCCTTATGGTATGTGAAGATGTTTCTAAAAGAAGTGAAAGCAAACGTCTCTAAATGTATGGCATATTTGTTTCCATGGCTAATACTTTTTCCATGAACACTGAAAAATCCAGGAAGGTTTTATTTCCCCACAATTACATAGCCAACAGAAGTGTGTGTGCGTGCACACCAGAGACATGGTCAAGAGTGTTCACTGCAGCACTATTCTTGTGAGCAGGAGAAGGGGAAATCATCCATTTGAGGACATTGACACAATGGAATTCAACATAGCAATTAAACATGAATGAACCTCCACTCCACGCAACAACACAGTGATTCTCACACACATAGCTTTAAGCAAAAGAAGCCACATACAATAGAGATATATATGTCTATGATTCCATTGAAATAAAATTTAAAAATAGGCAAAACTCTGGTGTTAGGAGTTGCGATAATGCTTACTTTTGGCCGGGAAAATCTGAGCAGTGAGTGGGGCAGAAGCAAAACAGAAGTTTCTGAGCGATATTCTTTGAGTTGATCCGGGATGTCGTTACACAGGTGTGTTTATTTTGTAAAAATGGATGAGCTGTTCAGTTATGATTTGTGTTATTTTTCTGTATACATTTTATATTTTAAAATTTTATTTTAAAAAGGGAGGGAATTTCTCCCAGGGGCTCAGCAGCTCTGACAGAATTGAAGGTCAGCACGTATTCTGGCCTCTGGGAATGCTGAGAGAGGGACTAGAAAGTGTCATCACCCAAGCGGTCATCTCTGTTTGTCCTCTCTCCTTCTCATGACTTCTCTGCCTCAGTCCCTCCTTTCTCTCAAGTCTGTTTGGCAGAGAAAGACCGATGAAGCGGTAAGAACAGTTAACAGTGTGGTTAATATCGTTTATTCCTAAAGGGTTTTCTCAATGGAGAACACATGGGATTTAGTTCTCTTGTTTGTCCTATTCCTAGTGGGCATCAGAGCTGAGCCGAGAGTTTCAGCCTTCAGGTACAGGCAGGGTAGCATTCTTTCGGATTAGGACTCCTCATTCCGCACCTCAGTAAATAGCTTGGCTAACCTCTGGCTTAGATTTTTTTTAAACCAACAAATGCAAAGAACTTTCATTTCAAAGCAAATACATACTAATTATAAATTTAAACTTCAAATTTTCTCTAATGAAAAATATTCTGATCACTGAAAGAATGAAATAAAGCAAGCTGACAGTTTCCTATGCCAAAGGGACTCCAGGTGATAGCTAGTAAATTGAGAGGCATCTCTAAAGTTCCAAAGCCATCTTCTAAAGCCGGAATCGCTGCTTCACACACCTGCAAGAGATTCAGAAGCCCACAGGGAAGTAAATAGTTATTTCAAAACTAAACTTTAAAAGTTTGGAAATAAAAACAGACCAACTGTTTACTCTTCTAAGACAATGTGGCTCTACAGGACCAGAGGTACCATAATCAGAATCTCAAAAAGCAGAAATAACAGGTGACAACTTAACTCGGAGCCACTCGCACCAAGTGAACTGCGATCAAGTGTAATTTACCTCCATGAAACACCATAGAAGCAGGAAAAGACAAGAAATAAAAAGACAGGAATTCTAACTGTGAGTCTTTCCACGACTATATGAATTTCCTTCTCTGTAAAACAGGAACACGCCTGTTTTACACTCTGTCACACTCGGTCAGGAGAAACAAATGATCAAGGTGAAAATTCTCCCAGAGGAAGTAACTTACAACTCATGTTCGTAGTTCTTACTGCAGTGTCCTGAGGCCCCCTTTCGTTCCTTTCTCCTTTTCCTTATGTCTCCTCCTGTCCCTCTCACTACATTTTTCCTCCCTCCCTTTCCTCCCTTTCCTTCTCTTTAACTTTTTTCCCTTTCTGCTTTCTCTGTCATTTCCTTAACTGTCCATGTGTGTTATTCTAACCAACCATTTAATATATGTATTTGTATTTCTCTAGTGTATGTATATTTGTATTTCTGTCCACTACATTGTTACTCTTACTTGTTTGTAACCCAAAATTGATTTAGTTTCAGTGGCCCACTGGTTTTACAAGAAAAAAATAAAGATGTTTCCTTACCCTGGTCTAGAAGAATCATCTTTGGGTTTATTGAAATAAAAGATTTTGTTTGTTAGTGAACAATATTTCGGGGTCCCAAGGAACCAACCTACTAGTGATTTTCCTTTCAGGGACATTGAACCAAAACACCATCTCATTTCTTTTGGCTGCCCTTGCACCCTACCCTCGGGTGAAAATGTAGCTCGCATGACTCCCCTCTCTGTCCACTTTCTGAATGTTAAATGAGATCGTAGGATCTCTGATCAATGTTAATGAATCAATAAACACTTTCTTAGCATTCCTAGGATACATAGTTGTGTTAGAGTTTTGGATAGCTGGAGTTAAGAGAGATGTGGTCTTTGACTTCAGCTATCTTGCTACACTTTTATACTGGGAAAGAGTATAAATATAGTTCTATAAATAAGAGATGCATTAGGTTTCCTTCATCCTTTCAATAAACAGAGAGAGACAGCTTCCGGGAAGATGGCGGTGTGAGCAGGGCGGCAGAAATCTCCTCCCAACACTATATTTATCTACGAAAACACAGAAAATACATCTATTCCTAAAAGAGAGACGAGAATACACAGGAAAGCGCACAGCGTGCAGCTACACCCGAGAGGACTCGGCACCCCAAGAGGCGGGTAAGATCCGGAGCCGCGACCCGGCGGGACCCGAGCCCTCCCCCACCCCAGCGCACCGGCGGGAGGAGAGGAGTCAGAGCCGGGAGGGAGTGGAAGTGCACCCCGCGAAGTAGCCAGCCCCGGGGATCTGCGCGGGGAGCGCTGACCCACATTGCGCAGTGCAGCGGAGATTGGAGAGACAGAGCGGCAGGATCTGAGCGGGGAACGCGCCAGGGGGCTTGCAGCCGGCTCCGGGAAGGAAAAAAAAAAGCGCGCGCTTTCCTCAGCGGTCTTAAAGAGACAGGAGCCCAGCGGAGGAGCCGGATCGCCCCAGCACACTCAGCCCAGCAGGCTGGGAGTCCTGGGAGTTTCAGACGCCTTAGCTGGCGACTGAGGAAGCGTAGCCATACTTAACACTTCTCACTGAGATCAGCAGCCTCCTATTCGTTCCCACCCCTGCCACAGCGATAAAGGGCCCTGCGGAGCGGCACAGTCACAGCTGTGGAATAGTGGGGCAATAGCGCCACCTAGAGCATTCCCACAGAATCTACGTCCAGTGGGCATTTTTTTTTGTTTTTTTTGTTTTATTTTGTTTTTTGTTTTGTTTTTTTCTTT
>JAVSCE010000894.1:0-105499 GCA_032199065.1 Smutsia gigantea | reverse complement strand
ACTGACATTTAAACTTATTTCAGACTTCATTTCCCATTCTACCAGATTCACTTCCTAACCTTTGGATTTCATTACATTTTTTAAGGGACAGAATGCTGCGATTTTTTTCTGTGTGTGTGGACTGGTTATTATCTCTAAAAGTGAGTCCATCATTTTCCTAAAGGCATTTCTAGTAGAACTTCAGTATTCTGCAATGTCTTCAATCTTCAGCTGTGCGTTGTGAGAGCCAAAAGAAATATAGACTGTACCTGTAGCTTTCACACTGAATGGGATACGTGTGTGAGCTGTGTGTGTGTGTGTGTGTGTGTGTGTGTGTGTGTGTGTGAAGCATGTGTATACGCCTTGGATTTGATCCTGACTTATTCCTTGAGTATAAATAAGACAATGAAAGCCTTTTCCAAGTCTCTAGGGTTTTCATGAGATGCTGGACTATAAATAGTTATCTAGTGGAGGAGTGGAAATGGTGTACCATTCCCTCTCCTCCTCTGAGGGCTTTGCATACCAGAGAACAACACTGACTTGCAAGTATCTGGCTTCCTATGTGCTGGAATTGTTTATAAGGTCAAATTATGGATTAACCTTTTGCGATGAAAAAAAAATCAACAAGGTTATCTTCGTGAACATTTTGTTTCTTAGGGAAATTATTTTATGTGGAATTTACCTAATGCACCACATAAAGATTCTTAGCACAGAATATCCAGCACATTGTAAAAATTTATTTCCCTTGAGTTGCTTAAATGTCATCGTGTTTGGTACAAAATAAGAAACACCTCATTGCGCAGATAATCTTGCCAGATCTTTTCTGCTACGGTCTCATATGTAATGGTACCATCGATATAGAAAAGGATACTTGAATAATTACCTGGTGAATACAAATAGCAGAGTCAGCCACAAGAGATAATTCAAAAAGCCTTTTTTTGTGTGTGTGCTTTCTTATTATTTTTAGAACAAGATTATTTATCCAGAGTCTAGAAAATTACCTATATTGTTTCCAACTGATTCTGCCTGAACTAGTTCTGTGAGACCGGCTGACCAGACCACACTGGATGATACCAGACTATAAGTTGCTTGAAGGCACAGCCTGTATTGTATTTATCTATGAATCTCTCCTGTGTCTTGAATATAGTAGGCAGGCTCTAAATAGTTTTTAAATTAAAATGCATTTTACTATGAAAATCATTTCTGGACCTCCCAATAATCAGTGTCTCAAAAAATATACTCCTTGACACAATTTTTTATTACATCAGGTTTAGTTTCCCATGGGGATCCACGTATGTTGTGGAAACATGGATGTATTTGCGTAAATAAAGACCATGAGAAGGAAAGCAGAGGCAAAAATTGGGTAACATTTGGTAAGTCTGGGTAAAGTCAGTGCAGACCTGCCTGGCCTAACAGAATTCATATGCATGAAGAATGTTTTCATGGCTGTAGTACATTATACAGTTTTGTCTTACTTTCTTCTTTCAACAGTTTTATTATTAAGGAAGCTTGAAAATCAGGTGAGATGCTTGTGTGTTTGTGTGTGTGTTTGTGTAAACAAGAGATAAATGAAATTTCACCCCGATGAGTCCTGCTTAGAATGATGCTATTAATGGAGAACCTAATATGTGTCAGACGGTCTTTAAATACACTAACATATTTAAATCAAACAACAGCCCTATGAGGTTACTGCTATTTCCATTTTTTAAGATTAATAAGCTGATGTTCAGAGATGTTCAATAACTTGCTCCAGATCACATAGTAAGTGGCAGGGCTGAGATTCAAACCCCAAACTCTGACTAGTAAATTGGTATTCTTCCCACGCACTGTGCTTGACACAGGAGGCACCCACACATGGTGATTCTTAACAGTGTCAAAACTTTTTTTTCTTCTGGAACACCACTTGTCTATAATTACTACCTGTAGAGTCTTTCTTTGTGCCTTAAAGCCAGATTAAGGCTTGTTTAGGTAGAACAATAAAATAGTCCAGTCTCAGCTTTTCCCGGGGCAGTCAATAACTGGACAGAAGTGAGTCACCTTGAATAAAAGAAAAAGAGTGAAGCGAGATCGTTGTGCATGCTGTCTTTTTTTTTTTTTTTTTTTTTTTTTATTTTTATTTTTTTTTAATATAATTTATTTTATTATCATTAATTTACAATTACATGTGCAATATTACGATTATTAAACTACCCCTTCATCAGGTCCCCCCCACCAACCCCATTACAGTCACTGTCCATCAGCGTAGTGAGATGCTATAGAATCACTACTTGTCTTCTCTGAGTTGTACTGCCCTCCCCGTGCCCCCCCAACATTACATCTGCTAATCGTAATGCCCCTTTTTCCCTCTTATCCCTCCCTTCCCTCCCATTTTCCCCAGTCCCTTTCCCTTTGGTAACTATTAGTCCGTTCTGGGTTCTGTGAGTCTGCTGCTGTTTTGTTCCTTCAGTTTTTTTTTTTTCTTGTTCTTATACTCCACATATGAGTGAAATCATTTGATACTTGTCTTTTTCGGCTTGGCTTATTTCACTGAGCATAATACCCTCTAGCTCCATCCATGTTGTTGCAAATGGTAGGATTTGTTTTCTTCTTATGGCTGAATAATATTCCATTGTGTATATGTACCACATCTTCGTTATCCATTCATCTACTGATGGGCACTTAGGTTGCTTCCATTTCTTGGCTATTGTAAATAGTGCTGCAATAAACATAGGGGTGCATCTGTCCTTTTCAAATTGGGCTGCTGCATTCTTAGGGTAAATTCCTAGGAGTGGAATTCCTGGTCAAATGGTATTTCTATTTTGAGTTTTTTGAGGAACCTCCATACTGCTTTCCACAATGGTTGAACTAATTTGCAGTCCCACCAGCAGTGTAGGAGGGTTCCCTTTTCTCCACATCCTCGCCAACATTTGTTGTCGTTTGTGTTTTGGATGTTGGCCATCCTCACTGGTGTGAGGTGATATCTCATTGTGGTTTTAATCTGCATTTCTCTGATGATTAGTGATGTGGAGCATCTGTTCATGTGCCTGTTGGCCATCTGAATTTCTTCTTTAGAGAAGTGTCTATTCATGTTCTCTGCCCATTTCTTAATTGGATTATTTGCTTTCTGTTTGTTAAGGTGCATGAGTTCTTTATATATTTTGGATGTCAACCCTTTATCAGATACGTTTTTTATGAATATATTCTCCCATACTGTAGGCTGTCTTTTTGTTCTACTGATGGTGTCCTTTGCTGTACAGAAGCTTTTCAGCTTGATATAGTCCCACTTGTTCATTTTTGCTTTTGTTTCCTTGCCCGGGGAGATATGTTCATGAAGAAGTCGCTCATGTTTATGTCCAAGAGATTTTTGCCTATGTTTTTTTTCTAAGAGTTTTATGGTTTCATGACTTACATTCAGGTCTTTGATCCACCTTGAGTTTACCTTTGTGTATGGGGCTAGACAGTAGTCCAGTTTCATTCTCTTACATGTAGCTGTCCAGTTTTTCCAACACCAGCTGCTGAAGAGGCTGTCATCTCCCCATTGTATATCCAAGGCTCCTTTATCAAATATTAATTGACTGTATATGTTTGGGTTAATGTTTGGATTTTCTATTCTGTTCCACTGGTCTGTGGGTCTGTTTTTGTGCCAATACCAAATTGTCTTGATTACTGTGGCTTTGTAGTAGAGCTTGAAGTCAGGGAGTGTAATTCCCCCTGTTTTATTCCTCCTTCTCAGGATTGCTTTGGCTATTCGGGGTCTTTTGTGGTTCCATATGAATTTTAGAATTATTTGTTCCAGTTCATTGAAGAAAGCTGTTGGTAGTTTGATAGGGATTGCGTTGAATCTGTAGATTGCTTTAGGTAGTATAGCCATTTTGACAATATTTATTCTTCCTAGCCAAGAGCATGAGATGCATTTCCATTTTTTAGTGTCCTCTTTAATTTCTCTTAGGAGTGTCTTGTAGTTTTCAGAGTACAGGTCTTTCACTTCCTTCGTTAGGTTTATTCCTAGGTATTTTATTCTTTTTGATGCAATTGTGAATGGAATTGTTTTTCTGATTTCTCTTTCTGTTAGTTCATCATTAGTGTATAGGAAAGCAACAGATTTCTGTGTGTTAATTTTGTATCCTGCAACTTTGCTGAATTCAGATATTAGTTCTAGTAGTTTTGGAATGGAATCTTTAGGGTTTTTTATGTACAGCATCATGTCATCTGCAAATAGTGACAATTTGACTTCTTCTTTACCCATCTGGATGCCTTGTATGTCTTCGTTTTGTCTGATTGCTGTGGCTAGGACCTCAAGTACTATGTTGAATAACAGTGGAGAGAGCGGGCATCCCTGTCTTGTTCCCGATCTTACATGAAAAGCTTTCAGCGTCTCGCCATTAAGTATGATGTTAGTTGTGGGTTTGTCATATATAGCCTTTATGATGTTGAGTTACTTGCCATCTATACCCATTTTATTGAGAGTCTTAATCAGGAATGGATGCTGAGTTTTGTCAACTGCTTTTTCAGCATCTATGGAGATGATCATGTGGTTTTTGTTCTTCTTTTTGTTGATGTGGTGGATGATGTTGATGGATTTTCGAATGTTGTACCATCCTTGCATCCCTGGGATGAATCCCACTTGATCATGGTGTATGATCCTCTTGATGTATTTTTGAATTCGGTTTGCTAATATTTTGTTGAGTATTTTTACATCTACGTTCATCAGGGATATTGGTCTGTAATTTTCTTTTTTGGTGAGGTCTTTGCCCGGTTTTGGTATTAGAGTGATGCTGGCTTCATAGAATGAGTATGGAAGTATTCCCTCCTCTTCTATTTTTTGTAAAACTTTAAGGAGAATCGGTGTTATTTCTTCTCTATACGTCTGGTAGAATTCAGAGGTGAATCCATCAGGCCCGGGGGTTTTGTTCTTGGGTAGTTTTTTGATTACTGATTCAGTTTTTTTGCTGGTGATTGGTCTGTTTAGTTTTTTCTGTTTCTTGCTTGGTCAGTCTTGGAAGGTTGTATTTTTCTAAGAAGTTGTCCATATCTTCTATGTTTTCCAGCTTGTTAGCATATAGATTCCCATAATATTCTCTTATGATTCTTTGTATTTCTGTGGGGTCTGTCGTGATTTTTCCTTTCTCATTTCTGATTGTGTTTATGTGTGTAGATTCTCTTTTTCTCTTAATGAGTCTGGCTATGGGTTTATCTATTTTATTTTTTCAAAGAACCAGCTCTTGGTTTCATTAATTTTTTCTATTGTTTTATTCTTCTCAATTTTATTTATTTGTTCTCTGATCTTTATTATGTACCTCCTTCTGGTGACTTTGGGCCTCATCTGTTCTTCTTTTTCTAATTTCAGTAATTGTGTCTTTAGACTATTCATTTGGGAATGTTTTTCCTTCTTTAAATAGGCCTGGATTGCAATATACTCTCCTCTTAGAACTGCCTTTGCTACGTCCCACAGAAGTTGTGGCTTTGTGTTGTTGTTGTCATTAGTCTCCATATATTCTTTGATTTCTGTTTTGATATTGGTCGTTAACCCACTGATTAATTAGGAGAGTGTTGTTAAGTCTCCATGTATTTGTGAGCCTTTTTGATTTCTTTCTAAAATTTATTTCTAGTTTTACACCTTGGTGATCTGAGAAGTTGGTTGGTAGGATTTCAATATTTTTGAAATTACTGAGGTTCTTTTTGTGGCCTAGTATGTGGTCTATTCTGGAAAATGTTCCATGTGCACTTGAGAAGAATGTGTATCCTGTTGCTTTTGGGTGTAGAGTTCTGTAGATGTCTGTTAGGTCCATCTGTTCTAGTGTGTTGTTCAGTGCCTCTGTGTCTTTACTTATTTTCTGTCTGGTTGATCTGTCCTCTGGAGTGAGTGGTGTGTTGAAGTCTCCTAAAATGAATGCATTGCTGTCTATGTCCTCCTTTAATTCTGTTAGTATTTGTCTCACATGTCTGGCGCTCCTGTGTTGGGTGCATATATATTTATAATGGTTATATCTTCTTATTGGACTGACCCCTTTATCATTATGTAATGTCCTTCTTTATCTTTTGCTACTTTCTTCGTTTTGAAGTCTATTTTGTCTGATACAAGTACTGCAACACCTGCTTTTTTCTCTTTGTTGTTTGCATGAAATATCTTTTTCCATCCCTTCACTTTTAGTCTGTGTATATCTTTAGATTTGAGGTGAGTTTCTTGTAGGCAGCATATAGATGGGTCTTGCTTTTTTATCCATTCTATTACTCTGTGTCTTTTGATTGGTGTATTCAGTCCATTTACATTTAGGGTGATTATTGATAGATATGTACCTATTGCCCTTGCTGGCTTTAGATTCGTGGTTACCAAGGGTTCAAGCGTTGCTTCTTTACTATCTAACAATCTACCTTAACTTTCTTGTTAAGTTATTGTAAACACAGTCTGATGTTTCTTTCTTTCTCTCCCTTCTTAATCCTCCTCCTCCATTCTTTCTATACTAGGTGTTTTATTCTTTGCCTTTAGTTAGTATTTGGATGGACTGCTTTCTTTGCTATGATTTTATTTTCTCTGGTGACATCTTTTTAGCCTTAGGTGTTCTTCCGTCTAGAGCAGTCCATTTAAGATATCCTGTAGTGGTGGTTTATGAGAGGCAAACTCTCTCAACTTTGGTTTGTCTGCAAATTGTTTAATCCCTCCATCATATTTAAATGATAATCGTGCTGGATACAATATTCTTGGTTCGAGGCCCTTCTGTTTCATAACGTTAAATATATCATGCCATTCTCTTCTGGCTGTAAGGTTTCTGTTGAGAAGTCTGATGATAGTCTGATGGGTTTTCCTTTGTAGGTGATCTTTTTTCTCTCTCTAGCTGCCTTTAATACCCTGCCTTTATCTTTGATCTTTGCCATCTTAATTATTATGTGTCTTGGTGTTGTCTTCCTTGGGTCCCTTGTGTTGGGAGATCTATGAGCTTCGGTGGACTGAGAGACTATTTCCTTCCCCAGAGAGGGAAAGTTTTCAGCAATTATTTCTTCAAAGACACTTTCTATCCCTTTTTCTCTCTCTTCTTACTCTGGTACTCCTGTAATGCGAATATTCTTCCGTTTGGATTGGTCACACAGTTCTCTTAATATTGTTTCATTCCTAGAAATCCTTTTATCTCTCTCTGCCTCAGCTTCTCTGTATTCCTGTTCTCTTATTTCTATTCCTTTAACAGTCTCTTGCATCTCATCCAGTCTGCTGTTAAGCCTGTCGATCGCTTGTCTGATTTCTGCATTGTCTTTCCTCAGTTCCCTCACTGCCTCCCTCAGCTCTTGCACATTTCTCTGTAGGTCCATCAGCATGGTTATGACTTTTATTCTAAATTCTTTTTCAGGAAGACTGTGCATTTCCATCCCTTCAGGCTCCCTCACTGGGGTTGTCTGGTTGATTTTGGTCTGAACCATATTCCTGTCTTTTCATGGCTATAGAATTGGTCACTGATAGTTGCCACGTATGTCAGCTGGGCTCTTTAAGACTTTAAAAAGAGAAAAAAAAAGAAAGAAAGAAAAACAAGAAAAAAAGAAAGAAAAGAAAAAACAAAAAACAAAACACAACAAAAATAACAAAAAAGAACGCCCACCATGAGTAGATTCTGTGGGAATGCTGTAGGTGGCGCTATTGCCCCACTGTTCCACAGCCGTGGCTGCGCTGCTCCTCAGGGCCCTTTATCGCTCTGGCAGGGGTGGGAACGAATAGGAGGCTGTTGATCTCAGTGAGAAGCGTAAGTATGGCTACGCTTCCCCAGTCACCAGGTAAGGCGTCTGAAACTCCCCAGGACCCCCAGCCTGCTGGGCTGAGTGTGCTGGGGTGATCTGGCTCCTCCGCTGGGCTCCTGTCTCTTTAAGACCGCTGAAGAAACCGCGGGCTTTTTTTTTTCCTTCCCAGAGCCGGCTCTAAGCACCCTGGCGCTTTCCCCGCTCAGATCCTGCCCCTCGGTCTCTCCAATCCCCGCTGCACTGCGCAATGTGGGTCAGCGCTCCCCGCGCAGATCACCAGAGCTGGCTACTTCGCGGGGTGCACTTCCACTCCCTCCCGGCTCTGAATCCTCTCCTCCCGCCGGTGCGCTGGGGTGGGGGAGTGCTCGGGTCCCGCCGGGTTGTGGCTACGTATCTTACCTGCCTCTTGGGGTGCCGTGTCCTCTCGGGTGTAGGTGCACGCTGTGCGCTTTCCTGTGTATACTCGTCTCTCTTTTAGGAATAGATGTATTTGCTGTGTTTTCCTAGATAAATATAGTATTGGGAGGAGATTTCTGCCGCCCTGCTCACGCCGCCATCTTCCTGGAAGTCTTCGGCATAGTTATTTTTTAAAGCATTGCAGGCTAATTCTAATGTGGACCCACTGAGAGCCATTGTGCAGATGGCCTTTAACAAGCAAGGATTGAATGAGGACACACCTAGAAGGGCGTGTCTCAAGTTTCACATGCATAGAAATACCTGTAGTTCCGGAGCAAGGCCTGAGAATTTGCATTTCTGTGAGGCTCCCTGGGGGTGGTGGACTACACCTGGAGTAGCACTGGCCCAGAGGGTTAGTGTAGATGGCCAAGTCCTGCGACATGCTGGGATTTCAAACTGGGACGGAGGGGAAGAAACTGTGAAATGAGCCTGGGAGAGCGTAGCCGGTGAGGCAGGAGAAAAACCCGGCTCATGGTGTTCCAGAGGCTTTAGGGAGTTTTACTGGCGGCGAGGGAAGAAGGGTGAGTTCTGCAGCGTGCTGCTTGGACAGGCTGAGTAAGGGGGCCGCAGGGGACCAGTGGGGAGCAGAAGCGCTTGCTGGTGACCTAGAAAGAAGTAACTTTGGTAGACTGCTCCGATGCCCCGGTGTGGCGGGCGGAGCCTGATCGAGGGGAGCCACACGCAGAGTACAGATCATTTGATGCTTACAGTGGAAGACAGAACGGAAAGAGGGCAGTGGACTTGGGGAACGGCTTTTTCCTTTTTTTTTATTTTGAAGGTAAGAACTGTTGTAGTGTGTTTGTATGTGGACAGGAGTCCCCTGTTAGAGAAGGAAATATGGTGGGAGCAGGAGAGAAGGGAGGCAAATAGCTGGAGTGATGTCCTGGAGAAAGGGATCCAGTGGGCAGATACAGGCATGGCCTTACGAAGGAACATGGATAGGGAATGTAGAGTATACCAGCACAGATGGGAGCTTGTGGAAATTTTAATCCAGTAGTCATTGTCCCCCTGACAGGACACTCACCATAAAAGCAAGTTTTGTTCAGTGCTCAATGCCTGGGGCTCGGAGCAGTGAGGATATAGTGCGTGTCTAATACTCATTAAATGAACGTGAGGAAGGGTAATGGTGGGTTGAAGGGGAGAAGGCACAGAGTCAGGCGGACATAGCTGCTGTGGGGGTAGGCTCCAGTGGAGTCGTGGGGAAGACGGGGAGCTATGCCAACAATATGAAAGAAAGATTGAAAGGACTTGTTTGGCTAAGGGGAAGGACGAGTTGAGGACCTGTTTGTAGCTCCGCACAGTGTCCTTAGTCTTTCAAATTAAGTGCACTGTGATGTTATTTAATAGTTTGAGGGATTTTTCAGAGACCTAATTGCCCAGCACTCTAACCTGGTTTTTGTAATCCTGGGGTAGACACCCATTTGTCTCTGCTTACCAAGGACTGTCTTGGTGTCAAGAAATCAAGTCTCCCCTTCTGCCATCTCCCAGGAGTTTAGAAAAAATTGTGTTCCGAGCTTCTGCGGAAGTGTTTGATGTTGAAAAGTACATATATATAGACCTCTGAGTAAAAACGCTTCAAAATACTCAGCAGAGCCTGTTGAAGTGGCGAAGGATGCTGTCATCGCATTCTGTAAGCACACTTAGGCAAGTGACAAGGAAAAGAGGATGCTGACTGTGATGTAGAATTTGACGGGTGTGGTATGAACAGCTTGGACCAGCAGTCTATGAACTCTCTTCCTCACAACCGTGCCTCTGGGGTCCCCGGGAGATGGGAGGACAAGCCCTGGGCAGATGGAGGCCTAGCAGTCTCCACATCCGTTCCATGTAGGAGTTAGTTTTGTTTAGTTTTATGTATTGAGATTCCTTGTAAGATTTTGTTAGCGTGATGATTCTGGGGCCAGAACAGTACTGAAAGAATCTGCTATCATACCCCAGGTAATAACTGAATTTTGCGGAAAATAGTGCTGGTATTAGGAGAGTAGTTCATTCATTATTTGGATGTGGGGGAAACCACTTAGAAAGGACTCCTTAATCCTTTAGTTTAGTAATAGATTTTTTTTTTTTACTTTAAACAAATTTTATTACACAAAGGTTGTCACATAATTGGGTATTTCTGTACTTTATACACAATTATTCTCTCCACAGAAAGGTTGCTTCTTAAACCTCTCATCAGTGATGGCAAGCACTAAAATCCTGACTTTAACAGAATAGTAGTAAAAATGCCTCAGTGATTTAAGTTGAAAGCAGAACATTGGTACATGGCTTTTGTACTCAGTTATCACGAATGTACAAATGGTCTTTTTATTCAAAAATACAAAATAAATTATCTGTAGGTATGGACAATGACAGCAGTAAACCATTATGTTATCAACTGAAACCAGTAACTGATGGTTATAGTGATTTTCTTAAACATCAGCCAGCCTTTTCTTCAGTCATTTCCTTCAACTGACTTCTCTGAAGTTATTGGTAGGAGCACTGTCTTGCACTTCCTCTTATAATTCATTAATAATGGTAAAGCACTATTCTAGATTTAGAACATGCCACCTCCCATACCACCTCCCATTCCACCCATCCCACCCATTCCAGGGTCTTTCTCTTCTTTAGGAATTTCTGTGACTACAACTTCTGCTGTAGTTAACAGAGAGGCCACTCCAGCAGCATCCAGTAAAGCAGTTCTTACAACCTTAGTGGGATCAATGATTCCTTTTTCCACCATATTCACAAAATCTCCAAGCATAGCATCATAACCTACTTCTGTTGAACTCTGCATAATTTTCTCAACTATCAATGATCCTTCAACACCTGCATTCTTAGCAATGGTCATTGCTGGAATTTTCAGTGTTCTTTTAATAATTTCTATACCAATTTTTTGATCTTCATTAGCTGGAGTTATGGAGTCCAAGGCTGGAATGCACCTAAGCAAGGCACAGCCACCTCCCAGAACAATGCCTTCTTCAACAGCAGCTCGTGTAGCATTGAGGGCATCTGTAACTCTTTCTTTTCATTCACTTCAATATCACTTGTCCCACCAACCTTCAGCACAGCTACTCCATCTGAGAGTTTTGCCAGGCACTCATTCAGTTTTTCCTTCTCATACTCACTAGTTGTGATATCTAACTGCTCAATGATTTCTTGAATACGTTTTTCAATTTGAGCCTTGTCACCTTTTCCTTTCAAAAGCATGGCATCATCTTTGGTTACAATGACCTCTCCAACTTTTCCTAAGTCATGAGGCTGAACATCTTCAACATTGAGAGTCAACCCTTCTTCTCCAAACACTGCCCCGCCAGTAGCAATAGCCATGTCTTTAAGTTGGTTCTTCCTATTGTCACCAAAACCTGGAGCTTTGACTGCTACAACCTGAAGACCAACTTTCAGCCTATTCAAAACAAGTGTACTTAGAGCTTCTCCATCAACACCTTCAGCAATTATGACCAAGGGCTTACGGTGAGCATTGGCAATTTCAAGAGCAGGTACAATGGACTGGACACTAGAAATTTTCTTTTCACTGAACACAACATAGGCATCTTGGAATTCACATTTCTGACCTTTAGATGTATTAATAAAGTAGGGAGAAATATAACCTCGATCAAACTTCATGCCTTCAATAATTTCTAATTCATCATTCAGTGTTTTTCCATCCTTTACTGTGATGACACCCTTTCTTCCAACCTTTTTCATTGCATCAGAAATGATATTGCCAATTTCTTTGTCTCCATTTGCAGAAATCGTAGCAACTTGAGCAATTTCTTCAGGGGTTGTCACAGGTTTAGATTGTTTCTTAAGTTCAGCAATTACAGCATCAACAGCTAACATCACACCTCTCCTGATTTCCACTGGATTAGCACCTTTGCTGATCTTCTCGAAGCCTTCCGTGGCAATAGAGCGTGCCAGCACAGTAGCAGTAGTGGTACCATCACCAGCCTCTTCATTTGTATTATTGGCAACATCTTGAACAAGTTTGGCGCCAATATTTTTGTATTTATCTTTTAAGTCAATGGACTTTGCAACAGTCACACCATCTTTTGTTACTTTGGGACTTCCCCAACTCTGTTCAATAATCACAGTTCTTCCCTTTGGGCCCATAGTAACGGCTACAGCATCGGCTAGAAGGTCTACACCTTGAAGCTTTAAGGCTCAGGCATCTGCACCAAATTTTACATCTTTGGCATAAGCCCAAGTAAGATGAGGAGCCAGTGCCCTGGACACTGGCCTAATCTGGCGAAGGACTGCAGGTAACTGAAGCATTTCTGCGGGGCAGAGGCCTGTTGTGCAGACACAAGTAGGACCGTCAGTGGCGAGTGAGGGCTAGTAATAGATTTTTATAGAAAGTGGACATGTATACTAAACCCTTCATTCCATTTTCATGAAAAAGAAGTAATTGCCTCAAAAGCCAGATAGTATCAGCAGTTTTCTTTAGAAAGTGATTCCCTGAAGTTGTCACCTAGTGAAATCAATGTTCACATGATTGATTAATAGTTAATAGTTGTATTTACAAACCACACTTAACTGGTATTTACAGTGATTGTTAATATCAGGAGCTGTTTATTGAGCATCTGATGCATGCGAGCTGTACTGTGTTAGGCGCCAGGGATGCAGAGGCAGGTGCATTGCGAACTTTTCTCTGTGAGGGTAAGAGTGGGTGGGGAGGCAGAACTCAGCCGTGAGAGAATCACTGGTGTTGGGGAGGTGCGCACAAGACCGCAGTCCCACAGAGCTGCTGCAGGGGCTCCACAGGTACCTGAGGCACGTTCAAAAAAAAGTTTTTACTGTTAAAAAAACCCACAAAATAACGTGTTATATAAATGTGTTCTATGAGCTGATCAGTGTGTGCAGAAGAACACTAAAGCTAATTATTATAATTATTATTTTTTTATTTTAGTATCATTAATCTACAATTACATGTGCAACATTATGGTTACTAAACTCCCCACTTCATCAGGTCCTCCCCACCTACCCCATTACACTCACTGTTCATCAGCATAGTGAGATGCTATAGAGTCACTACTTGCCTTCTCTGAGTTGTACAGCCCTCCTCGTGCCCCCCCAACATTACGTCTGCTAATCATAATGCCCCCTTTCCCCCTTGTCCATCTCTTCCCACCCATCCTTCCCAGTCCCTTTCCCTTTGGTAACTGTTAGTCCATTCTTGGGTTCTGTGAGTCTGCGGCTGTTTTGTTCTTTCAGTTTTTTTCTTTGCTCTTATGCTCCACATATGAGTGAAATCATTTGATACTTGTCTTTTTCCACTTGGCTTATTTCACTGAGAATAATACCCTCTAGCTCCATCCATGTTGTTGCAAATGGTAGGATTTGTTTTCTTCTTACGGCTGAATAATATTCCATTGTGTATATGTACCACCTCTTCTTTATCCATTCATCTACTGATGGACACTTAGGTTGCTTCCATTTCTTGGCTACTGTAAATAGTGCTGCGATAAACATAGGGGTGCATCTGTCTTTTTGAAACTGGGTTGCTGCATTCTTAGGGTAAATTCCTAGGAGTGGGATTCCTGGGTCAAATGGTATTTCTATTTTGAGTTTTTTGAGGAACCTCCATACTGCTTTCCACTATGGTTGAACTAATTTGCATTCCTACCAGCAGTGTAGGAGGGTTCCTTTTTCTCCACATCCTCACCAACATTTGTTGTTGTTTGTATTTTGGATGTTGGTCATCCTCACTGGTGTGAGGTGATATCTCATTGTGGTTTTAATCTGCATTTCTCTGATGATTAGTGATGTGGAGCATCTTTTGATGTGCCTGTTGGCCATCTGAATTTCTTCTTTGGGGAAGTGTCTGTTCATGTCCTCTGCCCATTTTTTAATTGGATTATTTGCTTTTTGTTTGCTGAGGTGCGTGAGTTCTTTATATATTTTGGATGTCAACCCCTTATCGGATATGTCATTTATGAATATATTCTCCCATACTGCAGGATGTCTTCTTGTTCTACTGATGGTGTCCTTGGCTGTACAGAAGCTTCTCAGCTTGATATAGTCCCACTTGTTCATTTTTGCTTTTGTTTCCCTTGCCCGGGGAGATATGCTCATGAAGAAGTCGCTCATGTTTATGTCCAAGAGATTTTTGCCTATGTTTTTTTCTAAGAGTTTTATTGTTTCATGACTTACATTGAGGTCTTTGATCCACCTTGAGTTTACTTTTGTGTATGGGGTTAGACAGTAGTCCAATTTCATTCTCTTACATGTAGCTGTCCAGTTTTGCCAACACCAGCTGCTGAAGAGGCTGTCATCTCCCCATTGTATATCCAAGGCTCTTTTATCATATATTAATTGACTGTATATGTTTGGGTTAATGTTTGGATTTTCTATTCTGTTCCACTGGTTTGTGGGTCTGTTCTTGTGCCAATACCAAATTGTCTTGATTACTGAAGCTTTGTAGTAGAGCTTGAAGTCTGGGAGCATAATACCCCCTATTTTATTCTTCCTTTTCAGGATTGCTTTGGCTATTCAGGGTCTTTTGTGGTTCCATATGAATTTTAGAACTATTTGTTCCAGATCATTGAAGAAAGCTGTTGGTATTTCGATAGAGATTGCATTGAATCTGTAGATTGCTTTAGGTAGTATAGCCATTTTGATATTATTTATTCTTCCTAGTGAAGAGCATGGGATGAATTTCCATTTGTTAGTGTCCTCTTTAATTTTTCTTAGGAGTGTCTTGTAGTTTTCAGGGTACAGGTCTTTCACTTCCTTCGTTAGGTTTATTCCTAGGTATTTTATTCTTTTGGATGCGATTGTGAATAGAATCGTTTTCCTGATTTCTCTTTCTGTTAGCTCATCGTTAGTATATAGGAAAGCAACAGATTTCGGTGTGTTAATTTTGTATCCTGCAACTTTGCTGAATTCAGATATTAGTTCAGTAGTTTTGGAGTGGAGTCTTTAGGGTTTTTTATGTACAATATCATGTCATCTGCAAATAGTAACAGTTTGACTTCTTTACCAATCTGGATGCCTTGTATGTGTTTTGTCTGATTGCTGTGGCTAGGACCTCCAGTACTATGTTGAATAACAGTGGAGAGAGTGGGCATCCCTGTGTTGTTCCCGATCTTAGATGAAAAGCTTTCAGCTTCTTGCTCTTATGTATGATGTTGGCTGTGGGTTTGTCATATATGGCTTTTATTATGTTGAGGTACTTGCCCTCTATAACCATTTTGTTGAGAATTTTTATCATGAATGGATGTTGAATTTTGTCAAATGCTTTTTCAGCATCTATGGAGATGATCATGTGGTTTTTGTCCTTCTTTTTGTTGATGTGGTGGATGATGTTGATGGATTTTCGAATGTTGTACCATCCTTGCATCCCTGAGATGAATCCCACTTGATCATGGTGTATGATCCTCTTGATGTATTTTTGAATTAGGTTTGCTAATATTTGTTGAGTATTTTTGCATCTACGTTCATCAGGGATATTGGTCTGTAATTTTCTTTTTTGGTGAGGTCTTTGCCCGGTTTTGGTATTAGAGTGATGCTGGCTTCATAGAATGAGTTTGGAAGTATTCCCTCCTTTTCTATTTTTGGAAAACTTTAAGGAGAATGGGTATTATTTCTTCTCTATATGTCTGGTAAAATTCAGATGTGAATCCATCTGGCCTGGGGGTTTTGTTCTTGGGTAGTTTTTTGATTACTGATTCAGTTTTTTTGCTGGTGATTGGTCTGTTTAGTTTTTCTGTTTCTTGTTTGGTCAGTCTTGGAAGGTTGTATTTTTCCAAGAAGTTGTCCATTTCTTCTAGGTTTTCCAGCTTGTTAGCATATAGATTTTCATAGTATTCTCTTATAATTCTTTGTATTTCTGTGTGGTTCGTCGTGATTTTTCCTTTCTCATTTCTGATTCTGTTTATGTGTGTAGATTCTCTTTTTCTCTTAGTAAGTCTGGCTTGGGGTTTATCTATTTTTATTTTTTCAAAGAACCAGCTCTTGGTTTCTTTGATTATTTTCTATTGTTTTATTCTTCTCAATTTAATTTATTTCTTCTGTAATCTTTATTATGTCCCTCCTTCTTGTGACTTTGGGCCTCATTTGTTGTTCTTTTTCCAATTTCACTAATTGTGTCTTTAGGCTATTCATTTGGTATTGTTCTTCCTTCTTTAAATAGGCCTGGATTGCAGTATACTTTCCTCTTAGAACTGTCTTTGTTGCGTCCCATGGAAGTTGCGGCTTTGTGTTGTTGTCATTTGTCCCCATTTATTGTTTGATCTCTGTTTTAATTTGGTCGTTGATCCATTGATTATTTAGGAGCATGTTGTTAAGCCTCCATGTATTTGTGAGCCTTTATGTTTTCTTTGTGCAATTTATTTCTAGGTTTATACCTTTGTGATCTGAGAAGTTCGTTGGTATAATTTCAGTCTTTGTGAATTTACTGAGGTTCTTTTTGTGGCCTAGTATGTGGTCTATTCTGGAAAATGTTCCATGTGCACTTGAGAAGAATGTGTATCCTGTTGCTTTTGGGTGCAGAGTTCTGTAGATGTCTGTTAGGTCCATGTGTTCTAGTGTGTTGTTCAGTGCCTCTGTGTCTTTACTTATTTTTTGTCTGGTTGATATGTCCTCTGGAGTGAGTGGTGTGTTGAAGTCTCCTATAATGAATGCATTGCTTTCTATTTCCTCTTTAATTCTGTTAGTATTTGTTTCACATACGTCGGTGCTCCTGTGTTGGGTGCATATATATTTATAATGGTTATATCCCCTTGTTGGATTTACCCCTTTATCATTCTGTAATGTCCTTCTTTATCTCTTGCTACTTTCCTTGTTTTGAAGTCTGTTTTGTCTGATACAAGTACTGCAACACCTTCTTTTTTCTCCCTGTTGTTTGCCTGAAATATCTTTTTCCATCCCTTCACCTTGAGTCTGTGTATATCTTTGGGTTTGAGGTGAGTCTCTTGTAAGCAGCATATAGATGCGTCTTACTTTTTTATCTATTCTATTACTCTGTGTCTTTTGATTGGTGCATTCAGTCCATTTATATTTAGGGTGATTATTGATAGATATGTACTTATTGCCGTTGCTGGCTTTAGATTTGTGGTTACCAAAGGTTCAAGGGTAGCTTCTTTACTATCTAACAATCTAACTTAACTCTCTTGTTAAGCTATTATAAACACAGTCTCATGATTCTTTATTTCTGTCCCTTCTTATTCTTCCTCCTCCATTCTTTATATACTAGGTGTTTTATTCTGTACTCTTTTACGTTTCCTTTGACTGTTTTTGTAGATAGTTGATTTTACTTTTTGCCTTTAGTTAGTATTTGGATGGTCTTCTTTCTTTGCTATGATTTTATTTTCTCTGGTGACATCTTTTTAGCCTTAGGAGTGCTTCCATCTAGAGCATTCCCTTTAAAATATCCTGTAGAGGTGGTTTGTGGGAGGCAAATTCCCTCAGCTTTCGCTTCTCTGGGAATTGTTTAATCCCTCCCTCAAATTTAGATGATAGTCGTGCTGGATACAGTATTCTTGGTTCAAGCCCCTTCTGTTTCATTACATTAAATATATCATGCCATTCTCTTCTGGCCTGTAAGGTTTCTGTTGCGAAGTCTGATGGGTTTTCCTTTGTAGGTGATCTTTTTTCTCTCTCTGGTTGCCTTTAATACTCTGTCCTTGTCTTTGATCTTTGCCATTTTAATTATTATGTGTCTTGGTGTTGTCTTCCTTGGGTCTGTTTTGTTGGGAGATCTCTGGGCTTCTGTGGTCTGAGAAACTATTTCCTTCCCCAGCTTGGGGAAGTTTTTAGCAATTATTTCTTCAAAGACAGTTTCTATCCCTTTTTCTCTCTATTCTTCTTCTCGTACTCCTATTATGCGAATATTGTTCCATTTGGATTGGTCACACAGTTCTTAATATTCTTTCATTCCTAGAGGTCCTTTTATTTCTCTCTGCCTCAACTTCTCTGTACTCCTGTTCTCTGATTTCTATTCCATTAACAGTCTCTTGCACCTCATCCAGTCTGCTCTTCAGCCCGTTGATCACTTATCTCATTTCTGCATTGTCTTTCCTCACTTGTTCCTTTAGCTCTTGCATATTTCTCTGTAGATCCATCAGCATGGTTATGACTTTTATTCTGAATTCTTTTTCAGGAAGATTGTTTAAGTTTATCCCATCATGCCCTCTCTCTGGGGTTGTCTGGGTGATCCTTGTCTGGACCATATTCCTGTCTTTTCATGGCGATAGAAGTGGTTCCTGGTAGGTGCCACGTGTGTCAGCTGGGAAAACAAAGTCTCTTCCTGGTTGTTGTTCTCCTTGCCCTTCTCTGGGGCCTGAACTGGTTTCCCACACACCGGGAGGCAGTCTGGGATAATCCCCTGAGCTGCCTGTGTGCGGGGTCGCCCTCAGCCTAGCCTATAGCACTTCAGGGGTTTGCAGTCTCGCTGGGTGCGTTCTGGTCCCCTTGGTGGCTTCCGGACCTTGTTCTGGGTTCTGGGGCCCTTCCCGCTTAGCTGCGTGCCCGCTGGGAGGAGATTCCATGAGGTTGTTGTGGGCACGGCCGCTCTTCCGCTGCTCCGCCGCTGTGGCAGATCCGCTGGACCCTTTGCGTTTCTGGCTGGGGGAGAACGAATGGCTCGCTGTTGATCTCTGTTGGAAGCCTTGGCGCGGCTGCTTTGCCCGGCCGCCGGCCAGCGGTTCCGAAATTCCCCAAGACTCCCAGCCTGCTGGGCTGAGTGCGCTGGGACGATTTTGTTCTGCTGTTGGGCCTTTGTCTCTTTAAGACTTTAAAAAAAGCGCCCGCTTTTCTTTTGTCCCTGGAAGCCGGCTGAGGGGACCCGCTTGCAGTCTCCATCTCGCATCCTGCCCTTCCGTTTCTCTAATCTCCAGTACACCATGCGATGTGTGTCAGTGCTCCCAGTGCAGATCACCAGGACTGGTTATTTAGCAGGCCTGTGCTTCCACTCCCTCCCCACTCTGATTCTTTTCCTCCCACAGGTGAGCTGGCGTGGGGGAGTGCTTGGGTCCCGCCGGGTCGCAGCTTTGTATCTTACCTGCTTCGTGAGGTGCTGAGTTCTTTCAGATGTAGCTGTATCCTGGTGTTGTACTGTATCTTCTGGTCTCCATTTTAGGAATAGTTGTATTTGTTTTATTTTCACAAATACATATGGTTTTGGGAGGAGATTTCCACCGCCCTGCTCACGCTGCCATCTTCCCAGAAGTCCTGTTTCCTTTATTTTTTAAGTGTAAACAACTTGTAGACAAGCCAATATAATAATGTTCTGTCAGTGGCCTGAGCAGTGGGGCCTACGGTCCAGAGCTGGTGGCAGGCTGAGCGTGCCAGTCTTCAGCGTGGCGGTGCTGGACAGACACAGAGGGCCTGCTCCTTCAGCCCGGCCTGTGACCTGGCTGGAGGGGTCCGTTCACCCTGAAATTCTTCCTTGGCCACAGCCTTTTCAGCAGCGGCCCCCTCTTCTTTTTCAGGCTCTTCAAAATCCTCAAGGTAATTATTTTGCAGATGCATTATTTTTTTACAATTTCAAAGTAAAGTAGCAAATCTTTATTAGTGTTTCTCAAGCACTGTAAGAAAAGGACACATAGCCATAGCAGGATCTTTAGTCATCACTTTCCTCTTCCACCTCCATCCTCACATAGTCCTCAAGACCTCTCTGGCCCCCACCACGACACAAAACCTTCTTCCGTAGTTTCTAAGTTCCTTTCCTTCTGATTCTCTGTCACATGACCAGGAAAACTAATCTGTCCTATAGGATGTACTCAGCAGGCCGGGTAAGGGAAGAGTCCTTGGGCAGTCGGGGCTATAAAATGCTCTGCCCATGGCCCCGGGAAGAGAGCCCAGGGACTCCCAGTGAGTGACTTCCCTTCTCGCTTCTCAGCCCTTGGCAGGCTTCATGGCGCTGGGCTCTCCGGCGGAGCCTTCAGACAACAATATCCTAGAGGAGGTTTTCACCAACTCAGGGCTTGTTCCTTGAACAGTATATTTTAAGGACAAAAAATAATGGTTTCTCCCATGAGTAGTCATTTAGCAGATGGGCAGATGCTGAAGGATAGGTATGTATCCCTAGTCTAAAAATGAAAACGTTTGGTAATTGTGGAGCAAACAACTCTTCAAAAAGTCACGAGCTTTTGAGGTTTTCACATTTTGACTATGTGAGTGCCAGAAAAGGGGGTATAAAGATGAGCAGAAACCCACTGAGATGTTTATTTGAATCAGGACATCAGTATTTACGAGATAGATGTGTTCCTAGCTGATGAGGAGTGAGTTACACTAAAAAAACTTTGTCTATTGCAGGTCTGTATACCTTCAAAACTAAGTTATAGAATAAAAATTTGTGTTTACTGTGTTCTAAGATCTTAATAATTTTTTAATACTCATCGTTCCTTCATTTTTCCTTTCTGTAAATTATTCATAAAAAGAGTCCATCGTGATGGCTATTTCTCCTGCTGGTTTAAAAATGAACTAAGGTTCTTCACACACTGTCTTTAAGAAGTCCTCTGTGTTCTCTATCACAGTGCACTGTTTATTTTCTTCTTAGTCCTTTGGCAAACCTTTATTTAGTTACTTGTGTGTGGTTTCTGTCATTCTCTAAGTCAGCTCTTTTCACAGTGGGTCTACAGCCTTCCTAGTACCCGACACGTGTCAGTGAGCAGTAAACTTGTCCGACAGGGTGGCTGCATGTTAGATCTTCCTTGGTTAGATTTTTGGGCTTTTGTTAGCCATGTAGCACCAGACTCACAAAAGGGTTGCACTTAGTTGAGCCTTTTTTATTCACTGAGATTTATTATGTTACTTCAATTTACCATATGTTTTAGCCCCTGAAGGTTAATTCTTGAGCTATGACTAATGGGGCCTTTTTTAGCAAAAATTTGGTAATTGTTTTATCTTGTTTGTTTTGCCGGTCCAGCTTGACAAAGCTAAATTGTGATGAGGTTGACAAGCTTAAAGCATTTTTCTTATAATAATTAGCACATAAAATGTTTGTTTGTTGGGGGGGTGGGTAGAGCACCAATACACAGCTGGAAATGGCACCTAATAAGTGAACAGATACCAGCCTCCCACAGACACAGATGGTCAGAGCAGCCTATACACATACTCATCCTGGTGAACAGCAGATAGCCATTAAATGGTTGAAATGTGCCACTTTTTCTAATGTTACAGCAAATCAACAGACCTGCCAGACTTCACATAGTCTAGTTGGGCTATTTGTAATGGATCCATAGAGACATGTAAGGATCCCCAAAATTCATAAGTTAGAAGCCTAATCACAACGTAGGTGAACAAGAAGATGACACTGGAGGGTAGGGCAGTTGGGATAGGCTGGCACAGCGCTTACTTTACTAACTAGATGACCTTTTTTAGTCCTTACCACAGAACCTTTGTCATTACAGGTGTATTGTCAAAATCATGAATGATAAATCCCTGACTATAAAAAGACATACCTTATAAATTATATCTTGCCTCAAACAGCAGCAGACTCACAGAACCCAAGAACAGACTAATAGTTACCAAAGGGAAAGGGACTGGGGAAGATGGGTGGGAAGGGAGGGATAAGGGGGAAAAAGGGGCATTACGATTAGCAGATGTAATGTTGGGGGGCACGGGGAGGGCTGTACAATTCAGAGAAGACCAGTAGTGATTCTATAGCATCTCACTACACTGATGGACAGTGACTGTAATGGGGTTGGTGGGGGGAACCTGATGAAGGGGTAGTTTAATAATCATAATATTGCACATGTAATTGTAGATTAATGATACTAAAAAAAAAAGGAAGAAAGGAGGTTAACATCTCTCCACAGAAGGAAAAAAGAGGAAACAAAAATTAGAGGAAGAGAATTAACAATAATTGGGAGCACCTTAAATATGCCAGTCCATGGATTACATGATACTTCATTTAATTTTCAGAGAATTGTGAGAGGTTCATGTTATGGTTCATATTTGACAGTTGAGGAAACCAGCACTCAGGAAGGAAAGTAAGATTTTCAAGTTCACTCAGTTAATGAGTGGCAGACCTGGAAATTGTAACAATATAATAATAATTTAATAAAATAGTCATCAAAATGGAAAAAAAATTATATCTTGCCTCTTATTTCCTGAGTTAATTGCCTACAACCTAAAAAATGCTCTTCTGTCTTCCAAATTTTTCTCATTAAGTAGAAAAGGAATCACAGTTAAGTTTTCTTAAGATCCCTGGAGATAGGAGGGCTTTCTTTTTAATAGGGCATGGTAAAGGTGAGTCCCTTTATGATATGGTAGAAAGGTCTTCATAATCTGTTCCCCTTCCTTCCCTGAAGGATCTTTAAAGCTCACCCGGCCCCTAGAGAGCAGCAGAGAACTTTACTTAAATAATGACACTCTCTGTATACACACATATTTATGTGTTGTGTTTCTTTTCTCCCAAAGTTGAACAAGATAAGATAATCCTAGAACAGAGGAACAAAGCATAATCTTTAAGTGAAAAGCCGCCATCATAAAAATAATAAAAGAATAGAAAAGTATACATTAGGAAAGTCTAGGATAAAGAGAAAGATGTTAACTACTCGGGAACAGAAATAAATAACATTTTTCTTAAGGCAAAAGAGATCTATAGAAAATTTCTTGGTGATAAAAAACAAAATCAATAACAAAGAGCACTAGGTACAGAGATTATTACAGTGTTAATCAGACCGCTGGTCTCACATTTCTACTTGCCCTAAGGACAGCTTTGCTTACCTTTTATAAAATCTAGGAACTTCACGCCATTTGCACCCAGTCCGTCAGTCTGTCCTGTAGACTAGTCTTCTTGGCTTCCTGCACCAGTCTGTCTTTGTCCATTTGAGCTGCTGTGACCAAAATACCATAAACTGGGCAGCTTATAAACAACAAACATTTATTTCTCACAGTTCTGGAGGCTGGGAGGTCCAAGATCATGGTGCTGGCAGATTTATTGTCTCTTGAGGACCCACTTGCACACCAATGGCCTTTTTCTCACTGTAAGCTCACGTGGCAGTAGGGGCCAGGGATCTTCTGGGGCCTTTTCGTAAGAGTACTGATCCCTTTCCGGAGGGCTCCACCTGCATGACCCAGTCACCCCCCGAGGCCTCACCTGACACCATCCCTTTGGGGGTAGGATTTCAACCTAAGAGTTTTGGAGGGTGTACATTTAGTCCATAGCACTGCCCTTCCAAATTTCCCCATTGCTTTGTTTTGCTCCCATTTGGTGCGGGTTCTCCCTCCCTCTTCTTCAGGCACACATCAGGTTGTAATATCCTTCTGAAATGTCATTCGATTCACTGCTTCAGTCTTGCTCTCCTGACACCATAGAATTCTTGTCGCCGTTACTTCCTGTCTACCTTGGTAGAGGCTCCTGCCTCCGGTCTCCCTCCTGACCAGTCTGGCTGATGTTCACGGTTGGCTTCCCTGTAGTAGGAGAGTGTACATTTACTGACTATTTTGTTCTTACCACTGGGTGTGTAACACTTAGAAGAATTCTAGATTCATAAGTTATTTAAAAACAAATGGTTAACTTAACTCAACCTCATGGTTTTATGAAGCAAGTCATGCCCTACTAATATGCTCAGATTGACAGGCCATATTTTATGGGGCAATGTAAAAAGAAAATAATTCTAGGAAGACTCTGAAGAGATAAAACTTACTAAATAGGAAAAGACTTGGCAGCAATTTTATTGTGAGATTCTTGAAGTTGGTGTGAGTGAGATATTGAGAAACTCACAAAATAGCTGACTGCCTACTTGGAGATAAATGCTGGAGGGGTAGGGGAGCGATTGAACATGTAAACATACTCTATTTAGCCACAGCACAACAGTTTTATTTCTAAAAGACTTCATTATGAGATAATCCGTGATTGAGATATTTAGATCATATGGGAAAAACAGCATTTAGGTATTCATGTCATTAATGAATCCTGAAAAACCTAGAAAACATAATTGTACTTAAAGGCAGCATTAAATAGAATGTAAATAAATTATATATCTTAAATGAGTAATGGCCACTAAATGTCAATTCACTGATTTCTAGAAACTTAAAGTTTTTTACTCTAGGTTCAAAAGAATATAAATTTATTTTTATGGTCATAGTTTTATTGTAATTCAGTGCAATTCATTAACATTTTTGTAAATTCATTTTGCATTAAATTTTGGGATGGAGGGATTGACAGTACAAAATGTAGTAAAAGGAGTTGTCAGACTTTGTTATGGAAGGAAGAGTCAGAGACCTATTGTACTCAGGAGACCCCAGGGTGAATGCATCTCAGTTGCATTGTATATCTTGGAGTGACTCATTCCTAGGTGACTCACTGTTCACTAGTCTAAACAAATCTGTCCTCAATCCAGCCACACCTTTGAGCTTCCTTTCTCTTTCCATAGCCCCTGATTAAACGGAGAAAGTAGTTTTTGCTGCTCTTTTTCATTACCTGTTTACTTCTGTGTAGTGAATGGGGATCCTGGCCAATGAGTGAGCTTAGACAGTACTCTGTTTCTTCAAAAACATCTTTCTTCGTCATTTGTTCATTTTCTAGAAACATGGTCTAGTATTTTTTCAGTACTGTGCTAGGTACTAGTTATGCATTGGTGCATAAAGCTGGTACCATCGCTTTCCTTGTGGAGTTTATATCCTAAAAGAGGAAATAGACAAGAAAATTAAAATTGCAGCTCCTTCCCCAACCACTCCCAATGTTCCTTAGTATTTTTTATAGTGTTTATCAATATCCAAGACTCTACTTTTTTGTTCGATCCCACCTACAGAATGTTGGCTATATGAGGGCAAGGATTTCGGTATATTTTGTTAAAGGAGTATTTGTGAGTTGAGAAGTGAGAAAGACATGCCTAATTCGTCAGCATGTCCCCCTGATTCTGTTTCTTCAGGCTGTCCCAGCCCCACTGCTGCTTCCTTAGTTCATGTCCTTTTTATTTCCACCTGATCTATTAAAGTAGCTTTCCTGACATTTTTCCTGCCACGTTAGTACTTTTTCCCTTCAGCTGCTGCCAGTAATCTTTGTAAAATTCAAGCCTGAATATCTTTAGTGAACTCCCATCTTCCAAGGGTGAACCCGACTCCTTAGCTTGTCATTACTGGGTCACCCTATCTGTTCATCTGTTCAGCCTTGCTTTTCCCATTTCTCTGCCACTCCCTGCCCACCATCTTCAGGTCGATGCTGCAGCAGCACCAATGTACTGCTCTTCAAGCTTCTTTGCAAAGTGCGGTGGCTGGGTCAGAGCCATCGGCATGATTTGAACACCACTCAGAAATGCCCAGTCCTGGGCCGCACCCGAGACTCACAGTCGGAAACCCTCGGAGTGGGGCTGAGCGAGCTCAACAGACCTTCTGGGTGATTGTGATATGCCTTGAACCAGAGAATCATTTAATCCTTTTAGATTCATTTTCTTAACAAGCTCAGCCATTAATTACCCTGTGTTCAATACCACTTTCATTTGTGTGACTCCTAATCTACTTCATCAGCCATGATGCCTATGTTACCCTACTTTTAAATTGCATGTTGGACATCTTCCCTGAATATCCTCCTGTACCTCAGACTCTGTAGGCTCTAAACAAAATGCGTCGTCCCTCTGCTGAAATCTGCTCTCTCTACTGAGTTACGTGTTTCCTCCTTGCAGCTTTAAATTGTAGAACGGGCAGTGTTTTCTCGTTGGTTTCTCTTTTGTCTTACTCTAGAGGAAGAACAACAAGATGTTTTAGTACTCTCATGACCAAAATAGGGTCAGGATTTTCCAGGCAGTAAAGTCACTATTGTTTGTAGGCCATCTGTTACTGTAGCCCCTCTGTTAGAATGTATTTTTACCTTATTCTCCTTCCTCTATCCCCTCCTCGGTCTCTCTCCCTCTCTCTCTCATTTTAAGAGCCTCAAGACGATTTACTTTGACTCTTGACCTCAGTTGCCCAAGTTCTGCTATAAAACTGGAGGGATCCTTGGCCCTGGGCCAAGAGAATGGAAGATACTGCCAGCACCAAAGGTCGAAGCCAGGGAGCATTTCAGATATTAGTGTACTTTCTGCAGTAGATTCACAGTAAATATTTAAAAAACGAGTAAGTAGGCAAGTCTCAAAGGATGGGCAGATCTCCAAAGTTGAAGAAAGCATGGGAGATTGTGGCTAGAGACAAAAGGAACCTCAAGGATTTGAGCAAAAAGAAGTGAGAAATTTTGACATTCAAGTATTTATTAAGTGAATAAATGAAAGATTTTAAAGGAAAGAACAAAAAGCCATAGTCACAGATGGTTAGATATTTCCTGAAGGAGGAAGAATAAATTTATGTTATTTCAGTATAAACTTTCAAGATTAATTTTTAAAGTTCATGTTTATTTATATGTGTGCATCCCTATGAGCATTCAGTTTGATATACATTTTAAATAATTTTCATGTTGATTTACATAAGTTATAAATTCTAATGTTTTGATCATATATCTCGGGCTATAACTTAACTGTTATTATAGTTCTTTTTTTGTTAAGTAGGAAAGACAGTGTATGTGTTTATGTATATATCTGTTAAATTGCACATTAAATTACCTTACATATGAGGAATTTTTGTACTTGAAAAATCATAATATATAGCTATTTCATAATTTGAGCTCCATTATCTCATAAAGAACATATGTTCTTAAGCTATAATAATAATAAAAACTTTTCTTTTTAACATGCACACAGGAAACCACGACCTGTCTCCCAGTTGGTCGCACAGCAGGTCACTCAGCAATTTGTGCCCCCTACACAGTCAAAGAAAGAGAAAAAAGATAAAGTAGAAAAAGAAAAAAGTGAAAAGGAAACACCTAGCAAAAAGAACAGTCATAAGAAAACCAGGTAAACCTGAACAGTTTTACGGCATTAATGAAATATTAAAATTCACCATTTAATACTCTTTTTTAACATTGATATATGCAAAGTGGAAGTAAAAGCTGCCATCTCCTTTATAATAAAGGGTCATGAAGCTGCTTTTCTGAGTTTGAAATGTATATTAGAAATGAAAGACAGAGGCCACAAATAAAAGCTTAAATTTGAGGATGCTCCATTTTTCTTACTAGATTAAAAGACATTTGTGTTTGAACTATTTCTTTTTCATTCATAAAAAAGCCAGTAGTGATGTTCACGATCCTGAATAGATAACTTGCGTGGGCTTGAACCCAGCGAAGTGATCATGGGTCTGGACGCTCGTGACGCCCGCATCAGTGCCCGTCGGGAGAAGGGGCCTGCGCGCCCCCTGCTGCCCGCTGCCTCCGCCGGGCGGCTGCTGTTGCTCCTCCGAAGCCTTCTAGTGAAGCTGATAAACTGTCTGCAAAATGTAATAGATCTGTAAATACCCCAACTGGTATTTTCTGTATTATATAATTTTTCTGTATTATATAAAACATTTAAAATTCAAATAATTAGAAGCATTTGGCAAAAAAAAAAGAGAGAAAAGAAACCTGCCATAATTTAAAAGCTGCAATTTTGGAGAAGCTTTATTTAACTTAATAGTTTTATCACTGTTTCCTGGCCCTGAACTTTAGCCAGGGTCATAGACGTATGAATCTAATTAATATAGAAATGAGAACTGTTGCACAGAACTGGAAAATAACTAATCTTAATTATGTAAATGTAAAATGTAAATAAAAGCACAATTAAGAGACTGTTGCTTCCAGAGTATCATGGTTTTTTGTCACCTTGAAGAAGATTCTTGAATGATTGGTTAGATTAATGTTAGTGATTTGAAACATTTAATTCTATTTGTGTGTCTAGTTACACGTGAAGCTAGAGCTTTAAACGTAGATGTATTCATTTTGTTATTTTTACCCAGAAAGTTGGTAGAGAGAAAAACTAGTTTAAAATTATATCATCTTTTGTGTTTAGGCCAAGATTGAAAAATGTGGATCGGAGCAGCGCTCAGCACCTGGAAGTCACCGTTGGGGATCTGACAGTCATTATCACGGACTTTAAGGAGAAAACGAAGTCACCGCCAGCGTCTAGCGCTGCTTCTGCGGATCAGCACAGTCCGAGCGGCTCCGGCTCCGACAACACAGAGAGGGCAGTGTCCAGGTCATCTTCGCCCCGAGGAGAAGCCTCGTCACTGAACGGAGAGTCTCATTAAAGTTTATTTTCTCCGATTTCTTAGTCACTTCTGTCATACCATGCAAATGCACAGATGATGCCAAGAAGTACCACATTTTCATGACAAACTTATTCATGCACAATCCATAATTTGCTTTTTACATAAAATAGGAATTTGTTAGACTCATTGCAATCTATGCCTACCAAACATTTCCCAATTTAACATTTTGGTCTCCACAGTTACAGATGCCATGAAAATGTGGTTGAATTATTCATTATGCAGTGTTACTGGTAAGTCTATTTTCACTTTTAGTTTAGTGAATTCTAACACATAATTCTTGAATTCTCTACTATTGGCATGTAATGAATTTAAATTTTTATAACATAGTGCAAGCTGCCTAAATGTATTATTTGAGAATTGTGAAACAAATAGTTACATGTATACAAGTCAAAAATCAATCAACTATTGCTGCAACAGAATTTTCTTAATGGTTCTCCTCTTATATACACCTGCTGGTACTTGGTGTGGTTAAATAGGAAAATTGCTATTAAATAAAGAACTTGTATGAACCATTGCCAATGTTTTCGACATATTTTACTAAATTATTGTTCCTGAATTATTTCTGGTTTTATTTGTTTTTTTGTTTTTTTGCTTTATCTTTCAAAACATTCATTTATTGTAATGTTTACTAGCAGACTAGTAAACAATAAAACATTGATTATTTAGCTTTATAATTCAGGTTTAGTGCTGTTGTCATTGAACACTGGTATTTTCTGTATTATATAAAGCATTTAAAATTCAAATAATTATAAGCATTTGTCAAAAAAAAAAAAAGAGAGAGAGAAAAGAAACCTGCCATAATTTAAAAGCTGCGATTTTGGAGAAGCTTTAACTTAATAGTTTTATCACTGTTTCCTGGCCCTGAACTTTAGCCAGGGTCATAGAAGTATGAATCTAATTAATATAGAAATAAGAACTGTTGCACAGAAGTGGAAAATAACTAATCTTGAAATGAGTTTAATTGGCCTCTTACTAAATATAACGATTCTTATAAAAATCATAGTGCCCTATTTTCAGACACAATTGCCAGTTTATGCATTTTATCAATATTCTGAAATTTAAAAAGTATTTACAGCCCCTCACTATTATATAAAATTACCAATAAAATATTTTTATGACTACAGATATGCATTTTTGTTTACAACTAATAAAGTGTTTTATGTTGTATTTAAAAATCCAACCTAGAAACCACATAGTACTGCTTAAATTCTCTGAGGGTCTCCTGCTTTCTCTTATCCATTTGCTTAATGTATATCCATCTATTGGAGACTTCTGGAATATAAATGAATTTAAAGATATAATTTGGATACAGAATATCACATAAAGACATCATGACAGCATTTGCAGAAAAGAAAAACTGTAGACCCTGACAGTTGTGATATTTGGTGGTTTCGCATTGTAATGTAATTCTCTGTTTAATTGCAGAACTTTTTACAGGCACAATGGTACTGTCTTTTTTGTAAAATGCTAGTTGTGAAATACAGTTAATTGCGTATAGTAAAAGTCTGTGATTAAAACAGTTATATACCTCATTCTTTAGTGTTGTTAAATGAAAAATTAAAAGTTGTTCTTATTACAAGGTACTTTCAATAGAACCCCAACTAACTGGTTCTGTTTTAAAACATGAAAGTTTTTTGGTCATTATTCTGTTTTTCATAACACACACGCATTCATTTTTTTAGACATAATAATTACAAATGATAATTGTAATAGGGAAAATATTCTAATTTTTAAGTCAACACTATGCTTTGAAGGCACTGGTCCATCTTATGATGATCGGGTACTTTCAGGATATATTTTAAATGGACTGCCAGAGAGAAAAATCTGACAGGAGATGAGATTTTGCCTAAATGGGGCATAATCATTTTCTATATAGGAGGAGACAGTGTAGCATGGAAATTAAAAGGGTGCTAACTAGTGCCTGGCATGTGAATCCCTGTTGTGGAACCCAAGTGGGCTTGAGTAAGTCCCTGAAGGTCATGTCCCATCTATTAATCAAGGGTAAAGATAATCATATTAACCCATAGGGCTGTTGGGAGGACTAAATGTCAATCCAGATAAAATTCTTAGCAATTACCTGACACATACTAGCTGCTCAGTAAATGTGAGCCTTCATTATTTTTATAGGTAGAATACCATTACAAAAATACAAAAATATTTTTCATAACAAAAGTCATTTCCACGCCTTCTTGGATGACCAAAAGAATTTGTGTTCTGTTGGTTACATAGAATTTTCTATATCAGATGTTTGCTCTCATCAGCCTTTTGTTTAATTAAAGAACCGGTTGGGATGCACTGTGATTCAGGAGAAAAGGACTGAGTTGGCTGTTAGCTTTTGTTTTCCTTAATCACAGTTATCTTCACCTGCCTTTTCATTTCAACCTACCTCAAGTACACTTCCACACCAGGAAGGAGACCCAAATCCCATAAATACTTAATGCCTAATGTTAAAATATGCAAAAAGATTCAGAGCCTGGGCTTAGGGTGCATTTTTAGCTCTGTCTCATCAATTTACCATGTGGTTTTAGCAATAGGTTCTTTTAACAAAATTCCTTACAAAAAGAATTCCCTTGTTTTTCAGAGTTTATTACCTTATTTTGATGTGGGTAAGAGAGAAGATATAATTTGAGGCATACAAAAATACTCTTAAAAAACCTTTTGTATTACACAGTAGAAATAATTGACTCAATAAGTTAAAGGTTTTATTTTTATTAAATGCTCTTCCTAAAATTATATGATGATAGTACACAGTGAAAACAAGAAGGGAAGAAAAATCTCAGCTTTTCTAAGCCGATAGCGTATGTATTACCTTTCTTTTAGGCAAAAATACGGCCTAAAGTGTGTTGTTCCTGCATATTACATGCATTCATGCTTAGTGACCTACAACTTTCATCTTTTCTGCTGAGGCCCTTACTTCACTTACTTTCTTGTTCTGCAGTTTTTCTCTTTTCCAGAATCTTAAAAGACCTGACTGGGCCAATGATAGAAATTTCTGTACTGTATTTTGAAAATTAAATGAAGACAGAAGAGTGTTTAAGGATAAGAATGGTAAGATAACACTTTGACTTATTGGCACTGGCCCCCTCCCATCAACCACAGGCCCCTTCAGCTGTTTGGAACAACAAATGTAGAAAATTTGAAGTGTAGAAAAGTCAGTGACAAAAATAGCTGATTAGAATCAAGAGACAAGGTAGGTTACAGAAAACAGGATGTGACTGGTTATTTTGTGAAAATGGAAGGGAAGGAGTGCCCTCGCTGTTGAGGACAATGAAAAATGCAGCCTACTAATATCAAAGGCAGGAAAGATAGGCAAGAAGGATAGGAATGAAAAAAAAATGAAAAGGGAAAAACAAACAGCAAAAAGCATAAATTAGAAAATGGCATTGGGCTGCAGTCTGGATGACAGGAGAGAAGAATCTGTAGGAGAGAGACTAAGACGTAGACCATGTCCATCTCTGAGAACAGTTCAGGAACATGCTATGGCAAGCCGTTAAAGTTTCAGTAGCGCTTTAGCAGACTTCACTAGGGGAGCAGTATGTGTAATAACTTGAGAATGATGTTCTTCAAAGCCAGTTCATTTTAAGAAGCTGTCATAGAGAAGCTCTGCCTGGAATGATGTAACTTCACTTTTCCTCAGCACACATGCCTGCTAGCCCAGATGATGTACATGTTTTGTTTTAATGTGGCTTTGTTTTAGCCAGTGCAGATAGTCCTAGCTTTATGAAATGGGCCAATTCTGGGGCATATGAAATGCCGTGGTAAGACCAGGTACTTGTATTGAAAAACCAGGTAGAGCTCTGAAAGTCTTTGGTGCGCTGGGACGTGTCATGTTCTGGATCGTTTTTTGTTTTTTTTAAAAAAACACTCAGGAGTTGTGGACGGTAGTAGCTACTTTACTGCTGTCATAGGTTCAGTATTTTCCTGACCTGTGGTTTCTTTACATCATTCTTACTCAATTCAGGGACATTTATTGAGTATATTTTGCATGCTAGGCACTGGGCTAAGTGTTGGTTACAAGGATGATAAAGACGTGGAACTCACACGGCAAGTATCTGTAAAAGTCATCACAACACCGTCTCTGTGACAGATGCGTAAGAGACAGAAGTAGCAGAGAAGTGGGGGTGCTCGCCACCCTTTTTCTAGAAAATTGAGCCGGCCTAAGTGCCGCTGCCAGTGCGCGCTGCGAGTGCTGGGATCTGATCTTGATAGTTGCGGCGGGCGGTGGCGGGCGTCAGCAGGTTCACCGGCTCCCATTTCATTACTCCAGCCTGAATTTTCAAAAGCTTAAGACTTTAAGCCATGCAATGTGACATCTCCCTATACTGATTATTAGAACTCAAACAGCGGAATGAAGTCTGCTGTTGCTTTCTGTGAGGATGTCAAGGAAACACTTGGAACTCAAACGAGGAATTTTACTCAGGCCTGTTTCAGGAAAAGCTTTACTTCCTTTGAGAAATCAAGTTGCCTTTTTCTTACAATGCGAATCATGGATCGTCTTCAGCTTTTACTTCAGTTGTGAAAAACCTCATATTGAAATTATGCTTGCTTTTAATACTTACACATAGGACTCAGTAGCCTGAATGTCTGTATTCTGATTTATCTTGATCTTTTGTTAGATTCCAGTTTTTATGTGTATTTCCTTGTGTTCTTACCAAGTTCCTCAAATCTTTTCTGTAAGGCTAAGTAGTAATAGTCTTTAGAAGAATCTCAAAAAACTGCTTTATTTCAAGGTGGGAGGATAAGCCCCAATGGAACCCTCAGGGGCAAGGATGCAGGAAAATGGGTTCCTCCCAGCTGGCATTCCCGAGTGGGAGCAGATGAGGGTGGCAGGCCTTGAGATGACATCTAGGTTTAGATCAGCTGACCTACGTGGAAGAAGGGAGCTTGGTTGAAAGCTATCACCTCATATTTATATTTCCATTAACTCTTTCAACAAGAGAATTCTAAAACTGGGTACCAAGATTTATTAGACCTTTTTTTGGTGTTTAGTTTTACTACCCTTTTAAAATTCATAATAGCAACAACAAGCCTGTATTTACTTGTGGAGTCAGCAAGATTGAGAAGAGTTGGGATACTGTGTAAACCAGTTTGTGAGAAGCCTCCCAAAGGACAAAATAGTGGTGAAAGCATTTTTTAGAAGAAGGGACACAGGCTGAGTTCTCAGAAAAGAAGAGCAGTGATCGGGCTTTAGACCCAAGAGGTCGTCTCTGGTCTCTAATAAAGAGAAAAAGAAGCTATGTGTCCAGTATAGGACAAGAAATCAAGGAAAACTTAATTTGAGCAAGTTAATTTTTTCTTTATTAAAAAAATACAAATGTGAAAATAACCAAACATAACAGGATTGTTGAATGATGTAATTTTTGTATAGAAAGGAATATGGGTAATAATGAGAATTCTGATTTTATTTTCCAATGGAGCACTGGACTTCTGAAGTAGGATGGCATCAGAATTCTTCATTATTTTCAGTCTTCAATTTTTGGGGCCCTGGGCCAGGCGAGACCTTACAACTTCATATTGTTGTAATCATGACTTTGATGGCTGGTTTTGGAGAACTTGTGCACACACTTGTGCAAATGTAGTTTTTAATTTTACTGACGGTATTTTTTAAAAACAGTATCGTATAATCTGTTGTATTAATGGGAACATAGGGTTCCTTATGATTGAACCAGGGAGAAATACAGTGAGGTCTATAGGGTGTTCCTTCCTCCCCTCGTACCCCGACCCCGCCATACTCTCCCTCATTTGCGGGTGTGAATGCCAGCGAATTCTGGGATGATGACGGAGCTAAGGTGTCCCCACTATTGGTTTTTCACTGCGGCTTTTTCTATAATCTGTGGCCTATAGCCAAACTTCTTGAGAACGAAGAGAATGACCTTACTCTTTCATCCTACCCCTGACCTCACCATTTTCTACATGTACTGGTCCGAATGAACATCTAAAAAGGGATACTTTTTGTTCAGACTAGCATTATTTTCCAGTTTTTCCTTCCACTCTTACAGTGTCTCTAGGAATGCAGTACAGAAAATGGAGATGTTTCACTAGCAGCCAACTGAGAATGATTTTCAAAAGAGAGTGAGACTCACTTTTAATCTGAGTTGCTGATTCTTTGTGCTCTGCAATTAATCTGACGCATATTTCTCTGATTGTAAGGTTTGTTTGAATCCCCAAGACCATTCTAAGAGGTTTTCACATTGATTTTTTCCTTTTACTTCTAATTTGCATCACTCAGTGTAGCATTTATTTATTCATAGTAAGATAGCATGGTATAATGGGAAAAACAAATATATGCTTTGGATGCTCAAAAGATTTCCATCCAAATTATAGATCTTCATTATTAGTAATGTGGTTAACAAACTCTGAATTTTAGTTCCTTAGTTTTTAAAAGAATCAACATCTTCATATAAATGTTATAATGATTAGATTATGCGTAGACTGTTATAAAATGGAAGTTATATATACAAGTTATATATACAAGTTTTCAAGATCATGGAGGAGGTCTGTCTCTTATCTTGATAATTCAATCAACAAATACTGTTACTTTGAAATTTCTTTCCATCCATCTAAATTTACCTTTTTAACAGGATGAAGGGAAGATCAACATAGATTTAAAAACTGGATATAGCCAGCCTGTCATTAGAGAAGAGGATGGTCTAGAGATGAAAAAAAAAATCTTAAAAATATGTACCTAACACACAGTGAATGAAAGAAACACTTATTAGGACATCAAATATAAAATCATTTTCAATAAAATTAAGAAATATCAAAATACTGTGTGAATCCTGGCAATGATCAGTAGGGCATGCACACATTCCTTACACTCCAAGATAACCAGTTAAGACAATGGGGGGGGGGGGCAGGTAACAAAAAATCATTTATATTTTTGGAATGCCTTATATACTTTTTCAACAGAATTTCCTTTTTAAAGGATTAAAAGGAACCTAAAGGGATGATATGGTCTAGAAATCCTGATATCAAGTAAATGGATAATTATTATTCTGGCTATGTCCCTTCCCATAAATTGTTGCAGAAATGAAAACCGCCAGTTCAGTATTTTAATCTGTGGGTCACTAAATTATTTTTACTACATTTAGTTTCTTTGTTGAAATAGAGAATAATTGTAGTTAGCATCTCTTTAAACATCCTTTGTCTATTTGGGTACTAGTGCTTACTCTAGTTTCTTGGTACCATATCCTTTCTTTCAAAATTTACTTTCCATTCTTATATGCTTTCACTACCCATCTTTGACCTTAAGTTTATCTTTATTTCTCTAAGAATTGTAAAGTGTAGTGAAAGGATTAACTTAATACTGTTTTAACTTGCCTGTATCTCCTTCGAGAGCAGTACACTCTAGCCCCTTGCCTGGCATGTAGAATATATTCAATAAATGTTTATTGAATGAGTTAGTATATGTTTTCATTCTGTTTACACATCTTGATAGCATGATAGGCTTTTATTTTTGGTTAGGCAAAAATCTAATCCTTTTGGGGAAGAAACTGAGGCTTAAATATGTGTAATGCCTTTCCCATAGTCACAGACCCAGCACGTTTATGGTGTAAAGATTCCAAGAAGGGAGCTGCTGGGAATGCAATGACTTCCCCACCTTGTTTCTCCTGGCCAAACTCTTCAAAGCTCCAAATGCAGTTTTAAGTTTAAAAGCATGATTTTTTTTTTCCCCATGAAGTGAGCCTGTGTGCGCGTGCGTCTGCTTAAAGCCTCCTTTCCCTCATTTTGCTCCCTGTGGCTGCTTTCTGACTCCACTCTCATTCTCTGCCCCAACCAGCATCTCTCTAGGAGGGAAGTGTGATCCTGTTGCCTACCGTACTTACACACCCTTCACTGGCTCACCGAGTTGGCCTTGGGGTACTAAGCAACGTTCTCCCACATCAGGCCCCTCCTAGTTCTACAGCCTGACCGCTCATCATGTCCTCTCCCGCACTCAGTTGCTGGTATCAACGCCTCCAAGGGCCCGAACGCCGGAACCAGATCACTGCTTCCTCGGTTTGGAATTACTTCCTTACCACACCCGACCCCGGGCCGCCTTTCTGCGCAGGCCTCCAACTACGATCGCAGAGCCGCCGGCGCCTGGTCCAGGCCGGTGCCCTCGCCTGCACGCAGGTGCGCGGCGCCCCGCGGCCACGCCCCCCTCGCGGCGGGGCCTCTCCCCGGCAAGCAGCCCTCGGGGAGTGGCCGGCCGGGAAGAGGGAGCCGAAGGGCAGGCCGAGGGGACAGCTCTCGCGGAGCCCGGCGTCTGGTTCTGCGAGCGAGTTTCGAGGACGGTCGCCCAGGCGTCCCGGGAGGACGAGGCACTGCGGCCCTCCCAGTCGCGGGGCGGGCTGCGCACCCCCAGTCCCGAGACCCGGCGGCAGAGGCAGGGGCCCAGTGCGCGGCCGCCAGGGGGCTGCGGGGGACCCGCCGAGGGTGCAGATGAGAGCGGCCTACCCCAGCCCTCTAAGTGCCCGGCGATTCCGTCGACAAGCGACTGCATCCTTACACCGCCCCGTGACGCGCGGAGCGCCAAGGAGCAGGCCCGCGGCACTCGAGCGGCTTGCGTCACAAACCGCCTAGGGGAAGAACCGCGACGCCGCCTCGCCCGCAGGCGGAGCCAACAGCCGGGCCCCAGGCCTCAGTGCGCCGGCGCGGAGCCTCCCGCCCGGAGTCAACCCCCACACCCGCTCAGTGCGCCTGCGCGGCCGCCTCGGCCCGCCCCCCGCTGGGAGGGGCCCAAGTGCGGGGGCGGGGCTCGCTGGCCCGCGGCTGCGCGGTGCGGCGCCTTCCACTTCAGTTCGCCGGGCAGGCGCGGCGGCGGGGCCAGCGAGATGCGGCACTATCTACGCCTGGCGGTTCTGTGCCTGGCTTGCGGCTTCTGCTCGCTTCTCTACGCCTTCAGCCAGCTCGCCGTGTCCCCGGAGGATGGAGCGGGCGGCGGTGGCGGGAAGCCGCAGGCCGCAGCGGCTTCCTGGCTCGCGGGCGGCGGACGCAGCGCCGCGAGAGGGGCGGGCAGCGCGGGCCCCGCGGCGCGTCCCGGCCGGTCGGACAGGTACGGGCCGTTCCCTGTCTCGGGGCCGGGCCAGGGCCGGGGCGGCGGGCGCGGGGCTCGGTCTAGGGCTGCCAGCCGGTCGGCCACACGCCTCAAGACTCGTTGCCGCCGCTCCGACCCCCTTCCCTCATCCCCTTCCATCCGGGCCCCGACCCCCTTCCCTCACCCCTCCATCTGGGGCCGACACCCTTCCCTCATCCTTTCCATCCAGCTGACCCCTTCCTTATCCCCACCTCCATCCTGGCCCCAACCCTTCCTCATCCCCCTCCATCCGGGGCCCGACCCCCTTCCCTCACCCCCTCCATCCCGGGGCCCGACCCCCTTCCCTCATCCCTTTCCATCCCCAGCCTCGATGACCCCCTTCCTCACCCCCCTCCATCCCGGGGCCCCGACCACCTTCCCTCATCCCCCTCCATCCTGGCCCCGACCCCCTTCCCACATCCCCCTCCCCTCCCTCCCTCCATCCCGGGGCACGACCCCTTCCGCATCCCCCTCCTCCTCCTCCATCCCGGGGCCCGACCCCCTTCCCGCATCGCCTTCTCCTCCATCCCTGGGCCCGACCCCTTCCCGCATCCCCTCCTCTTCCTCCATCCCAGTGCAGCTATAGCCTGAGACCACCCCACGCCTTTGGTGTTTGTCTTTTGACCCATTCCTTATGAGCTCTTTAGAGCAGTTAGAAATTAATTTTCAACTTTTAATTGATGTCATTGCCTTTTTTAAAAGATTTGTTGAATATAAGAGGTGCCGCACAGAAGCCCTCTTGCTGTCTGGCTAGTGGGAATTCCCTCTCGTTTCCATGGAGTTCAAATTGAGATATTTAAACCAGGCTTTCCCCCAGCTCAGTTTGCCCCCCGTCCTGAATGGGGCGTCTAATTCTTGTGTGTTAATACTTGAATTTCTTATTTCTAGTCGGTTAGTTCAATCTGGACAGAGCATTTATGCGGATTGTGAATTTTTCTTTAGGAAATGGTCTGTTCTGAAACTTACAGCAAATTAAGAAAAATGAGCAATACTTAACATACTAACGTCTTTTGTGAGATGGGACAGAGGCATCTTTCTTTAAAAATGGGTATTTCAAAAGCGGCATAATGACTTAAGTAGATTTACACGAATCACTGCCAGAGTTGGAATCAACGTGAGACTTTAATGGAAAAAAGAATGCAATGCATTGTGAATGCTTAACAGAATCTGAGCGTTTCCACTTCCTTGGAAAACAGACTCTTCTATTCGTGAGCACCTCTTTGGGAAGGACTGCCCCGGAGTGCCCCTCAGAGGCAGTGGCTGCTTTGATATGGGAAAGTATGGAGCCCATAGGAGGAAGGATTGCAGGTCAGCTTGTAGTCTGTTAACGTTCTGAGAGTTGATGGTCATTCCACAGCAAAAAGGGGATGTCTGGGCAGAGGAGCAGCTCAGAGAAGCCGGATTGTCATGTTTTTACCCTATGATTTGACTGCAGTCAGTTGAATTTCGGCCACATCAGGATTCCAGCCATAAGAATGGAACTATTTCCAGAGTCAACGTGTTGGACTCCGTTACCTGTCCTGGGAGAGGCGGTCACCCCAGACCTGGATGACCGTGTGAAAAATGTCCCTCATGAAAAGCTGTTAGTGGTCTATTATGTTATTGTGAAACATTTAAAATTATGGAAAAGAGATTATTTTTGTGTTGGGTAGAATTGTAAGGAAGCAACATTTTAATCATAACATTTAATGAAACTGGAATATGATATTGGCATTCCAATTTGATAGAGAGAGTATCATTCATTTTCAGTGCTGTGCCTCAGATATTTATACTTGGTGAGAGATTTTTTTATAAATTGCATTTGCTTGGCCAGCTGATTTTTAACAAAATTCTTTGAAATTTAGAAAATAAGCACCCCTGTTTTAAAAATATTTTATAGAGCCATTACTGAAATCTTAAGTTTGATGTGTCAACTTTAGTTGAGTCAACTAAAAAGCTGTACATTACAGGTCCTTTGACCATCCTAACTCCTCATTTTGGTCTATCAGTCTGGAAAAGGGGGGTGAAGGACATTCTGGCACATGTGCCTGTATGAGAAGTTTGGCTAGAGGAATGATATGGAAAAGCTGGACTGTCGTGTTTGATTAGGATCAGGCGAATCCCTAAGACATCAGGACCCTTAATTTTAGGTAACATTTATAACATGTTTTTAGATTTCTTGTAGAGTTTAGTCAGCCTTTTGGCTACCATGGGCCATGGAATAGGCATCCTTCACCTTGCTTCCTATGTATGAATCATTTGACCAGGGCTCAGAGAGCATCAGTAATGGGACCAGGATTATAGAAACTGTCCTTTGCTCTTTCTGTAAGATTGTGATAAGAATCTAGTCCAGATAGTGTTTTGTCGGTGGAAAATGGGGCTATGAGGCAAGGCAACATCTTCCTTTTTACCATAGGACTCGATTTTCATTGCATTCTAACTTTTCTTAGTGCAGTCTTACCTGAAAGATTTAAATTACTGCTTCTCTCTTTCATTTGACACATTGGGTCTAGGATTATACCTAGTAGGTTCCAATGGTCAAATCTTACAGGAAATATTCATTGCATGGAATTCTGTAACAACAAAATATTTGGAAAGGTCTTTCCAATTGTCAGACTAAAAACTCTAAAATGATAGGAACAGTTTTTCAGTGAAATTGATTATTAGGGGATTCTGTTTGAATCCATTGTTTTGGTATTCAGAAAATGCACAAGTCTTGGAGTCAGAGACATGTGCGTTCTTGTTCTGGCTCTGCTGTGAAGTATTGACCAGCTCTCTGCTTCAGTTTTCTCACTTGTAAAATGTGGATAATGCTTTCCCTACATAACTGGTAGTAGTTAGAGTTCTTAGTGGTCAATGATTAAGACGCAACAAGACTAACTTAAGCCAAGTGGCTATTTGTAGGCTTATATGGGATGCTGGAAGGAATACAATCAAAGGAATAATGCCTGGGCAGACCCAGGGACCTTAGGACCGGAGACTCTTCTGTTCTCTTCCATTGTAGACAGGCTTTGTGGGGGCTCTGGGCTCTCGCAGTGGCTCTTCTCTAATCTCAAATAGGTACTTCCAGGAAAAGGCTCTTTGAAAAGCCAGACTTGCTTGCCCCACATGTCCACCTGTGAGCCAAGCCGCCATCGCCTCGATGGGGACCTCAGTGCCCTGCACTTCCCTGTGGTGGACAGCGTCCTGTGATGGGTGTTGGACAGGAGAGGTGCCTCCACGGTGGGAGTGCCGGGCAGGCAGTGGCCCTTCCGCATGGAGAGACTCTCTTGCTGCTTGGTATGCACAGACTGTATTAAAGTCCTCAACATAAAGCCGTTTATTACCAAGCATTGGTCCTTTTGCTCAAGGAGTTATACCATTTGTGATTTTAGCTACTCAGGCTGATGAAATCCTCACCTTTTACCGCTGAATCTTTTTTTATTTATATATATAATTTATTTTGGTATCATTAATCTACAATTACATGTGCAATATCATGGTCACTAAACTACCCCTTCATCAGGTCCCCCCACCAACCCCATTACAGTCACTGTCCATCAGCGTAGTGAGATGCTATAGGGTCACTACTTGTCTTCTCTGAGTTGTACAGTACGGCTGAATCTTGACAGTGATGATCAAGATGTGTCATCCCATGTGACGCGACAGCAGTGTGGTGGCGGGGAATCCAGAAACTACCAGGCATCTAGATGATACCGTTTCTGCACCAGCCATGCCCTGTGCAGTCACCTCACTCTGCTTCTCAGATCAGGCCAGGCTGCTGGGTTGCCCTTGCTGGGCCTGGTGAGCACTAGTAGGACACGCTGAGATTTGAAGAGTGGGAAGAGGAGGGCTCTGCAGACACAGGCTGCAGCGCTGCTGTTTACTGGGTGTGTGAACAGTCTTGAGCACATTTTCTCAGTTAAATAGATGTAAGGTATTTGTGATATTGGGTTGTTTGTGGACACTGAAATGAAATATGCTGTGTGGATTACCAAGTGGTACCTGGCACAGTAAAATTGTAGCTAATATGGTGATGGTTTCGAACATTTAAATTTTAATCCAAGTTTTTTCTTTCAATTTCTGACCTCTGGGGAGAATTTTGTCCTCAGGTCCCAGTGCAGACCTGCTAAACCAGAGGGCCTGGCAGTGGGGTCTGGGAATCTATATGTTGGATATGTACCCCAAGTTATTGCTAGAAAACCAAAGATCGAGAACCACTGATAGGGCTGAGAATGGTCTGGCAACTATTTTCACATTACTGTTTTAGGTGGAGGGTTTTTTTCCCCCTCTTCCCCTCAGTTATTTTTGAAGAAGAGAGGGGCTGGGCAGTGAACAGTGAAGAAAATCGAGTCACTTATGAAAGCCACTTAATCTCTGCTGTGTCAATGCAGAGACATCTCACAACCCACCAATGCCCTGCGCCGTGAGCTTCGGCTCACTGAAGCTCACGAGGTGCTCAGCGCAGACCTGATCAGTCAGCGTCCTTCTGTGCTTTTGATGGGAAAGCTGACTGGGCAGATGAGAAAATGTCCTGCAGTATGACATGAAGATTATCACCTATGTGTCGTACCTGGTGGAACTACTTCTGCCCGTGTATTGTCTTAAAATTTTTTCCATGTGTATGTGTGTCATTTTAAATTGTTAGGCGTTCCAGGCTGGTATTTTTTTTCTTTGTTGGTTTTACTTCTGTCATTCATAGACAGATTTCTACCAGAGGGCTTTTTCTCCACATTTTTTAACATCTAAATCTTTAATACAATTTCTTATTTTTTCCAGGGAGGGGAGGTGGGTGGGGAAATGGGATGCTAACTAAATTTTGAAATCGTTGAGTACTTGTTCACTGCCATTCCTATATAAGCAGTCCTTTTCCCATTACCCAAGCATTCATGAAATTAAAAGATTTAAGAAAAAGAAGTGAAGACCTTACAGCTAGAAACAGTTATCTGGAGATAGTTTTTAGTTGAAATGAGTGACCAGTCACTGATCTTCAAGAAGTGGCGATCGGTAAGTGTCACAGGGATGGTCTCCTTTAGGAGGCTGTAGGCGTCCGTGTCTCTGGTATGGCCAGAGTGCAGGTGTCTGCCTGGAGGATGCACTGGTGGCTTGTAGCACTGCACTCAGACTTCCACATTGTTAGGCTGGATATGCCCAGACTTATCCCTGACTCTCTAAGTTGTACATGGCTTTCACTAAAGCTATACTCAGGTAAAGCAGGGACATGGGGCAAGTCATGGTTAACTATTTCTGCCTGTGATGAATAATGCTAAGATGTAAACAGTATAGTAAGAACAAAAGAGATCCCATTGTAAGGCTAAGATTACATTTTAAAAACCAGGGAGTTAGGAGGTAAGATTCCTAACATTTATGGTAGTCAGCCAACAACCTATCCTGTCCTAAGTCAGGGCAAGCAGTCCTTCTTGAGGTGCACCACTGTCTTGGAGAAGAACAGGAACAAGAAATTCCTTGTGTTAAGTTTATTTTATGGAATATCTGAGGATTATGGATGATGAATCAAAACAGCCATCATGAGACCATGTGTCAAGCCTGTGTGGCACCCCCGACCCTTTTGCCCCATTCTTGAAATCCTTGAAATACACGAATCCTAAACTTGAAGTGTGCCTCCTCTTTGAGGTTGCCCACACTTGCCTTTCTTTGAGTGTGTACTTTTTAAATAAAGTCTTTTTGCTGCTCAGCTTACTGCATTTTCTCTCTGGGAGCCTCTTGGGAGGTTAATAAGAGACCCCCTTTCCTAGTGGTAAACATGGTTGTTACTTCACTATTTGATTCAATTTTCTAGACCAAGCATAAGTGTTCACTCTTTGTCCTCCTTCAGACAAGTAGGGAAGGGCTACTAAGATCTTGATTTGGGCTGCAACGTCCCGTCTCCTGGGTGACCTGGATGGGATGGCAGCTGTATGATCATGCTCTTTAGCGCCTGCTTGAAAATCTCCTGTCTTTGCCTTTGGGAGGTTCTCAGAATGTAATCTCACTCCATCCAGTGCTCTGCAGCCCCCCAAATCCTGGGGTGGTAGGGGCTTAGTTCCCACTCCGTGCAGACTAATCAGACACTGGACGCCAGGTGACCCAGCTTCAGGAGTTGGCAGGGAATCTGCCCTGTGCTGAGCAGTTCAGTGACTGTCCCTTTCCTCCCTCTGCTCTTCCCTGCTCTCTGCTGCCTGCAGGGCTGCTGCCACCCTCTGCCACTCTCGCTCTAATGAATTCCTTCCTTCCCTATACTCCTCTGACCTGTTCGAGAATTCTTTTTCTATCAGAGTTAAGAACCTTACCCTCTCCAGGTTGAGGTTTTACCTAGTGCTCAAGGAGAGACCTGCCCAGACTCAGCTGCCCAACAACAATATGACTAGCATGAACATTTCCAAATGAAAAACACCTTTTTCAGTTTAATTTAAAAGTATAAAATATTCTTTTATCAGATTTAAGTAAAGTTCAAGTTTGAGAATTGTTTTTGTGGAGAGCATTGTTTGTTAAAAGACCTGTTTAATCTAAAACACGAAGTGTCTCAACTTTTGAAACATTTTCAAGTACTGAAATTTTCAGGAATTTTTTTTTGATCAGCTTTTTAAAAACTTGTGAAATAAATACAAATTCACAGTATGTTGCAGAGATACCCCATGTATCCTTACTCAATTTTCCCCATAGTAGAATCTTACATGAGCATCATGCAATATGGCAACCGTATCTGGAATACAGATGTATCAATACAATGCAGTGTAACCCTGGAGTTAACATGGTACAGTCCATGGACTGTACTCAGATAGCACCAGGTTTAATGCAGTCATGTGTGTATGTGTAGTTCTATGACATACGTAAATTCCTGCAACCACCCCCACAATCAGGATAAAGAATTGTTTTATTATCACAAGGATCCCTCGTGGTACCCCTTGGTCAGTTTGTAGACAAGCCACGCAGAGATCGAAACTTGGAGCCATGTGTGGCCTGAGGATGGGCCCTCGGGAAGCTTCATCTCCAGTTGTCTGCCATGAAAGGCTGCGTCGATGGGCTCCACTGATTCTGCAAGTCACTGTCTCTGAACTTAGCGCAGCATACAGTTTTGCCCTGTTAAGAGTATTTTAATATAGTCATCTCTTTGAACGTTGTCTATCTGCATTCCATTTCCAAGTTTTAAGAAATAAAAGCAAAAGCAACTCATGACCAGAACTTGGAAAACTACCTTTACTTTTCCGGTATTTTTAAACTTAATTTTTTTTTTTCTGTCAAGTGCTGTTTGTCTCTGGTAAGTTGCTTTTCCTAATTTACTGCTTGTAGTAACAGTTACTGGGACATTGTGAGTTTCTGTGTCTCTGACCAGCAGCACCTCTCTGTTTTACAATTTTTTTTTTAAATAGAAACTGTCCTGGGTGCTCACTGGTGTATATATTTTATATTTCCATTAAAGAAATACAGAAAGAAAACATCCCTTCTATAAATTGTGTTTTCTGACATTGAGTTCTGGTCAAGAAACCTAACCTTAAGTTTGGCTTTTCCCCTGCAATTTTGTCTGTATTAATCACGTCACAGTGATTACATGATCTAGCAATTCTACATGCATTATACCACATGCAAGAGAATTGAACACATGGGTTCACATAAAAACTGTACATGAATGTTTATAGCATTATGTATAGTAGCCAAAGAGCAGAAGAAAGCCCAAATATCTATCAAATGATAGATGGATAAACAAAATGTGGTATAACAAACCATAAAATGGAATATTACTTGGCCATAAAAAGATACGACATATACTGATAAATGCTACAAGTGCATGAACCTTGAAAGCATGATGCTTGTGAAAGATGTAGGCATGAAAGGCTGCATATTCCATGGTTCCAGTTGTGTGAAATGCCCATACCAGGCAAATCTGTGGTGACAGAGCATGGATTCACGGTTGTGAAGGGCTGGGGAATTGACTACAGGCTGAAGCAGAAAATGGGATTATCACATAATTTCAAGCAAAAAGTTCTACAGAAGGATTTAATAAGGGAGTCGTTTTCTTTGAAACTTTATTTTCCATTTCCATTTGCTACTGTTGAAAGGTTTGACTAGGGGAGGTGGAACAGTCAGGGTAGTGATGAACAGAGATGCACTTCATAACTAAGTTGTGAATTTGTTTTAAGAAAGCTGTGATGATTTCTGTTCAAGGGTTGGAAATACCTATTTGAACAGGTTAGTTGTGACATTTACTTGGGTTTAAAAGCATGTGAATTTGTAAAAAACTCCGTGTTGGTATGAGGTTCACTGATCCTGTCTCTAAAAGGAAGTGCAAGACTTAAAAATGCACAACAGTGCCTGGGAGGGGACAAATGCAGATTTCCTGAACAAGTCATACGTTTTGCTGGTCTGCACACATTTTCTTTTCTTTTTTCTGATTTATCAACCATTTAAATTAAGATGTAATGTTTTATGTTGTGCTTGAAACTGGTGTCCCTTTAAAGGAAAACAAAATGACAATTTCTTCTTTTTCCCATTGATTGAAAATTCCAGCTTATAGGCTCTGTGCAGTAGTGTACAGAAGTACTAAGGCAGCATTTTAGGAACCACCTGTGCCTGACCTGTCCTCAGAGGTTCTGATTCCCAAGGTCAGGTGTGCGTTGCTCTGGGCCTCATCATGGCCAGCCTGGGTTGAGCCCCCAGCCTTAGACTGTTGGTCAGCATCTGTGAGAGGTGTGGTCAGATATCTCTGCAAATCTGAAATTCCATAGACCTTTCACCCTGAGAACAGTAACTTGTAATAGAATTCATAGTGAGACAGAAGCAAGCTGCAAGGCGGTGGGGCCACCAGCTGACCTGGTCGTGCCTCACCCCGACTTCACACTTGCTTACTTTGGTACCCAGCTTCCACTGCAGTGGATTTCAAAGTAAACTATTGTTTTGAAGAGGAATAATTATGAAAAGCCTATATTTTGTAATGTGAGGTATTGCTGTTGTTTCTTTTAGATCCAACCACAATCTAAGAAGAAAGACCAAAAATGATCCTCCATCTTAGCTTGTGTAATACAGTGAAACTGAGCCATGAATATCAGCATTTCTTATTTTTCAATTTAAAGCACCATATAAGGACCGGCGATTGGGGATTAACTTAAAAGCTTTTAAAGATCTTCCCTTTTCACTGGAATTTGTGACATTTTAATTTTGCTTCAAGAATAAGCAAATATTTTGTTTGACTGAAATGGATTTTATTCTAGGGGGAATAGGTGTGGTCCATGAAGGAAAATTTTAGAAGTATTCCTGTACTGTCATCTAAGGAGAGGATTTTAATATATTAAGAGAGTTCCTGACTAGAAAATTGTTTTCAAGTCTGCAGTATATTTTACCTAAAGGTTTTAAAGTTCTGTTTTAAATAATGGTACCTAAGTAAGGGAGAAATCAGTTTCTGAGAAAGCCTCAAGTTTTCTTAGCAATATTTAATTTATAAAATTGTATTTGCTATTTTGTTGGTGTAAAATAGAACAGTAAGTTATTAAGCTATTGAGTACATTCCTTGTTAGTTTTAAACCCAAATACTCACATAGGACTCTTTATTTCTGTCAGGTGTAAGGATTTCTCTCTGTGTCACTGGGACCCCTATCGGACGCTGCCCTCTGATGTTTGTGGGATGGACTGCTTTTGGGAAGCGGCCTCTAGGTAGGCACTTAATGTTTGATTGGTAGATCAGTGTAGGTAAGACTAGGTAGTAGATAATAATTTTTTACTCTAATAGGACATAAAAAATGTTTATTTTCCTGTTATTTAATAATATCTTACAAGTAAATAATTCATTTGCTGATTGGGTTTCCTATTCCTTTTTCCCACTTTGTAGTTGTTAATCACTAATTTGTAGTACATACTGCGTATAAAATGCTCTAACTTTTTTTTCCCTAGATAATTGAGTAAGTCATTGTTCTTAGAAGGCTCTGTGATCTAATTTTAGGTAAGAGGTAATAAAGTGATAAAGACGGACTTCCTTGGATATTTCTAGGCATAAATGGCACTTACCTAACTTAAAGCTGGTATACTGAAGAAACATTTTGGGGGTGCATGGGGCCAACTGGAGAAGGATTATATTGGTTATTAGCAGAGAGATTGAATTTTGAGGAAGTGGAAGATAAGCAAATGTTTAATAAAGGAGTAAATAATAGGACATTGTTTGTTGACCTTTTAAGTTACTGAATAGTTTGGCTTTGTTCACATCTTTGGGTATCAACGGTGTCAGATTGGTTGACATCTTGGGTCCCTTTCTGCTCTCACCTTTAATGAAATAAACTAGTGTTGATAGGAATGGAGTAGACTCTCTCCTAGTGATGTGGCAGGGGGAGTAAGGGAATAGCTTGAAATACCTTTCCCAAGAGTAGAATTTCCTTGAGAGTCACCTGTTTTTACTGTGTCTTTAAAATTCATTTAAATTTTAAATCTGTTCATTTCAAATTCTGTTCCATTTGCCAGGCACTGTTATTTAGTAAAAACCAGACCCTGAGTCTTGTTAATATGGTTCCATCCTTCTGGAGCTTGTCATTTTGACAGGAGCTTCACATTAGTAAGCCTAGGATTTCAGTGGAGGGTGACAAGGTGTAGCTATGATGATAGGAGAAACCGGCGAGTCGTACGTTAGGTGGGGTACTATCAGGAGAGGCTTCTCGAGGGAGCCCGTGTATGAGGAACAGGAAATTGGCCAGGCTCATGGACAGAAGGTGGAATATTCAAGGTGGGAAGAACTGCATTCTCAATATATATTACTAGTACATGGTTTTCAATTCTTTAAAATCCCAATACATTATGCATCCTGTGAGCAGTGGTTGAAATCAGGTATTTTAATTATGTCTCATTGTTACAGAAAATATTGGGTGATTGAAATTCTAATATGGGTCAATCAAGTCAGATTATTCAAACTTTTAAAGATAGTCTTTCCCTTCAGCTTGTTCATAATTTTGGAGCATTGGAGCTCTATGTTTTGTATTTCTATTAAAGTTTGCAGATGAACGCAGTGTTGACAAACACCACCGCAGTATCTCTAGCCCTTGTGACATATATCTGCTAGCTGTGGAAGCTGGGTAAGCTTGAAAATTTATGTGCGCTCTGATTTTATACAGCTCAGGCCCTTTTGTATGTCACCGCGTGAGTGATGACCCTCCTTCCTCCTAGGCTTGGGGACTAACCCCAAAGAAGCTGACACCCTCTGAATCCTCCAGCCTCTGCTTCTCATTCCTTTTGTTGTGGCCTCTCCAACTCACTGGCTTCCTGGTGCTGCCAAGTATTCCCTGGGAAGAGTGGCCTGTGGGCAATGGGCACATACTGTGAGCCCTTGTGCTTGTTGCTCTCCTAAGTGTGAGATTTTAAATGTTATGCTTCTGTGTTATACTCTCTACTTAGACATCTGTGTCTCTGTCTGCAGATACGATGGTTCTCTCAGTAGTCCCTTAGTTATCTGTATCCAAGCAGTATGTAAAATCTCTCAATCTTAGTTTCTCACTTAGAATTTAGGATCCCTCACATTTGCTCATTCTGCTGAAACATGTTGACAAGCCAAATGCCATCAGTTGCCGTGTCCTGCAGTTCGGTACCTACGCAGTGTGCACCCCAGTTTGCCTGATCCGAGAGCTGGTCTGCCCAGCTGATGAAGCTGCTTTGAGGTTCCCCTTGGCTGTTACCGTAGGGCTCACATTTTGCCTGGCAACCAGTGGGCCCTTAGCTGGCACGGTTTTCTTCTTCCCAGGCTTGTCCCAGCTTTTCCAATTTGAATTTTTTATGTTATTCTATTTTGATTAAAGCTTACCTGGGGGATTATTTCCTCCCAATTAATTTATTATACAGTGTAATAAATAAAATGCAGTAAAATAATGTAAAAAGAAAATCCCCTCTGCACTCAGCCTTTCACTGTTGCAAACGCTCCCTCATTCTTACCTGTACCTGCTGAGTCACCTTGCCGGCCACCTGCTCCCTGGCAGCATGTCAGATGGTCAGCATCCCTGTTCTTGGAACAAAACCCCTACAACAGCTTGCTTTCAAACCTTTTTTCCTTCAAGCATCCTCCATTTTCTCTCTCTCTCCACCAGTAAATTATTTATAAGAGGGTCTGCTGGCTTTACTTCCTTAAACAAACAAGAAAGCTTCCCACCCCAGCCTGCTGTCCTCCCCTGACTAAAAGCCACTCTTATTGAAGCCACCCCAGCCTCTGAATTGTTCTGGTGGGCCTACTCTTTCTTTTCCTGTTTAATTGGCACTCGCTACCACCTCTTCTTTCTTTCAACTCTGTCAGGCTCTGGTTCTCATGACCAGTGTCTCAGCTCTGCTGATCTCTCTGCTCCTGGACTCCTCTCTCTACTGCTGACTCCTAAATATTGCTGTAGGACTCTGCTCTCTTCTCTGCCCACTCCTTAGATAGCCACAGGGTGACCCGTGTAACTGGTGTCTCCAATCCAGCGCTCTTTCCTGTGCTCCAGAACTGTATTTCTAGCTGCGTGTTCATCACGGTTACATGGCTGGTTCATGTCTAGGACATGCTTGTGCAAACCTGAGCTCGTGGTCTAGCTCAGTGCACCATCCTGCGGGGTATCCTGGCTTACAGCTGACTTTCTCCCTGTGTCAGTCCACAGCAGCTTCCATCCCCATCCACACTGTTGCTGTTCCCTCTGGTTTCCCTCCCCACCGCTCTCCTCACTTCTTACCTGCCGCCTCTCTGTGTCCTTGGTCATGCTCACCACATCTGTTGTGCTTGTGAGTCGTTATCCATGTCCTGACAGCTGACTTTGCAGCTCGATACCTCGTAGTGTTCATCATTTAAGGCCCATGCTGAGCAATGTGCTGAGCGATCAGTAAATAACGATTTTCCCCGGGATTTGTAGACTAGGCTAGATGTTTATATAGGGAGCTTCCTTAGCTGTCTTGATTTTTTTTTTCTATTGAAGTGGTTACCATGCTTTCTAATTAAAATTTTTAAAATTCTGTTTTTTCACAATAGGCTTACTAATTTATAGTTCATTGATTGTCAAACATATTTTCATATTTGTTTAGCTTTTTAATTGTTTGCTCTGTGTTTTCTGTATTGATATTTACCTGTTGAGTTCTTAATGTTATTCTATGAACTATTAGGATATCTACTTTTGCCACTGATTACAAATATTTTCCTCATTGGTTTCATTTTTTTTAAGTTATGTTTTCATTATACAGTCTCTTAATTTTAGCATTACTATAAAAAATTCTGTTTTAATGTACTGATTTTTCTGTGACTTCAGCTTTTAAAACACTTAACCTCTTTATGGTAGAAAATGATTTGTAATTCATGGAGTGTGTGGTTATAGGGGAATTTAATGTTACCTGTATTATCTTGCTTGGTTGGTCCATGCTAGTTTTAAGAGATATATTTTTACGGATTATTTTAAATTATATTTTTGCAACTAATACTTGTATTTCAAACTGCATTTTTAGATTTTCTTTTTTATGCTTTTCATAAGACCTTAAAGAGTTTTTTTAGGTGTTATGTTTTGTTTCAAAAGTGATTATATACAACTCTAGTGTTATCTAGTATGATAATTTTTTTTAGTGTGATAATTTAGCACAACTTTTTTCATAGTAAAAGGCAAATAATTTTAAGCTATAAAGAAATTATCATTAGTGTTTCTGAATATAATTTCTATTTTGCTCAACTGTAAGTTTTTAAAGATAAGTTCATGGCAGTTACTTTTTAGTTTGGAGAGATTGTCATCAGAAATTTAATTAATAAAAGCATATAAAGTTTGGTTTTACATACTTCATTATAATGCTAATTCCTAGACTAAATATTATTATACATTATTTTATAGAAAGAATGCTAGCTTAATAATAGTCTAGAAGAATACACTGGAAGCTTTTCATGCTGTAAATAAAAAAAATCATTACAATTCTTATATTGCAGAAATATTACATAAGTCTACTTGTAAGGTTTAGAAATATGTTAACAGTGTTTTTTAGAATGTTACTGAAAACATTTTTTAGCTATTAATCTTTTTTTCTGATTCCCCTTCTCACTTTTTTTTTACTTTTTATGTTTTTACTTTTTTTACTTTGATGTTTCAAGTCTACAGAGGTTACAGGAGAAGTATAGTAAGTACACACTAGATATTTACCTGTTATTAAAAACATGCCAGCTTTCTTTTGGTTAACCATTTGACAGCTACAGCCATTATCACACATGCCTAAATATTAGGTATGAGTCGCTTAAGAGCAAGAACATTCTCCAATATAGTCATAATAAGATTGTCACTTTCTTTAACACTGACAGAATATATATTTATGTTTCCTTATATTCTGGTTAATATACTTTACACCTCTTTTGTAAGAAGGACATATAACAGAAAAGCCAATGCAATGTAGTTGACGACACTCCTTTCATAGAAACTGGTGGAGGCAGCGTTGGGCGTGTGACTGAAACAAGCCTTGAACTGCCTCGGGAGGAGTCCCTGGGACTGATGTTAGAGGGATTTTTGTTTTCCTTGAAGAACGTTTGACTCATTTTTCTAGAGAAGGTTTATTATACTTGTTATCTCTGTATGTAGAGAACTTTGTGCAAAACATCACCTGGCTATTGCTTATTTTTTTATATCTCTTGGCTATTAGCTTTGGGATAGGATCTAGTTATGGCCAGTTAGGCAAATGGAGCCTATTATAGATGCTCAAATCTTGATGCTTTCGTGAGGGCCCTCATACGCACCTGAGTGTAGAAGCTGGAGGCATTTGCCAGAAAGATGGGATAACTTAGAGCTTTGTAAGACTGTTGTGTGTCTTAATTGCCTTGTCTTTTGTTTGTGTCAGTGTGGCTTCCCCTGCTTAAGATAACCCAATTCATTGACTTGTATAGGTAGTCTCCCTTTAGATGCAGTTTCAATGTTACAAACTGAGGGGCCTAACAGAAAAGAGGGAAACAGAGGGTGTAGACAAGTGGGGAGGTACTGCTTTGTAATTGCTGTCAACTGAAAAGGACAGAGAGCTTTAAAAAGACCCACAGTAACCCCATCCATGTGAAGGAAGTGACCCAGGAGGCGGGTGGGAGAGGATAAACTGTATCAAATGGTGTTTGTGTAGTTGGGTAGCCATGCCCCAAATCATGCCTTTGTCTCCTATCTCAAACCATTTGTAAGATTCCATTCCTGGTAGGTGGATCTAAATTTTAAAGGCAAAGTATGTACCTAATACTAAATCTTAATGATGATCTTAATACCTTGATGAAAGATGAAACATCACCACTGCTTCTGGAGTAGTAACTCTTGCAGGAACCCCACTTTATATGGGACTTCTGCACTTAGTGCCATGAACAAAGAGGTGTAATAACGATTAACTTCATGAGTTATCTGGGAAGATTTCTTTTTCTTAAACTTTTTTTTCTTTTTCTTTTTAAAGAACCTCATCTATAGAACAGAGGGCTGGTTGCCACGTTGGGTTCCTTGGGTTTCAGCCTCCCTGTACAGGGATCAGGGAAGGAACTACGGTCTAGGAGAAAAGCCTTTCAGCTGAAAAGCTGTCTGCTGCTCTGCCGACGGCTGACAGTTACTGGGACCATGTGTGTGTGAGGTCTCCCCTAAGAGAAACGAGCCCGTCTTCAGGCCTCAGGAACCCAGCCAGATGGGAAGAGCGTCAGTTTCAGCAGCTCTCCTGGTCATTCTAGGCCCAAAGCAACACTGGCTGGTGAATAGGAAGGGGCAGCCCACAGTGAAAGCAGGAGAACTTCACATGCATTCAGACTTACTTTCTCATCCTGTTAGCATCCCACGTGTGTGAGGGTAAAGCATTAAGGTGTGCGGATCTGATATTGAAGTGTGTTTCATATAGTCAGTCGTTTGTATTTAATGTTACTTAGTATGATTTTCTGTTCCCTGATACTCTGGTCAGCTGAGGGACCACTCCTGAGCAAGGCCAAGACTTTTCTCAGAGATATTTCCGGGTCCCCGCTAACACATGGACATGTGAGTGAGTGCTCAGGATGCCGAAGCCCCGCGCTGAGGGACAAACTGCATGATTTTGGCCTGTAAATGTAAGAAAAATGATTATTACTCTGCAGGTCTCTGTAGTGTATGCACACAACTATTAACATTAAACAATATAATTTCCAGTCCTTACATATTTTTCAGAAATGATCTTGGAAAGCAGGAATTGAGTTAAAGTCAAATTTGTATGTTTACCTCAGATTGTGCCTTATAATACTTTAATGTGTTACTAATTTTATGTAGTCTTCCATTCTCACATTCCTTTAGCTCAATTCCAAAAACATTGTTTTATGCCATAATTACAGATGACATATTTATTTCATATCATCAACAGGTCATTTCAATTAGCAGCAGTGCAGTTGCATGTACTTTGATCTGCTTAACATGCCGGGAGATTCTTCTTAGTTCAATGCTTTGCTGCCAAGAGGTTTAGCTTTCCCAGGCTGGCACCGCCCACTGCTGCCCATGTGGACGCGTGCGGCCAGATGGAACCCGCACCAGTCACTTGAGTGAGGGCATCTTTCTTTCCGAAATGACTTAATAGTGTTTGGCTTATTTTCGACTACCTCAGAAGCGGCCTCTTACTGATTATTTGGCAAATGGGGCTGAATGTGTGTCAATGAAAAAAGTTTTGTGAAGGAACTTTCTTATAATCAGCATGGTTGAAAATAGGAAGGTACTGAAATATTTGTGGGTGAATTTGTGGCTGGGTTTGCTTCAGATCCACTAGTGGCAGAAGGGGGCATGAGGAGGGGGTTTAGATGAAATAAGAATATCTTTGAATGAAATTGTTACAACTGGGAGATGGCCATTTGGGGATTTATTGTTCTGTTGTCCCTACTTTTGTGTGTTCAAGTTTTTTTTTTAAATAAAGTTTATGGAAGTGGAATGGAAGACCCTCACATCCGTGATGGTCCCTTTCACAGTTGTGGGGGCCAGGTGTTCTTTGGGAATTGTGAACAGTGAACTAACTTCTCTCCCGTGTACCTAGAGCACCACCTGTACGTACCGTTCTCGGGAGGACTGAGGAAGTAGTCGTTCTCTGTGTTCTGTGTTTCTTGGTGAGCAACACTGGCTGAGAAAGGCTGGTTCAGAGTCCAGAATGTAAGACTGGCCCAGCACTGTACTGCTTCTGTGACTTGATGCTCGTTTGCTTTCTGAATAGAAGTTTTGAACTTCAGCTTTTGAACATGGTCAAAAGTTGTTAATATGTGGCCTTATACTAAAACTGTTGGGAAATGTGGTTTTCTTTCCCATTAGGTATAGTCTGAAAGTACAGCCCATTGAGAGAATGCACCTAGCTGTGGTGGCCTGTGGGGAAAGACTGGAAGAGACTGTAACCATGATGAAGTCAGCTGTCATTTTCAGCATCAAACCTCTTTGGTTCCATATTTTTGCTGAAGATCAACTGCATGACAGTTTTAAAGGCATAGTAAGTATTTGAGACTTAGGACTGTAGAGTTGACTATTGAATGGTGTACTCTAATAGGACATTGTTTTATTCCTTCATTGAACAAAGTATTCTATAACTGCCCTCTTGGAGTGGAGAGTATTCCCTGCTACCATGTCCCTCAAAGAGTCCAATTCTTGGGTGTAAGAGGAGGGTGTGTTTTTGAAAAGAAGTAGATCACTTAAAGCCCTTTGCCAAGCTTGGAGCTTTTTATTTTTCCAGGGTAATTTGATTGAGACATCGTATGATTAAATTTTGTTCCCATCCTTGGCTGGGGAGTGCCTCAGTCAGATGTGCACAAGTCCATTCTGTTTTAAGGGGAAGGAACTCTTGAGTGACAATATGGAGGGAAATAACTTATAGCTCTGATAAGAAAGTTCTTGGATTTTGTATTAGTTGCAGTCAGTTTGGCTGCAGTGGCAGAAAAATCCCCAAAACAGTGGCTTCGGCAGGTAGAAGTTTATTTCCCTCTCTCATAGAAGCAGGCAGTCTGCAGTAAGTGTAGCTCCATGTCTTCTGGGGCTCTGGCTTCTCTCTTGTGGCTGAGCCATCTTTAACATAAGCCTTCTACTTCATGGTCCAGGCTGGCTGCTCAGGCTCCGTCCCTCACACCCACATTCTAGCCAGTGTGAGGGAGGAGGGAGTGAAGATGGCAGTCCCCTCCTTCCCTCTAAGGACACTTCATAGAAGTTGCACATAACATTCCTACCAGTATAACGTTGTTCTGAACTTAGTCATATAACTGTACCTAGCTGTTTGTGAGGGCTGAAAAGGTTCTCTCTAATCAGGGCAGCCATGTAACATCCTTAGCAAAAAAATTATTGCTGTGCAAGAAGAAGAGAGCAGATATATATGGGGGAGAGAGTGTAAGAGAAAGGAAATTCATCTAAATCTCACTACTTCATGTTCTGGGATGGTGATGTAGATGATGATAAAGATTCTGCCCTCACCCTGCCCCCTGACTCTGTCTCTCTCTCTGTGCACTAACATAAGCTTTCAAAATGGTTTGATTTTTATGCTTGGTCTAACTATGTATGCATTTGATGTTTTTCTCAAGTTAAATTGGTTCATTTAAAGATTGAGTGAAAAATACTACTTGTGACCTCAAGATTTTTAGTTTTCTGCCAAAATATTTGATTCCAAGAGTTTCACATAGTGTTTTAAAATATTTCTAGTGTCTATATTTTTGATATGTGCTTTTATGATCTTGATCTGTTTATCTTGTTTTTCTAAAATATTAACTGAGTAATTAATTTTGTCCTAACAGTTCAGAGAATAGCAACAGATTGCTACCAACTGTGGAAGCCTTTGAAAATGTAATAAAAAAGTAAAATAAATGTATTGCTTCATCTTATGTGCAGCCTCTGTGTTGTGTTCAAATATGGCGAGTTATTGCTTGCATAATATGTATTTTTAAACTTAGTTTTTCTGTAATTATCATAGCCCACTCTGAGAATGCTGGGCTTTACTTTTGAAGAAAAAATATCAAATATTTTGTGGAATATGCTTTTACTGCAAAAAAGATGACTAAATATTAGACTATTAAATAAAATATGGCAAAGTTTTCATTTTGAAGTTAGTATTGAAAGGATCCTTCAGTGATTTATAAGCCTCACAGGGAAAACAAAATGTAATGTAACAGAAACATCAAAGCAGACTGTTAGAAGTAAAAATCTTCTCTGAAACTATGTTGGAAGGCACTAATGTTTTAAAAAATTACCCGAACACTGTCATGATTCAAAAAGAGAACATCTTCAGCCTATTGAATTAACTGCTTAGTTTTCTGTCCACCCCTAGATTATGAATGCTCTGGGAGCTTTGAATCAACAACTCTGTTGAAGCAGCAATGATGGGTTGTACTTAAACTGAATTTGAAATAATTCATTGTTCTAATACTGAATGCATTCAGGATACAAAAGTGTAAACAGGTTCATTATAGAGTTTCAGGTCTGTTTTGCTTTTTATAATGATTTTTTAAAAATTGGTGTTGGATGTGTATGAGAATATTTTATTACTGAGAATATGCATTTTAAAACTACATAGACAGATGTTCACTAATTGGTTTCTTATTGGTCTCTTTTTGAATGTAAACCTTTTCTGTTATTTCATACATACTGTGGTGATAAAGTTAGTGGTTAATTTTTCTGAGTTTAATTTGCAGATTGAGAGGATTCATACAACAGGTAAAGCCGAGGGAGGGGAACAACTTGCAAGGCTCTTGCCGCTCTCTGTTTTGTGATTGATGACCTTGTAACTTGCAATGTGTCTCTAGTATTTATGGTGGAGTCTTTCTCCCATATTACTATGATTTAAGATGCTGCATAAAAATAAAATGGTGGGAAAGAAGAATCTGACTTTCCCTTTACTGTGAAAAACATAAGATGTAGACTATTTTAATTTTTAGCTTTTTAAAATAATCTGTTGGTTTATGATTTTACAGAGAAAATTGGAAGTGAAACAAATCTAAACTGAGTCTTTTTTTTTTTTTTTTAGCTTGACAGCTGGTCATTTCTACAGACATTCAATTATTCATTATACCCAATAACTTTCCCAAGTGAGAATGCAGCAGAGTGGAAAAAACTCTTTAAACCATGTGCTTCCCAGAGATTATTCTTGCCAGTAAGTTTTTTCCTCATTTTTTTTTTAATCTTGCTTTTACACATGGGTTAATGAAGAGTTACATATAAATCAGTTAACTACACACACACACATACACACTACTGATTTTTCTATTGAACATTAGGGGGAAAAAAGGTCCCATAGAACAAATAAAAGCTACTGTAAAAAGCTCTGTTAGAAGTGAAAAATGTAGTAATTTCTACTGAAATACTATTTCTTACATTTTAATTCGTTCAGTTGCTGTAAACTGTTTTATCCTTAAGAAGGAGTAAAGGTCATTAGACCTTAATGGGGCTGAGTCTGTTGCTAGCAGAAGTGCAGGTCAGGGTCACCTTCAAGCTAGAGTCTACACTTAAAAGATCACATCATTCAACAAGTTTTTCTGTCTTAACACCGAGCCAGTTTACCTTTTCTACTGGATACTTTAACACAGACACGAAATTGAAGGCATGTGAAGTCAGTAGGAAATGGGAACCATTTATTCAGTGGGGCTTCTCTTTGATGTTGTTCCCTGGTGAAAACGCTGATTATTTTTTTAATCTGAAAATATTCAGAAGCAAGGTAACCTCTTTCATTTTGAAATGATTTCATCCACAGTTTAAAAATTTAACAGTTATTAAGACCACTATAATGTTTAAAATAGTTATAATAGTAGAAATAGTGAATTTAAGAATCTCACAGATTTCTGGAAAGTATATGAGTTATGGGGAAGATACTTTAATTACTAGTTATAAGTAGGTTGAGGCAATTCTTAGCATATTAAGAATATAGTTCACTGAACCAGGTCATCAATAAGATTCAGTCAAGTTCTCATTTTGATGGCTGAGTCCTCCTAGCTGGGGTCTTTGTTGCTGTGCATAAAAGATTTGAATCCTGTGATCTTTTTCACTCTCTGCTTCTGTTACAAGAGGCACACAAGGTATTAAGATGGGGGAAAAAGCCTAATAAGTCTTAGATACTTTATGTAGGCTTCATAAGTTCAAAACAAATTTTTATGTTGAATCATTGCAGTGTCACACTCAATAATTTGTCTGCTGTTTTCTGCCGGGCATTTGTACTGAAGTACTGGGTGTATAGGAATGAACTAAACAGTTCTCTTGTTTTCACAGAGCTTATTGTCTGATGTGAGAGACAGACATTAAACAAACACATTATGGCACTTAATAAACACAGATGTGTCAGTGAAAGAATAAATGGTGAGAGAAGCATGAGATTTCAGCCATTTATTTCTCTTCCATTTTATTCTGCATTATTAACAAGTTCAATTATTGGTGTGATAAGAAATTTGCTGATCATTTAATCTGCTTAAATTTCTAAATGGAACTTGAAATACTAAAATAAAGTATTTGAAACCCATCTGATTGTCCTTATACTTCACTGTTACTTCTGCAACTTTTTAACCCAATTTAAGTAAATTGATGTCTTATTTTTCTAATAGTACTTTTTTTTACTGAGTTTCTCTTTCTTTGAAATAGATAAATGGCAAGCACTGTGAGCTCTGCCAACTCCTTGCCCTGAGAGCAACCACAGAGAAGTCCTGACATGGGCACATGGGCATCACTGAGCCTGTGTCTGGCCTCTGTTGGCCGTGCCTCCCAGTAGTGAGCTTGGGGCTCTGTCGTGCCTTCCTAGTCTGCCAACAGTATACACCATTTCAGTCTTAGGAACACACCTTGTGTCATGGGACAGTACAGAATGTTGCTATAAAACCCTTGCCCTCGCTCTTCTGTCCCCCAGAAAGAGACAGATGTATAGGCACATATACACATACCCTTTACTCGGTGTTTTTGAAAAATCGACCCTTCCCCATTCAGGCTCTGCAGCCCAGTGTCAAACTTCTTTCCTAGTGGAATATTAAGTCAGCTGTGGGGAACATGGGGTGAAGTCAGCCTGCTGTGGCTTGTTAGGGTGATGGCTTAGCCTCTCTGCTGCAGGAAGAGGTAGCACCTTTGAAAAGGAGCAGAATGAGGATCAAGCTCTTATTCTCATTATGTTTTTAACTAAAATGGTTTAGGTTAACCTGATCACTGAGTCTTGCTAATACACAGGGATAGGCAATAAATTTAAATTTGCATGAGTCAGACTCTAAAGTTCATGAATCAGGCAGAAATAAAAAAGTTGCCCTTGGAAATCCCTGTAGAAGACATACGTTGGAGATTTAACATCTCTCAGAAAGTAAGAACCTAGCCAGTATTTCTTCCAAGACAAGCCTGTCTTCACCCCTGCTCAGTAAGTGCACAGTTTCTCTGATCGTGTGGGAGACAGTTAAGCACGGAAGGAGGAGCACAGGCTCTCGAGCTGGGTGGTTGGGGTTCCAGCTGGTCTCAGTGTCTACTGAGACCAAAAGGATGTAAGGGTGCAGCCATAACCTGTAAGGTGTTACAGGTCCAGGGAACAAGTTCAGAAGATCTTCATTCGTGTTGATTTATTTCTGTATTTATCTCAGAAAATTAAGATTCGAGATAGAAATTTATGTAAGTTAATGTTGTTTTCCATTATCCTCCCTATTTGAGGATATTGCTTTTATCTTATTTATTCTTCCAATTGTTAGTATTGGGTTTTGTTCTGATTAGTTTTTATAGCTTTTCTTCTCTAAAAGTTAATATGAAGGTTAGCATAGTATCTCTATGTATGTTGTCAAAAATGACAGATTTAGGAAAGCTTAGTGTATAAAAATTAATGTAAATTAGCTTATCTCAAGTATTTCTTTTATAATTAGTCTTTTTTGTGTTTTATAGTAAGTAAATAGAATTACAGTTAATGATTCAAATATCTCTCCTCATAGTTAATCCTCAAAGAAGTTGACTCACTATTGTATGTCGACACTGATATCCTTTTTTTACGGCCCGTTGATGATATTTGGTCTTTACTAAAGAAATTTAATTCCACACAAATTGCTGCAATGGCACCAGAACATGAGGAGCCTCGAATCGGATGGTACAATCGCTTCGCCAGGCACCCGTACTACGGGAAAACGGGCGTGAACTCCGGAGTCATGCTGATGAACGTGACGAGGATGAGAAGGAAGTATTTCAAGGTGAGCCAGGGACACAGGCGCTTCACTGACGTCTCTCACGTTTCCCTCCAGATCGTTTCCAGTTTAATTGTGCTTTTCTTTAAAAACTAGATTGAGCGATTCAGAACTTTTCCTCTTACCTAGAATAATTGAAGAAAAGTGTGTCAATATTGTACTTATTGGGGCCTTGCAGTAATTAGATCAGACCACGTGACCATGCAGTGAAGTGAAACAGCAGTGCACTGAGCAGTGAGCCCCAACGTGCAGATCCTTCCAGGCAGCAGTGGTCGTTCCAGAGTCGTGTGGCCATGGAATACTCGGATCTAGAGCAGGATACGTCTTGCAGGAACACAGTGTGTGGTTACAAGCGTGAGCCTCTGGAGCCTGTTGGCCTGGTCCAGAACTCTGGGGTCTTGGGCAGGTTTTGAACATGCCCGGGCTTCAGTTTTCTCGTTTGTGTACTGAGGATGACAGACAGCAGTGACTCCACCACTGGGCTTTTGTGAGGGTTGAATTAGTTAGAACGGTAGCTGATATATAGTAAATGTTGGCTTTTTGGTGCTACTGGGAGTTAACTTAAAAAAAAAAATCCCTGCATGTTTCTTACCTCTAGAATTGTGGGGTCAATGGAATAGTCAGGGTATTTAATTAATTTGTACATCCATGTGTTGAATACAGGCATATGTTGTCCTGTTTACCAGTTTCCTGGTGAGTTTCACGTGCTGAGCTTTAAGTCACTGCAGTTTGTGAGCACTGGAGCCAGCCTGCTCAGTTTATGCATAACGTTGCCACCTATGCACTGTTTTGCACGAGCCAGTTAGCTGACTTTCAGACATCAATTGTCTCAACTGAAAAGCAGAGATAATAAACAGATTTTTGTAGGTTGTCAGTTTAAAAGAGATCTATTTAAAATGCTTAGTGTGGAGCATGCCACATAGTAGGCACTTAAATGTTAGCTAAAAGCTGTGACTTCTGAAACACCCGTAGACTTACTGTTTATCCCTTTACTTCTAGGTAGGACCAAATTAAACATTAAGGGATATGAGGACTTTTATGGTATGAGGATAGATGTGTGTCTGTATGCATATGTATCTGTCAGGTATTTTTCTTATATGACCAGAGTCCCTCCATCGTTTCACTCCTCCCTACACGTCCGATGTGATCTTGGCCTCGTCTAGAGCTGTTCCCATAATTTATCTTTGGGGCCGGCAGTCTTAGGGCAGCTCACACCGATCGCTCTTCCCTTCTGTGGATCTTGTAAACCTGGTTTGTTTTTTAGCCTTCCCATTTTCTGAACCTTTCTGAAATCTTGATTTCATTTCCACTTTGTTCCCCACAGTTGAGTGCACTAAGGAGGTATGTAACCCATATTCCTACTTAACACTGAACATCTTTCTTCAGTTACTGATTTGTTAATCTAGCTTAAATTTTAAAACTTACGTACCATAAAGTTTTACTAAATAAGATGGGTGTGATCCCATGAGTTTCCTTCCTCTTGTGATTGTTAGACCACACACGGTAATATTATACCAGAAGATGGTGCTGTAAGATTGTCTCCTAAGGAATAATGTGACTTCTCTGTAACTCTTGATTTGAAATTCATAGAATTATAAATTTAGAGTTGCAAAGAAAATACAATTTAGTGTAACACCATTATTTAATTTTTTAAAACTTTCAAAATACAGCTGTATAGTTCAAATCTATTATTATTTGCTACTTAGCCTTTTGCTTAAGTGTCACTCTAGGTCCTTGAACCGTCCTTCCCCTTCATCCTTGTGTCTGTGGCATACTCTAAACCAGCTAGAGATGTAGAGATGGGAGCTGAAGTAATTTCTAAACTTTCACACTTTCATTTTCTTCTGTGCACTGATGACTTAATTAAGAAAAATGGGAGAGGCAGAACTGTACAGATTCTGAGGGCGCGGCTCACTTCACACCTGCCACCCCGTGTTCCAGACCATCCTATTCTCGCCCAGTGGGGACAACTCAGATCGGCTTTGTTTTCAAGGATTATTATATTTTTGATGTCTGAGATGTTTCTACAAAATTTGATTTTTGATTCCTTTTTTCATATGTCTTTGTTTTTCCTGATTGTTTTCCAGATTGTATCTATAGCAAACATTGCCTTATTTTTTTCCTATTAATTCTATAATTTCTGGCACAGATCTTAAGTTTTAGAGCTCTAATGACCTCACTGAATTCCTTGTAATGACTTTCTACACTGTTCAAAACAGATCCAAGAATGTTGCCCCATGGTTCTTACTATATGGAAAACTATAAGGCTACTGCTCATTTAGGACAGCGGCCATGTTTTAAATCCTTAATCTGCTTTGCTGTCACACAGTCCCTACCATCCATGATGTTCAGTTCCAACCTGATGTATTGTAGTTACATACATATATTAAAAATCAAAATAATGAAGATTCTCCTTTTTTGTTGTTTCTCATAATGCTTGATGGACAATATAATGCTGGTTAGGCTATTGCTTTTAGGACAGTGTTTGCAGTGCTGAATCCCTATAAGGATCTTTCTTATCCTTTTTCTGTTTATTAGAGAAAAAAATATAAATAAGGCATCTTGGGAATCCTTTTCTTGTATGTTTACCATTCCCTGTTCATGTCCTGTCATATATTACTTAGTGAAACAAGTTTTGTCTGCTTTCTCCACCTGCTGAGGGCAGGACACGAACAACTTTGTATTTAGAATATAGGTCAAGGAGTCTGACATAAAGTAGCAACTCAGTAGATGATTACTGGCAGAGGATAGTGGAAAATTTTAGAAGCCAGGCCATTAATGGATTATTGAAAAATATTGGAAGAGAGCACATTTACTATGAGGTGGACATGATGGTTGTTTTTACATATTTGAAAGATATATGTGGTGCAGGACTTTTACTGTGTTATATATATATATATATATATAGTTATGAGAACAGAATAATCAATGAACAAAAATTATCAAAAAGCACAGAACTTTTCAGAGGCTAGTGGGGTTGCTAAGCCTAGGAATGGGTGACTTGTCCATTTCGAGCCCTGCTGGAGTGTAGTGTGAAGAGCCACCTGTCAGTTTGATATTTATGTAGGAGAGAGACTGATAATGATAAGCATACATGAAATTCTGAGAATGAAACTAACTGCTTTTAATATAATGTGCAGTTTTGTAGTAGGTTGACTGAAATTAACAAACTAGAACTGCATTTTTTAAAGTATTTTTATTTATTTATTAAGGTATTGATATACACTCTTATGAAGGGTTCACATTAAAAACATTGTGGTTACTACATTCACCCATATTATCAAGTCCCCCCACACCCCATTGCAGTCACTGTTCATCAGTGTAGTAAGATGCTATAGAGTCACTACTTGTCTTCTCTGTGCTATACTGCCTTCCCTGTGACCCGCCCCACACCACATCATTTGTGCCAATTATAGTGCCCCTCAATTCCCTTCTCCCTCCCTCCCCACCCACCCTTTCCACCCCTTCCCTTTGGTAACCACTGGTTCCTTCTTGGAGTCTCTGAGTCTGCTGCTGTTTTGTTCCTTCAGTTTTGCTTCATTGTTATACTCCACAAATGAGTAAAATTATGTGGTACTTGTCTTTCTCTGCCTGGCTTATTTCACTGAGCATAATATCCTCCAGCTCCGTCCATGTTGTTGCAAATTGGAAGATTTGTTTCCTTCTTACGGCTGAATAGTATTCCATTGTGTATATGTACACATCTTCTTTATCCATTCATCTACTGATGGACACTTAGGTTGCTTCCATATCTTGGCTATTGTAAATAGTGCTGCAATAAACATAGGGGTGCATTTGTCTTTTTGAATCTGGGATCTTTGGGCAAATTCCTAGGAGTGGAATTCCTGGGTCAAATGGTATTTCTATTTTTAGGTTTTTGAGGAATGTCCATACTGCTTTCCACAGTGGTTGAACTAGTTTCCATTCCCACCAGCAGTGTAGGAGGGTTCCCCTTTCTCCACATTCTCGCCAACATTTGTTGTTGTCTGTCTTTTGGAATGGCAGCCATCCTAACTGGTGTGAGGTGATATCTCATTGTGGTTTTAATTTGCATTTCCCTGATGATTAGTGATGTAGAGCATCCTTTATGTGCCTGTTGGCCATCTGAATTTCTTCTTTGGAGAAGTGTCTGTTTAGATCCTGTGCCCATTTTTTAATTGGGTCATTTGCTTTTTGGGTGTTGAGGCATGTAAGTACTTTATATATTTTGGATGTTAACCCCTTGTGTTGTTTTTTAAAAATTACAAAAGTAAATCATGCTTAGAAACATTTAAGCAATTAATTGTATGTAGACTAAAAGACAGGTCTCTCCTTTACAGACCACTCTCCCCAGTTTAATTCCTTTGCCCAAATGACATTACAGACTTTGTTAAGCATTCTTCAGACCCTTTAAAAGATATATCTTGAAACAGATATACATGTACACAGCACTTACATATGGAGCCTTTTATACATCTTCAGCTTGCTTCACTTTGTAAATATACAGCTGGCTGACTTCATGTCAGTGCACATAGTATGTCACATATTTAATGTGTGTGTGGTACTGTGGGGAAGGATGATTTGGTTTTATTGTTCGTGTGTACTTGGATGAACATGTAGTTAGATGGCTGAAAAATATCTCACATATTTTAATTTATACTTTTCTGACTATACTACCAGTGTGGAAAATTACATTTTCATATAAATAAAATACAGTTTTCATATAATTTTTATTATTCCTCCTTCCTCTTTTGTGTCCTTACCCTCTGACCATTTCTCCACTTGGTTACTTTTCTGTTTCTGTTGACTTGAACTCTTTTTATATGGCTCTTGATTAAACTTGTTCCTCCTAGTTGTTCATTGTCAGTCTTGGATAGTCTAGGTCATATCATCAGCAATAACACTAGAGTTATTGCTTCTTGTCCAATATTTTTCTAGTAGACTTTTCCTTTAAGTTATAAAGTGTTCCCCCTTCCCTCCCATTATTTTTCCTAAGACTGGCCTGGGCCTTGTAATTTTATCTTTAATCAGTTTTTCTTTGAATAAGTATATTCTTTACACACACACATGAGTGTATGCATTTGAATAGCTAGAACCCCATAGAGACATGGACATGGCCTGGTACACGGGGCCCCCCCAACCCCATTTCTTGAATGTATCGCTGGTCTTTGTCCTTATGTGGTTCATATTTATCTTTCCAGATACTAAGAGTATTTAGTTAACATGTTCAGTGATTTATTTCAGAGTCATCCTTTCCGTAAAGTATTATCTTATTATTTCCTTAAGTGAAACTTGTTTCAGTCATTTTCCAGTTTTTTGGGGGGAATTTCTGATTATTTTGTAAGGATTATTTTGTGTTTACTGTGTTCTGAGAAACTTCACACAGAGCAGATCATATTTAGTTTAAATATGTAGATTTTTTTTCAGGAATTCTGGCTTCTCTTTCTTTTTCATAACAGATTGTATACCCCCTTTGAGTTTATTGTATATCCTAGAGTAACTTATAACAGTGTTTCCCAGTCTATCTATGGAGAAGGATCAATGGTTTTATTTTTAATTTACAATCTGTCATGAGTCAATTCTTTTGTAAAAATGATGTAAATTTTATTAGGAAAATATTGGAATAAATAGACAATTATTCTGATAAATTGCTATAAAAGTTTCTAAATCTTATTGTTAATTTCTATACTTAATCTTGTAGAGGACATAAAAAATTCACTGATAGGCACACTGCATACTGCACTTTAAGGAATACAGGTTTAAGTCTGGAGAGTTTAAAAGAGTCAAATAGTTATAAAAGGCTCAGTATTCAATTCCACTCCTTTTTGCTTCAGATTCACACAACCTGGGGTCGTCTTTCAACTTTTATTTCCTTAGGTATTTGACTTTGTGTTTTGCAGTAATGAGCTATGAGCATAGAGGATGAAAAGGCACTTGATGAAATTCAATACCTATTTTTGACTTTCTGCTTTCACATAATCTCTTTGAAACGCCAGCTATAAAGATTAGAAAATCAGGGTAAGAGTGCAGCTGATTGTGGTAGCAGTAATACCAGCCAGTGCTGAGTGTGTGCCATGTGCCACTCCCGTCGTCCATACGTCCTGCTTAGATACTCAGGTTTACTCCTCCACAGCTCTACACACACACATAGGTGCTATGTCTAGACAGGTGACCTTGGTGCTAAAACTACCTCCATTTTAAGATGAGGTCTCAGTTACAGTACTTCAGCTATCATCCACTTTCTCTTTCCCTTTCTCGATTTTTATGGGTCTTATCAATCCTACATACAGCCTCAAATAATCTCTGTTATCTTCCCCACTCCAGCTGGACAGCCATACTCACATTTAGGTTTACAGTAGAGTTGCTGGTTTTGTAACAAAAGTTTACATTTCTCCTTGCTCTGTAATGATTGCTAAGGGGAGATTGGGGACCCTCATGGTGCTGCCATTTTAAACCTGGGAGGCTGAGATCTTTTTTAATGTATTTACCAACAGAACGACATGACAACTGTACGCCTGCGATGGGGAGACATACTTATGCCGCTGCTTAAAAAATACAAGCTGAACATCACCTGGGGTGATCAAGATCTGTTGAATATCATATTTTTTCATAATCCAGGTAATTATTTAAACTTTTTTCTTTGCATTTGTAAAAAATAATCACAGATATATTTAGTTGAAAATAGAGAAATGCATTTACTTGATTTTGGCTGATATTAACGGTTATCACTGTTTATGTTTGACAGAGTAGAACTTGTCTTAAATATTGATTTAGTAGGAAGAGATCTAAATGCCAAACATATTTTTTATAATTTTAAACCTTAAACTTGAAGAGCTGTTTTTTTAAACTAAATTTTTATAAACTGTCAATTCTGTGGACTTAGGGTTATGTACTTCATTGTTTTGGCTTTCTTCACATAGAAAGCCTGTTTGTTTTTCCGTGTCAATGGAATTATCGGCCAGACCATTGTCTATATGGAAGCAACTGCCCAGAAGCAGAAGAAGAAGGAATCTTCATTCTTCATGGGAACAGAGGTGTTTACCATGATGATAAGCAACCAGCCTTTAGAGCTATGTATGAGGCACTGAGAAATGTAAGCATTTGGTTTTTTTTTTTAACTTTTTATGTGGAAATACTTTCAAGCTTAGAGAGAATTTGCAATAGTACAAAGAATTTCCAGATCTGTTACTCAAGTTTATCGGTTACTAACCTTTTACCCCATTTGCTTCATCAATGGTTCTCTCTGGATAGACATTGTTTTTTTCTGAACGATTTGAATGTAAGTTGCCTGCATCATGCTTTCTTACCTCTAAAAACTTCAGTATGTTTTCACTAAGAATGAGGACATTCTCTTATTAACTGCAGTACAGGTATTAAACTCAAGAAATTTAACTGATAAAATTCTTTAGTCTACCATCCCTATATCTTGATTCTCCTTTGATCTAGAACAGTTTCTCAGTCCCTCTTCATCTTTTATGACATGGCATTTTTGGAGAGTAGACTGCTTCACCCCTGTTGCCACCAGAATGTCCTGGGTCCTGGCTTGTCAGCCGTTTCCTTAGGACTAGGTCCGGGTTCGCCCTCCTGGCCAGGACACTGTGTAAGTGACTCTGTGTCCCTAGGATATCGCACCCACAGTCACCCTGGTCTTCCTGCCCCTCATTGATGGTGGTGTTTTGATCACTCAGAATGTCCAATTTCTCCACTGTGTAGTAATTTTTCCTCTTTTGCACAGTCTAAGGGAAGGCTCTTCAAAATCAGGTAAATACCCTGCGTCTCATCGGAATTCCCATCCTAGTCTGGTGTCCACTCTTGGTTCTTGCTTAGACGCGTCTGTGTGGTGGTTGCAGACTGAAGACTAATTCCTGGAAGGAGCATCATTGCATTGAAGGTGCTGCCCCTCCCCACACAGGGCTTGTTTGCCTTCTGCCAGCAATATATGAGGGGCCTGGTCCCCACAGCCTCATTAGTCTGTTATCAAGCTTTTCAAGTCTTGCCATTCTGATGATTGAGAAATGGAATCTTAGTTTAGTTTTAATTTCCTTTCTCTTATGAATGAGGTGAACATCTCATTATATGTTTAATAGGGCCATATTTATATCTTTTTTTTTGTTAGTTAATTATTTTCCAAATCTTTGGCTTATTCTCCTATAGGTTTTAAAAATAACCTTAATGATATGTATCTTATATACCTCAAAGTTCACCCATTTAAAGTGTATAATTCAGTAGTTTTTCGTGTAGTTACAGGGCTGTGCAACCGTCACTGTGGGGGAGTTTTGGTCTCTACTTGGCCTTCCCACCAACTGTTGCAAGTTCTTCTGTATATTGGAGGTATTAGTCCTTTATCCGGGATCTGTTGTAAATATTTTCTCCCAATTTGACTTTGTTTGTGGCATTTTTTTGCCAAACTTGTTTGATTTTTTAAAATTTTATGTAATCACTTATCAACCCCTTTTTAAAAAAGTAATAATCACAAAGCCTTTTTCTACCTACACTCAGGTATAGAAAGATTCACCTATGTACTGTTCCGCTTATACACTCAGTCCTGTGTTCAATTTGAAATTTGTTCTTTTGTATTGAGTGAGGAATAGATCTAATTTGACCTTATTCCAAATGGCTGTCTTGTCCCAGCACCATTTCTTTAAAAGTTCTGTCTTTAATCCAAAGATCTGAGTTGCTGACTTGACCATGTGCTGGAGCCCGATCTGTGATTCCTGGATTTTCTGTTTTGTTCTGTTGGCCTGTCTGTTTGTGCACTGACACTACACTATGTAAATTATGCAGCTTTGTGCTATGTTTGAATGTTGGCTAGAGCTCCTCCCTCTGTATAGCCTGTCCTTCTCAGTGTTTCCTAGCTATTGTATATTTCTTTTTCCACAAATGTCAACTCTTAACATTAAAACTTGTTGGTATTTTTGTTGGGAGTGTGTCAGCTTCATACACAACTTCGGGGCTGCTCACATTTGGATGATGCTGAGATACCTTAATCAGGAACAGGGGCTGTCTGCGCACCTGTGTCTTCCAGGCATGTTTCAGAGTTCTTGTATAGGTCCTGATCATATCTTAGGGTTATGCTTAGGATTGTACCTTCTTTGTTGCCTTCGTAAGTGGGGTTTTCTCTTTTAAGCATTTGCTTCATACTGAGTTTGGGAAAGAATCACCCAGCCCCTTGCCACCCTGGCCCCAGCTGTCTGTTCCCTTTTTCCCTTGTCCTTACAGTCCTCTGTGTGATTAAGCTGTGTTGACTGGGAAAGATGGTTCTATTTCATGTATCTCTAGACTGCTGCTTGAACTAGTGTCTGTGCATGTGTAGGGACCAAGATTAGGGGCAAACCCGAATGAGGCTGGGGTCTGTGGCATTGCTGAACTGCATCACCATGTCTCTGCAGCCAGCTCCCTGGTGCCTGGGCAGGAGCACGTGTGGCCACGCACGTCTCATGGAGGTGCACACTGCTCTGCAAGGCTGTGCCCAGTCTTAGGTGGACATGGGGACAAACTGTAAGTAAATCATAGGAGTGCTGGTTCAGTTTAGGTATGGGGGTCAGGAGAAGGGCCGAAGCCCCTGTTTGTTAGATTCTCATTCTTTTTATTATTTTATGACTGAAACCCTCTGGTCTAGTATATCCTCATTAATAGGAATGAGGATAAAAATACTTAACTGTAACCCACCGTGACAGAGATAGTACTAGAACGTGACTGAGTTGTGACAGTTTTGCCCTGAAGGGCTAGGGAAGCCTTGGGCCCGCCTGATGAAGCATTTGGAGTGGGCCCTGAAGAAGTCCGCCAGGTGAGCAGGGGTTCTGGGCCGGGCACTGCCTGGGAAAAGGCTCAGGGCTTGTGAGAAACCCACGAGAGGTCAGGTGTGGAGCTGTTCCCTTTGACTGGAGTGGTGGGTGAATGTGGGCAGAGGTGGGCTAGGGTCAGGAGGGATGACGTCCTGTTAGGGTCATGGTTTGCGATCGTAAGGAACTGAAGTTTTCTCCTGGAAACCGTGTTGCTCAAACTCGATGGTGGGCCAAGTGAGAACAGCATTATAGGCTACAGTGTTAGTGTATTATTTGCTAAGTTTCTTGTCCTATAAACTTGACAGATAAGGTTTCTGAATAATCAGTTTGTCACAATATAACTATACATATTGAAGAATTATAAAATTTAGTGTTTATGTTCAGTTTAATGTAGTAGACCTTGTATGCCTTCAGAAATCAGTATCTTACTTTAATAATGCTTTATCATGGGTTGTCAAATGGTGTAAAAATGAAGAAGTGTACTTTTGAGGTTCTGAGACTTAGCAGGATGGAAAATAAATACATTTTTATAAAAATGTGATCTTTGTTTCTTTTGAGCATTAAAAAAATTAAAGAATTAAAATCTCACTTGTTTTAGTTTTATTTGATGTTGTCATTGACCTTTTATAAATGTCTACATTTAAAAAGATGAGTAATGGTTTTTAGCTGGTTAATTACACTATATTTCTAAAAAGTTTTTAATTTAAAATAATTTCAAATAATGAATTAATGATTTTTTTACATTTGTTTTGGTTCTGTGTTAATTATAGCTCTATCTGTTTTTCAACTTAGTGAAGATAATCGGTCTTTTATGGCGCTCTTGGTTAGTGTTTTTATCTCCCCTTCTCTATAATTCAATGAGAGGCGTAATTTTTGAAAGACCTGCATCCAGACAAGGGTATTTATGCAAGTTTCAGACAGAAGCTTAGTCATCGCCATGGAATGCAGTGAACAGTATGAATTATAAGGGATGTGAACCATCCTTAAAATGTAAATGCATGGCTATGACTGCCAGCAAATCAGTTTTTACAGTCTGTACATATTTGTTAAATATTAGTTGTTGAGTGAATAAAAATATTAAGATTAAAAATTGCAAATTCAAAATGGGAACAAGTACCTTATTGCTCTATAAGGTACTTTCTGCTTCATATATTTCACTCTAAATTATTACATTTCCTGGTGTGTGTGTCAACTTTGAGTTACTTCACACCTGCTTTTATTTGCATAACTTTCCCTGCAAGGGCGCCTCCAGTGTCTCCTCCTGCAGCACCTCCTTGTTCATTGATGGTGTTTCGCATCTCTTGGACAGAACTGCCATGCTGCTGTATTTTTAAACCATGTTCTATTCTTCAAGAGTGCCTCAGATCACCTAACTCGTCATCTTGGGCTAAGTGCTTACCCCTGCCTTTTGGCTGACAGCCTCACGTATACAGTCTGTGCTCTGGCTGCTGTGCCCGCATGGAGGCGATGATGGGCTGGGTCAGGACAGGCTTCTCTGGGGCGCTGACGGGTGAACAGAGCTGTAGGGTAAGCACCAGGCGGAGGAAAGCTGAGGATGAGTCGGGCGCAGCACACAGTATGGCAAGAGGCCGCAGTCGGGGCAGGAAGGGCACTGGGCCTCTGGGCAGGGGACTGCTAGATGCAGGTCCTGGACTGCACGACTCTGTGGGCCCTGCAGTGCAGTGAACGGCACAGGGCAGTGACTTAGGCTGTACTTACACAGGTGGAAATTTAGTGATTTATCATCTTCCCTCAGAGGTTAAACTACTTGTGTTATATGGTGGACTTAAAGTTCTAATTCATGAGGCACTGTTTTTATTTCAGTATATTCATCAAAAGACTTTCCCAGTGAGGAAAAAATTTTAAACAAAAACACTGGGACTTAAATCACATGGAAATGAGTGAACTGAATCTTGAGTACTTCGTATTCCTGGGAATTAACTTAAAAACACTGTGGTTATGTTTTCATTTTATTGTCATTGCATAATAAGAAAAAGACCATGCTTTGGTTTTCTGTTTATTATAATCTGCCTCTCAACCATGGTTGTCCAAGGGTTTTGTACTGATTGAAACTGTTAACGTGGCAGTGTCCCTTGATAAAGGTGATAGACCTTCAGGAAGGGTGCCTTCTGCAGTTTGGCTGCCGCTTTTAACCCAGATACATTTAGGCATATCGGTATTCAGCACAGCACTCTTCCCAGTGTCCCTCTGGAAACTGAGGATGTTTGAAACTGACTTGGCCTGGCCTCAGTTGCTTATCGGATGAACAGTGCTGTGTGCTGGTGGAACACGTGGACTTTCGGGGCTTGGCAACTGGGTGGCTTCCTGGCTTAGTCCCTTACTAGCACTGCAACCGTGGGAAAATTCTCTCCCCCTGCCTTTAGTTGCTTCATTATAAACAAGGCTAATTATATTACCTGTTTCATAAAGTTGGTGTGAAGCGTGAATGTATTAGTGCATATACAGGCATAACTTGGAGATACGTGGGTTCAGTTCCAGACCACGATACAGCACATATCTCAGTAAAGCAAGCTGCACTACTGTTCTGATTTCCCAGTACATGTAAAGCTTATGGTTACACTTTTCTGTAGTCTCTTCAGTGTACAAAAGCATTATGTTTAAAAACGGTGTACATACATTAATTCAAAAAAATATTTTATTGTTGAAAAGCGCTGACCACCATCCGAGTTCCCACTGACTTGTGATCTCTGCTGGTGGAAGGTCCTGCCTGGATGTTGGTGCTGCTGATCGGGTGGTGGCTGTGGCCATTTCTTAGAATTAAGACAATGCTAGGTTGCTACATCGATGCACTCTTCTTTCACAAACAATTTTTCTGTAGCATGTGATACTGTTTGACAGCATTTCACCCACAGAACTTCTTTCTGAACTGGAGTCAGTCCTCTCAAACCTGCTGCTGCTTTATCAGCTAAGTTTATGTCATATTCTAAATCCTTTGTAGTCATTACAACAATGTTTACAGCATCTTCACCTGGCATAGATTCCATCTCAAGAAACCACTTTCTTTTTCATCCATGAGAACCAGCTCCTCATCCATTCAAATTTTATCCTGAGATGAGGCAATTCAGTCCTATCCGCAGGCCCCACTTCTGGTTCTCGTTCTCCTGCTGTTTCTGCCCCGTCTGCAGTGACTTCCTCCCCCAAAGCCTGAGCCCCTCAGCGTCATCCGTGAGGGTTCCAATGAGCTTCTTCCAGACTCCTCTTCATGTTGATGTTTTGACCTCTTCTCATAATTTATCAATGTTGTTAATGACATCTAGAATGATGATTTCTTTTCAGAAGGTTTTCAATTTACTTTGCACAGATCCATCAGAGGAATCACTGCTTATGGCAACTATAGCCTTACTAAATGTATTTCTTAAATAATAAGACTTGAAAGTCAAAATGACCCCTTGATCTGTGGGCTGAGGAATGGATGCTATGTGAGCAGGCCTGAAACCACGTGAATCTCGCCCGTCTCTGTCAGAGCTCCGGGGTGACCAGGCGCACTGTCAGTGAGCAGCCATATTTTGAAAGGAATCTTTTGTTCTGAGCAGTAAGTCTCAACAGTGGGCTTAAAATATTCAGTAAACTATGTTCTAAACACAAGTGCTGTCATCCAGGCTTTGTGGTTCCACTTACAGAGCACAGGCAGAGTAGATTCAGCAAAATTCTTAAGGGCCCCAGGATTTTCAGAATGGTGAGTGAGCACTGGACTCAACTTAGAGTCACCAGCTGCATTAGCCCCTGACAAGAGACCCAGCCTGTCCTTTGAGGCTCTGAAGCCGGGCACTGACTTCTCCTCTCCAGCTATGAAAGCCCTAGATGGCACCTTCTTCCAAAAAAGGTCTGTTTCATCTGCATGGAAAATCTGTTGTTTAGTGTAGCCACTTTTGCTCATTATCTTCTGGATAACTTGCTGCAGTTTCTCCATCAGCACTTGCTGCATCCCCTGTGTCTTCATGTTATGGAGATGCTTTCTTTCCTTAAATCTCATGAACCAGCCTCTGCCAGCTCCCAGCTTGTACACAGCCTCTCCCCTCACTCAGCCTTTGGAGAAGTGAAGACAGTTCGCTGGGGCCTTGCTCAGGATGAGGCTGTGTTTTTTAAGGGACTGTCCAGCTAGTGTGATCTTCTGTCCAGACCACTCACATTTCTCCACATCAGCAGTGAGGCTGTTTCCCTTTCTTTTCATCCGTGTGCCCACTGAGCAGCATTTTAATTCGCATCATGCCTTGGATACTTGTTTGGTACAAGAGGCTTGGCTTTCAACTGCTCCTGGTGTTGGACATGTGACCCACCTTTCACTCGAACACATTAGGGCCATTGTAGGGCTATTAATTGGCATAATTTGAATGTTGTTGTATCTCAGGGAGTAGGGAGGCCTGAGGAGAGGGAGACGGGAATGGCCTGTCGTGGAGCAGTCGGAACACACACATTTATTAAGTTTGCCGTCTTATATGGGTGCAGTTCTTGGTGCCCCAAACAGTTACAATAGTGACATCGAGGATCACTGATCGCAGACACCCTAACAAATATGAAAATAATGGAAAAGTTTGCACTATTGTGATAATTCCCAAAATGTGACACACAGACAAGAGTGAGCAAATGCTGCTTGAAAAATGGCACCAACAGACGTGCTGGTTGGAGGGCTGCCACCAACCTCAGTGTGTAAAAAACACGGTATCTGTGAAGCACAATAAAGGGAAACAGTGAAGAGACAGTAAGTCCATGACGCGCGTAGAGTGGCGCATGTCATGTAGGAAGGCCTTCCCACAAGCCCAGCCTTGAGTAGTTTCTCCCAGACCCCTGCATGCTAGCTGTTATATTTCATTTCATTACATTCTTCCTAGTTAAGCTTCCCATCTCGTTTTTTTTTTTTTTGGTCTTCAAAACAATTCTTGGATACTTACATTCAATATATGTGATTGGGTTTTAAAAATCACCCAGGAGTGATAGTCCCATGCTCACTTTTCTTCGCTCGGGAGGTACCGAGGTTTAGGATCGCTGCATCTCTACGCTGGATGAGTGCAGGCTGTCTGTGCGTTAGCATCCCGTCTGACCCGTTCCCCACGGACGGGCTGTGGCTCCCTGAGGACTCGCTGCCGGGGGCGCTCTCGTTCCTCTCCCGCGGCGCCAGGGTCGGGACCCTGGGCGCGACCTCAGGTCGTTTGCAGCCCCTCCGGAACTCAGGTTCTGGATTTCCTTCGGGCTCTTGCGGTTTTCCCTGACTTTAAACTTTCATGTAAAATGTATTTTCAAGCCCCATCCATCTTTCTAATTGAAAATATACCTAGTTGCAGCGGCTAAGTCAAAAAATACACCTGGTTGAAAATAGTAAGGAGACAGGTTATTTCCACTTAGTCACTCTACAGTGTTTTCCAAAGTATGTTCATTGGGATATTAATATATTTTACAGGAAAAAAGGACTCTGGTCAAAAATATATTTATGAATATATATTGAATATATATATGAGCCAAATATTCAGCAGATGCAATTTCTGTTTTACTGTTGAGAGTCTTTCCCGTGCCAGCATGAGTCCCCACAGAGAGCACGTGGGATTCAGCAGTTCCCGAATGTATTCGCCCTTGGAATCCTGTGCGGTTATGGGAGCTTCGGGACATGCTGAACTGTGCCTTAGTTTTGCATTCCTTCCTCTCTGTGCCAGTCTTTCATTCCTTTCCAGTCCAGCTTCAGCGCTATTACCAGAGCTGTTTTTGCCATTCATTAGCTTTTCTCGGACCCCTTGAGAGCATCTGGTGCTCACCTCACACCCGTCAGCAACTGTGGTCTCCTCCGCCCTTGAACATCCTACCTGGGCTTGGAATGCCCTACCTGCGCTGCCTCCCTGAGAAGTTTCCCTGATACCCCCTGTGGTTTACCACGCTTTTCTCCCTCTAACGTGAGATCATACTTCTGTTTAATTCACTGAAAATAACTTTTGAGCATATACTTTTTGTGAGGCTTTAAATGAAGGTTGTCGATATTAAATTAATAGAAGAGTTTGGAATAAAATTAAATTTATATATATTTTTTTGTCTTTTATTTTCTTTCTCTAGTGTTCTTTTGAAGATGACAACATCCATTCCTTATTAAAGCCTTTAGAACTGGAACTACAAAAGACAGTGCATACATACTGTGGAAAAATTTACAAAATATTTATCAAACAGCTAACAAAAAGTGTAAGAGACCGTTATGACAGAATGCCAAAGGAAGGTGGTTCATGGTGACTGCCAAGTCCAATGCATTAAAGCCAAGTATCAGAGGATATGTATGAAGGAATCGTCCTGAATGAGTGTTCAGGAGGAAGTATTCATCCTGAGAATGATTATTTTCCCGAAGAAGTTACATTAGCAGTATATTCATGTAATGAAGAATACGTTCAGGTCTGGGATGCCGGCAAGACGTTTTTGATCTCTGATGTTTTGTAGCGTTGTTTATTGTCATTCCAGTATTGACGAAAATATTGAATGGTTGTAGCCTACACTCTTATTCTCAAGTGGGTAAGAACAGTAGGGGTGTATGGTGGAGAAATTGTACCTCATATACAGTGGAAACACTCAAACTGTGAGTATAGCAATAATTTTATGTCAGCACTAACCTCACTTTAAACATATGAGAAAAAAAAGTTGTTTACAGGAGCAGAAAAGGTTCTGTTTCTAAAGAAATGTGATGTAACTGATCTAAACATTGACAATCTGTGTGTGCCTTTATACATTTCATCTCTGTTTTAAAACATTTTTGTGACAATCATGTTTAAAATTATTTTTAGATTATAAGTAAGTTGCACGTTTAAAACTGAGCTGTATAAAAAAGAGGAAAAACAGTGAACATTTTGGAGTTTTAGTCTATGTGTATGTTTGTGAAATGTGTTTTCATGTGTATATGCTAAACTGTCTTGCCAAGACTCTTATCTAAGATTGTTAAACAGATATTTTGGGATATGTTTTTATCACTTTAAATGAAAATTTTCAGCTTTACTGGGCATTCTGGAAGCAAAAAAAAGCTGGTAATAAAGCAAGAATCTAAATAATATACTTAAATGATGGTGGAAAATGTGATGGACTGAAACGCATAAGCTGTACACTTCCTTGGAACAGTGATTTTATTTTAGTTATAATGGAGCAGAAAAAAGTGGTCCATTTAAACTTTTTTCTTCTACCTCAAAGTGGCTTTGCAAGATATTTTTGAAGAAGCAAACATATAGAGCCTTACTTTAAATTAGTGACTCTCATGGGATTTGGATTAAGAAGATTGTTGTATCTGACTGTAGGAAAAGTAGTTTTGATTGGTTTAATGTGCATATCTTCCTGTTTTGAGCATCACTTAAGACAGTTGTCTTTTTAAAATCTTGAAGATAAGAAAAATTTTACTTCTCTTAGTGTTCTTGACCACTTTCTTATGTGACTGTAGACTCTTGAGTGTTTAGCATGCTCTGGGCTGAAGGACATATCTCATTTTACCAAGTGCTATATTTTTCTTCTTTTGATGTCTTCATGCTTAAACAGAGAAGGGAAAATCGTGAAGGAAAAAGTATCACTTATGTGGAAACAGTGGCCTTGACTTTATGAAGACACAGTTCCCTCTGTGGAGATGTGGGCTCTGTGGAAGGGGAGGTCAGCGTGGTCGCCTGTGTCTTTTGCAGGCCCACCCGGGACACAGAGGGAGAGGAGCGTGTAAGAAAGGCCGGTTAGAAGTTGATAACCAGCCTTGCACTTTTAGACCAGATGCATTTAGAGACACAATCCATATGTCCTTGGCAGGATGCCATGTGAATATAAAAACTTGTAAATGTGGTAAAATTGAGTTTGCTGAATAGAAAATGAGAATTCTAAACTTTTGAAGTCCGGTGGGTATACACAAGATCATTTCTAATGGCCCCCTAACGAGTTGTTGCCTGCCTGGTTCCGTAAAGGCTCCATTGGGGAGCTTGTGGAAAATAGACCCCTGGGCTTCCCCTTTGGGCACTCAGGGGCACTGTGTCTAGGGCAGGGCCTGCAAATGGCTTGTCATGAAGAGGTTTAGAAAGTCATGCAACAGAGAAAACAGTGTGATAGGCTCGGCGTCCAGGCCGCCTGCCCGCCAGTGTCCCGGCGCGGCTGTGCCATCCTCCCCTCCTTTGTGCCTCGACGGTGTGGACACTTTGGTAACTACGGTAGGTCGGACCACCTTTGACTTCAATTAGTATCAGCCCTTAAGCAAATTCTCCAGGTTATCTCCAATGTTAGAGGGTAAAAATAAGTCAAATGATGACTATTTTTGATAAGCACCTCAGATGGTTTCATGTCAGCTAGTGCTGTTTGGGAACCGTTGGGAACCGTTTCTCCAGCTTGGAGGCTGAGTCAGGAGAGCAGGATTCTTGGCAGACTTGCTGAATTATAAATGTTCTGAAATATTAGAGGAAGTTCTTGGGGTTATTGACAAGTTGTGAATTTATATTATTAGTAAGTTCCGTAGGTTGAATTTCCTCAGTGAACAGACAGTGTCAGCCCCTCAGGCTCTGATGTGAGTGACTGGGGCCGTGTGGAGCGTGGCCATCGTCTGAGCCACTGCTCTGCCTGCTGGGGTCTCACGTGGGGTGCATCCACACTGTCTCACTCTCCACATGTGCATCAGTGGGAAAGTTCTTCATCTGGTCAGCCAGACCTGAGCTAACTGGGCATTTGACCAGAAATTGGGTTATGGTGGAAACTGTCCACTTAGGGACTATTTTTACCTCAAATTCAGGTTATCTCTGAAAGTCCATAACCGTATTAACCTGTCTTCTGAATTTATCTTTTAATAAGGTAACTTTCCTTGAGATTTCTCAAGAAATGCAGTTCTCAGCATTAATGAGGTTATAAAACAATTTAGAGAACATATTATGCCTTTTCATAAAACAGTGTATCTATGCAGTTCATATAAATTACATTGTATATTCTTTGAGTCTATGTGTTAGAACAATTCTGACCTCAGAACTGTTTCTGGGCTACAATATTACCAAAGTGGATTGATTTAAAAATGTAGCCAAACTTTACTTGTAAGATGTAGCCATTTTACAAGAACTTGGTAACCCTTTAGAAAGTACATGTTATGGTTTATATTTTAAGACCAGACATACTCTTTTTCCCTTAGGAAGAGTAGTCCGTGATGCATGAGGTCACTCGGTTATCTTTGGGTGCTAGAGTCTGAGACAATATGACTGCTTGCTCATCATGCACTCATCTTGCTGGAGTCATATTTTTGGTATAATGCAAAGAAAACCGGACTGTGAACTAGATCTGGATTCTCTTCCCTTGGGGACCCCAGGCATATCATTGACCCTCCTCTGTGCCTTAGGTTTATAAACAATCACTACGCCTTGTAACCTCTGGGGACTCAGAAGTGATGTGGTACGGAGGTAAGAGATTCAGAAGAGGTTGTGGATTGGAGAGCATGGCGCGTGGCTCCCTCACGCCGCACCAGTGTCACTGCTGGAGTTTTGTTTTCCTTGTCTCCTGGGAGCTCCTTCTGCTTCTTCCGGTGAATGTTTTCTGGCGTGTATTTTTTCTCTATTATGAACTGGCTTACAGGATGGAAGGAAGAGTTTTTAAGGAAGAGAAAGCAGAGAAGAATGTTGTCAATGAATGATCAAAAAAAGAAGGAAAAGAGAGTAAGTGAGAAAAGTGAGGAAAGAGAAAGGAGTAAGAGTGGGACGGGCAAGAGGCAGAGTAAGAGGAAGGATGGAGCAGGGGGCAGCTGGGGAGGCGGGGTGGAGAGAGGCGGGGCCGAGGCAGTCGCGCCTGAGGCGCAGCCCCATCCGAGCCACGGGCAGCCTGCCTCCCTGTGTCTGGGTCCGCGAGGCCCCCCCAGGATCGGGCAGGGGGCCGCAAGGCAGCCTTGGATTTGCTGATACCAGAGTCGTTTCTCAGCTCCTCTGCTGTCATTTAGTGCTGATGATTCAAAATTGTGTTTTTTTTTTTTTTTTTTTTACTGGATCTCAATTTGTGTGCTAAGACCTGTGGACACCATGATAAAGATCTTCCTTTTTAATGTTGTCCTTTCCGTCATCCCACATATGGCTGATGTAAAGCTCCCCCACAGCTTCTCCAGGAGGGCTGAGGCTGGGGTCTGGGAGAAACCGCCCGGGGGGCCCCAGGATTCCCTGCAGCTGTTTCTCCTGGTGGTACTGATAGGAAGCCAGCTTCGGGGTCTCTGCTCCGCCTGGAGGGGCAGCCTCCACAGCGAGTCACGTCTACGGAGGCGCACTTGGAACTGAACGGTCATGAGCGGATTCAAGAGGCCGGGAGGCAGCAGAAAGCCATCAAAGGGAGAACCTTGAAAGTGGTATTCACAGTGTTCTCTTTTTCAGAAGTTTTAATTGTAAGTAGTAAGTACCTTCGTTGTAACCAGACCTCTGCAGTGTTTATAGAAAGACCACTTAATCTGTTGTTTTTTTTTAAATAACATTTAGTTCCTTAGAGCACGTAGGGAAGAAAATTAGGGGTGCAATATGTCAAGTGTGGGGCCAGTTATTGTTTACTAAATGTGATCTTAAGTGTCTTAAAACAACTATTGCCTTATTGCATGTTAATATTTAATAAAAGTGGATTAAATAACAATTTTTACTGTAGTAGTTATCCTTTTATACACTGCCAAAGCAACCTTTCTTTGCCTATTAAAGTTTGGCTGAACTGTTCTGATGTTTGTGGTTATTCATTGGATGAAATTAAATTTTAAAATTAAGTTATGTGAATTTAAGACAAGTCTAAAAGGAATTGGTACAATAGTGTTTTTTTTTAAAACAATGATTCTGATGTTATTCAAATACCTAGCAATTAACAGAATAATTAAAACATGGGAATAGCATATTGAATTAGGCAATTGAGAACTGATTACAAATCAAAGTCTAGTTTACTTTTAAATGGAAAATAGGTATTGTTACTTAACCTCTACCAGTAATTTCAAATGTCTAATGGGATTATTTATTTAGAATTTTCTATAAACTCAGTTTCTCAGCAAAAGAGAGCCTTTGAAAAGATGAAAAAAGAAAATTTCTCTCCCTGCTAATCTTATGAATGCTTCTTGGAGGGTCTGTGGTCATTTTAATATCAAACTTAAGAACTCATGTGGAGCCTTTGATTATATTTAGTTTATATATACAATCTGAATTTGTGACCATTATTGACACACACAACTTGTAAAAATCGAAGAGAACGCAAGTGTATATTCCATTTAAGAAGTAAATTGACTGTGATGGAAAACACCTGTTTTCAACCTTTGTATAAAACCTCTTCAGGGAATATTGGAATGTTGTGCAGAAATAATTCAGGGTGTGTAGAATAGTGGAATGTGTCATCCGTTCAAAGCAGCGCTGTCATCGGTATCTGAGAGCTGGAGTGGTGGGTTTTGATGGATCTGTGACAGAAGGTCTGTGAAGGGAATGGTTTGCACCTGTTCCTGAAGTCAGACACTAGAAAAGGTTGCAGATACTTTTAATTTTCACAAGCATTTTGCATAAATATGTTGGTATTTTTAGTAGTAATGGTTCTAACTCTCAGGAAGCCATCTTCATGTACTGTGATATGTAGACATTGCTACCCTTAAACTGCTTTTTACCTTAAAACATGTTTTTAAGATAATTTGGATATCTTCTTCCAAGTATTTTGTGTGTCTTGACATTTATTAAGGGGGGGTGTAAGATTATAAATTTGGATGTAACCTGAGAATAATGGAAAGTTACTTTGTTCTGTTTTGGGGGAGTTGAACTCATCGTTTTCTTGAGAAACTGTTGCTGTTACTGAATAAATATCTACTCAATAAATGTTTAGTTTCCTCAAATGATGTGTTGAATTATTCTAGCTGTCAAAAACAAGCTTGGAATCTTTAGGGTTGGGATGCTTGATAACTAAGAATCTAGGCAGAGGGCATTTCCTGGATTGGTTATTTCAGCAGCTGCACAATATCGGGAACCAAGGTTCCTCCTATTTTTCCATTACATTCTCACCATGTGAGCTTCGTCTCCCCACATGGCCCCAGAAGGACAGCCAGCATTCCAGGTTGCAAATGACAAGAGAGGCAGAAATATCTATTGTATTTTTTTAATAAGAGGAAGGGTCCACCTTCTCCCATTCACTGGCCATCATCACCACAGCAATGTCTGTGTCTAAAACAATCACTGTCAAAGGAATAAAACTCAACGATTGGCTCAGACTATGAAGATTTGCCCCTGAACTTGAAAATGGCCTCTCCTTTTAAGAATATCTGCTCAAGAGGACAGGGAACAATGTGAGGGTTCTGTTAGAAGTTGCTAAGGTAGAGGACCAGGGGGCTTGGGAGATAGCTATTGGATAGCAGCAGATCATACATTATTTTAATGGCTCAAGTATTTCTTAGAAATTTCAGGGAGATCAAATTTCAGATCTAGAAAAGAGTACTTTTCTGTGCCAGGGTGTAATTTTTCTTTAAAAGCTCTCTGTAATTAATTTTGGATATAACAGTTTGCAGTTGTACGTATTTTATTGTTTACACAATAGGTTTTCTGGTTACAATCAGTGTAAAGGGTTTGAAAAGACAATTGATGTGATCTAGTAATGCCACTTAAGCAATTTGCCCAAAGAAAACAAAACCCCTGATCATAGAGGATGTATGCCACCTCTATGTTTACTGCCACATTATTTAGAATAACCAAGATATGGAAGCAACTGAACTGTCCGTCAATAGATGAAGGGTTAGAGAAGATGTGGTACATATACAGAACGGAGTATTTTCAGCCATAAAAAAGAAATCCTGCCATTTGCAACAATACGGATGGACCTAGAGGGCATTACACTCAGTGAAATAAACCAGGCGGAGAAAGCCAAATACTGTGTGATTTCACTTATTTGTGGAATCAAAACAGCAAAACAAAATGAACAAAACAGCACAGATGCAGAGGCATTGAGAAGTGATTGGTGGTTACCATGGGGGAGGGGTTGGGGTAGGTCAGTGGAAGGGTGAGGAGGTTAAAGGGGCATAAAAGTCTCAGTCATAATATAAATTGGTCATGGGGATGGAAGTGCAGCATGGAGAATACAGCCAATGGCCCTGTGCCAGCCTCTGTTGACAGACAGTAACCGCACGAGTGGGGGTGAGGACTTAATGACGTGGGAGCCGCTGAACGACCCTGTGGCATACTTGAAACCAGTGCAAGATTGTACATCAACTATGCTTCAGTTAAAAAAGATGTGATGACTTCTTTCAAGAAGAGTGTAAAAGTTCTTTAAAATTTATGGTGAAATATATATAACTTAGTCTTTATGATACTTTAAATCTTTTATAGGGCGCTTAAAAATGTGCTCACGGAACAAGAATTTAAACAATACAAAAGTATTAAAAGTACGTGAAGTAAAACAGTAAAAGACCCTCCTACCCATCTGAGCCTGAGAATGTCAGGTGTGTGCCGTCGTGCCGTGTGCGTGCATCCAGGACACACGCCTCCCACCTTGCCCAGTTCTCGCCCCAGCGGCATCTTGTCCGCACATTGGCTGCTATTATTTCATGACATGCTGCAGTGGTGACGGGCACACGGACTTTGCAGGCATGGTGAAATGTGAGCAGGAGCTCCGGCCTCGCGGGAAGCAGGATCCCAGCTGCCTCCAACCCCGCCCGGAAGCAGGGGCTGCTGCTCCGGGCGAGTCATTGGAAGGCCATGGTGACGTAAGGTAGCGTCATAGGGCCTGTGTGACAATGCCTGCATCACCGCCTCACCTCCAGCCCACTGGCGTGTTAGCATCTCACAGTGTCGCAAGGTGCATGCAGGTAAGACATTGTGGGCGAGAGGCCGCGTTCCCCGTGTGTGTGCCAGTGTATCCTTGGAAGTGTTCCGTTATTAGTTGTTAATCTCTTCCTGCTTCTAATCACAAACCATACCATGGGTGTGTACGTAGGAAAAAGCAGTGTGTGTGGGGTTTGGTCCCTCTGTGGTGTCAGGCGTCCTCGGGACCCTTAGACATGTCCCCGCGGCTGCTGTAACCACTTCCCATCTTCCTAGGTCTGTAGGATTTGATTTGTTCTATGGAGCATTAAACTGTAGTGTCCCTCAAGCATCAAACTGTCAGATTGTTATTATTTCTAATTAAAAAGATGAAGGTTTTTGTCAGTTTCTCCAGTACATAACGATAAAAAACAGTAGTACTTTGGGGGAGTGACATGTCTGAATATTGTTACTTCAGGGTTGTTCCTTTTTCTGTTTCTCTCTCTCTTTTCTTTTAAATATTTCCAATAAGAAAGTTTTTTTCTTTTTTAAATGTGAGAATTAACAAGTGGACCAAATTGACTTCTGCTTTGCCTCCTGTTAACAGGTAAAGTATACTAACAGGGCCACCTAACTGACCAAAGGAAGTTTTTATTAGAACAGTGCTGTCCAGCAGAAATACAATACATAATCTTGAATTTTCTACTAGCCACATGAAAAGCAGTAAAAGCACTTGAAATTAAGTCTGATATATTTTGCTTCACCCAATATTTCCAAAATAGTGACATCTGGCCATGCAGTCAATGGACGTGGAGTGAGACATCCACCTTTTTCATACTAAGCATGCATTTTTATACAACACATCTCAGTTTATTTTGAGTCCTGAACGTCTCTAAAATTTGTGATGTATAAACATCATTCTGTTACAGACAGTTTGGGACATCTGCCTAAAGCTCAGACATGTTTCAGACAGTTATATATTACAGTTGCCCATACTCCCCATAATTTTTTCCAGTTTAATTTTTATTTCCAGTCAGTTTTCTGTGTGTGTGTTCTATCCCCATCATGGGTGTAATCTTTCCAGATTTTTACATTTGGGTCACCAAATGCTGCTTTTGTGCATCCTAATTTTGTGTTCTCATCTCATATGTCCAATGGCTGAAGTCTTCAAGGGCCCAATTTCTTATTTTTGCTAACTTTTGCTCATGGTGGTTTGTTTCCTGGTGTCTTTTTTGTAATTTAGGATCATGAGACTATGTTTGCCGGAAACTTTGTACGTTTTGGCATTTCCGAAACTAATCAGAAACTGAATTTTAATCCCAAATGCATGAGGGTATACCTAGAGTTATGAATCTCTGGAGAGATTATTATTTTTAAGTGCCCTGGCTCTGTGCCAAGACACAGATACCTGGTATTCCCTGTTTGCTGGGAGGCAGACACCTTTTCTCTGCCCTCCCTTTTCACTGAGGGTGAACCCTCTGTAGGGCTTCAGTTCCAAAGCCCTACCTTTTGCAAATTCAAGGCTTTGTTTCCTGACCCCAGGTAGTCATTGAAACCCAAGCCCTTAGATAACGGAAACTGGCCAATTACTTTGAGGCCAACTGCACTTTTCAGTGTCAGCCTACATCTGTGGGTGACAGCTTGGTTTTTCGTCCTGGCTCTGAAACAATGTAAAAATAAAACCTACTGTTTACTGAGTGCCTTTCAGATGCCAAGTGCGTTATATCTGTGATCCCATTTTGTTGTCATCTTTACTGTAATACTGGTCACTCTATGTAACTGGAATGTATCTGCTACTCTTTGTGTTTACCCTTGTGGGTATTGTGTATAGTGTGTAATATTTTCATTTATAATAAGGAATATATATTTGGTCTCTGAACCTTTGAGATCTAAAAACCCTTGGAATTTCCTAAGCAGTGAGAGTGTTCAAGGCGTCCTTTGTTAGCTTGATGAGTTGACTTTTGGTTGCCTGGAAAACAGACCCGTGATTAGAAGGGTAGAACTTTCAGTCCTAACCCCTGACCTCTGGAGAGGGAAGAGGGGCTGGAGGTTGAATCCATTGCCAAGGGTCAGTGATGTGATCCATCTTGCCTGTGAAATGAAGCCTCTTTAAAAGCCCCAAAAGGTGGAGCTTAGAGAGCTTCAGGGCTGCTGAACACGTGTGGCATCAAGAAGAGTGGCCTGGAGAGGACCTGAACTCTCTACACCCTTTTTCCTTCCCTTTCCATAAGCATCTTTCTCAGCTGGCTGTACCGGACTTACATCCATTTATAATAAACTGGTGATCTAGTAAATATAAGTTTCTGAGTTCTGTGAGCCACCCTAGTAAATTAAATAAGCCCAAGGAGGGTGTCAGTGAGTGTCCAATCCATAGCTGATGATAACCTGGACTTGAAGTTGGTGTCTGAAGGTGGGAGGGGTGGTTGTGTCTTGTAGGACTGAACCCTCAACCTGTGGAATCTGATGCTACTTTTGGGTAAACAGTGTCAGAATTGAGTTGAATGTACAACACCCGTCTGATGGGAGACTTGCTTGCTGGTGTGGGAATCCACCTCCCACCTCCGACCCTAGTAGAATTAGAATTGGGTATAGAATCTTAGTTGGTGGTCAGAAGTGGGATCAGAGTCAGAATATTGGATGTGGTCATCATGATGTGTAATATTTGTCTGCTTTTTTATTTTCCTGATCTGCTAAAATGTAAGTTCCATAAGGATAGGGACCATGTCTATCTTGTTCTTAGTTAAATTTCTACTATCAATGTGACTAGTTCCTAGTGAGCAGTTGGTAAGTATTTGCCGTACCGATGAGCATTAACTATGTTATAGGTAATGTGACTTTTCAGATGAGGACCTGGGGCCGGGGAAGTGAAGTAACTTGTTCAGGGCTACAGAGGTAGTCAGTGACAGAGGATAAAATATCAGACACCAAAACCCACCCCTGGCCCCTGCCATTTGGGAAGCTATTTATTTCATTAGTTTCTGGGAAGCCAATGTGGGTAGTTAAATTATGAAAGTGGTTTTATTAAATGATAACTGAAATAAATCCTTCACATCATTAATTTAAAATTATATTTAATTTTAATACTGTTAGATGGTTTATATTGTATAGAAGTAAGGAAATTTCATAGTATCAGCGTGTCAGAGTAAAACTTCCAAGCCCTATTGATTATTCTTTGTGCAATTTTGACCTATTTCTGAATAGCAGATAATATTTATTATATAAAGTAGATTTTGAGTTCTCATTCCTTCAAGAGAGTATTAAAATTGTGCTTTCTTTCTTCCCTCTCCTACTTTTCTTATTCTCTGGCATAAAAGGGAAGGTTAGCAAATGATTATTTTTACTGAGCCCGTTAGAAAAATTAGTTTATTATTACTTTAAACGTCTAAAAAATTTAGCAAGCTCAAAATGTACTATTCTTAAGTGTCTAAAGATTCTAAAATAGATAAAAATTGCCTAGCTTTGACTAAGCTATTATAATTTTCACTGTAAGACTAGAGAATATTTTCTGCAATAGAGGCAAAACTATCAAATTGGTGTTCAAAGTCAAGTGAATATCGCAGATAATATCCATAACCTGTAGAAAGCTTGCATCAAACATAGGATTATCACAATTGGAGAGTAGACACTGTATGCTGAGTAGAAGGGCCAGTTTGGGTCTTCTCGGGATTAATCTATAAGAAACTGCAGGTCACCACTGCTGTGGTTCCTTCTCAGATGCAAGTTGGAATGAGTGAATATATGTGCTCTCTGGTAAAGACTTTGATCCATAGTGCCTTTTTCAGTTTGATGTTATGAAAAAAGTGACTCCCTTTGTCTGAAAGAATAGCTTTCCATAGGGTCTGGAAAACATTCTTATACTTTTAATGGTAAATTTTAAAATGTTGTTTATAGGGTTTGATATTGTACAGCTGGAGGCAAGGTCTGAGCCCATTTCACAGAAAGCATGGAGCTTTGATTATTGGATGAGTTCCCACGGTGCACGCACAGAGAAGAGCTTTTCCATCTTCCGAGTGGGAGTGTGGGTTTACATTAGGTTATAAATCAATGATATTTTATCTCCAAAAATGGAATAAAAAATATTTTGGCAAAATATATATATATTTTAAACACACAAGGAGTGTGGAAGCTAGTATTTAGAGGAAATAACCTCTAAAAAATAGGACAGCTCTGAGCAGAAGTACAATTTTAATATGCCTTGTTAATTTCTGTGCACCTGCAAATAGAGAGCATGCTATTACTCTATTACCAGAAGGCAGGGGACGGCTCTTCCTCATTTTTACCCTCCCGTGTTCAAGCACACCTGGCTGGTGCTTGAGGGAGGGCTTTGGAGACGTCCATTCGGATGATCACGGACAAGCCTCTGCTTGAATGTGTCTCAGCACAGTCACTCCCCACGTTGCTGGCCAGCCCATTCCGGTTTCGACAGCTTAGGCAGAAACTTTCCCTTGTCTTGAATGACCTCATGCTGTCCTCTGGCTGGCCCCTGCTGGGCCTGCCCTCTGAGGCCTCACAGAATAAGGCAGGTCCTTCTTCCTTGGCAAAAACCCTTTGCACACTGAAGGCCGACACCATGGCCCAGCATTTGAGTGACAGTGTAGCCAGCAGCACCCCGCAGTCAGATGCCTCCCGCCTTTTAGGACTTGGGCTTTGAAGAAGTTTGCTTAATGGGTTACCCCTTCATTCATCTGAATCATATTAATCTTGCAATCAATAGGTCTTTTTCAAATGCTTCTAAAATATCTCCTTGAGTGGTTAGATTTTGAAATATGCATTTATCCTTATTAAATATTTTGTTGAATTTGGCCTATCATGTTGGCTTTCCTAAATCTTCATGGGTTTTTACTATGTTATGTCATGTCATCACTGATGCTCCAAAGCTTTTTGTATGTCACCTCCAGCCTCGTCTCTCATTACTCCCGTCCTCCTAAGCTCTGCCCCATACATACAGTCAGAAATGTAACTCTCAGAGCAGCCCCTGCTTTATCTCAGTCTGGGTCATTGTACATACTCTTCTGGAATACTTTTCCCTTTTTTCCATCTGCTAACTCTTATTCTTCAAGGCTCGACTGAGACAAAGTTTTTTCGTAGGACTTCTCTTACCCCTGGGGGAGATGGCCCACCTTCGAGCTCCCACAGAACTCAGTATTATGTTAAATCCTAACACTTACCAAACCGCATTATCCTGGTCTACATTGTTGCCTTCTTTTCCTCACTACCTATGAGATCCTGAACGTGGCATGTATTTTCTTCACCATTTAATCTCTAGTGCCTAGTACAATGCATGCTGTTTTATGGTATGTCTCTTGAAAAACTAATGACATTAGTCCAGTGGCCTCATCAAAGTGAGAGTAAGCACGTGTACAGGACCACGGACTGCGGAAGCACCCTGTGACGTGGTCCCTTAAACCCTGCTCCCTGGATTCCTGATTTGAATGTCAAGTCATGGTCATTCAACCAGTTATGGAACCCCCACCACACCCAGTCACCTCCAGCGCACCTCTCTCATCCCTTCATGTTGGCAAGGGCAGCACGAAACATCAGGAAACCCTGTCAGACGCTGCCCTGAAATTCAGAAATATTATGCAGATGGCTTTCACCTGACCTACGAGTTCCAGAAGTGAAACACATGGTTGCTCTTGAGCTGTAACGGAATTTAACTCTTGCATCTCTTTCTGCTTCTTTCTCCCTGTTGTTTATAGAATGTTCTAATCTCCTATCAGTTTTATGTAGATTTTATTTGTATTTTCAAAACATCTTTGATAGATATAGAATACTTGATTTATTTAAAAATAAATTTCAACATCTGCATCATCACTGTTGTTTTTTAACACCACCTTACAACGCTGTTTCTTAAAGTGAAACTTAAGCTTTATTAATAGTTTAAGGGAGTCCAGAGGAAGCAAATGAAACGTACTTATATTCATGTGTGTCAAGCAGTTCCCCTGTGTTACTGCTCATCTCTCACAAGGACACTGCAAAGCAGACGTTGTTAATTCTGCTTCATATAAGAGGAAAGGAAGTCGTGAGGCAAGGAAGGGACAGAGTTGGGACTGCGTTCAGTGAGGTTTGCATATAAGCCGAGACCCTCTGTGAGGATCTGACAGAAGCAGTCATCCCTTTCCCAGGGAACGTTCCTAAGCCACATTATCAGTTCTTTGGTACAAGCGGCAAAAGGGAATCTGACTTGGAAGTAGGAAGGGAGGCTTTAAGATTTTAAGGTCCTGGTAGTTCAGAGCACCCCTGGGGCAGTTGGAGAGCCAGGAGTGAGATTCGCCAGCCAAGAACGACAGCCCGTCTTGCCAATGGGTTTCCGCCCCAGGCAAGTTCACTATGGATTCCATGTGACCGAAGAAATGACAGTAGAATGTTCTTGGGGTGAAAGGGTTATACCCAACTTGATTCCCACGGTGGCAGGTCAGTCACTAGAATCCCGTCCACTCAGAGCCGGCACAGCCATCCTCTGGGCCTCTGTCCTGGGCGCTGCCAACACTCCAGGCTCTGCCCTCCTGCAGCCTTGCAAGCCCTGCCACCGTGTCGCCCAGAGCACTGGGCAGAGCTCATTATATACCGTTCTTAACAACGCATTGCCCACACGTGTGCGGTGAGCTGGCCGACCAGGGCCCGGCGAGAAGCCTGGCCACAGGAACTCTCATTTTATCCACAGCCCCAAACGCCCCAAGATGGGTCTGGTGAGGAGTCCCTGCCTTTGCCGCCTCACCAAACGTCTGCACGGGTGTCTCTGGAATCCAGTGCAGCTGGAAATCCTGCCTAACCACATTGTTTTTTCTTTACTGAATGTGTGAAGTGCGTTTATTTTCTTCCTTATGTTTTGTTTTGTTTGTTTTAAGAAAAAGGAGCAAAAGCCGCCCGCGTGCAGCGCCCAGTGCACGGCCTGGGGTGGCGGGGAGGCCGGGAGGGGAGGCCGCGGGCTGGAGGTGCGCCTGGCCCGCTCAGCGCTGGGAGCCCGCCGACCCGGGACCTGCCCCCTGGAGCCCGCCCGCAGCGGCGCGGCTCGCTCGGCCCGCGGGAAGGGCCGTGTGCGGAGCGCGGCGCCCGGGCGCCCCCGCAGGTCTGGCGGAGTCAGGCCCGTGCCCGGCCCGCAGCAGCCCGCGGACCCCTGGCGACAGCACTCGGGGCCTCTCTGCGCAGGCCCGGCTCGGGGCGCCCACCCCGGGGTGGGGAAGGGTGGGGTTCCCACGGCCAGGGTCCTGCCCCGGCCCTAAGCTGGCGGCCGCTGGGCCACTGCCTCCGCACCTGTGCGCGGGGAGCCGTTGCTGACGGAGCCCCCGCGTGAAGGGCCCTGCCCGGGGCTCTGGGCGCAGGCAGACCCGAAGGAGGGCCGCACACCTGCACGCTGCCGGTGCGGGCCTAGTGCCGGTGCTCCGCCTGCGGCCGGGAGAACAAGCCAGGTCCTGAGCCCTTTCACCCCAAGAACGCTCCGGTCCTCCGTCTCACTGAAGCCATACTGAACTTGCCCGGGGCTGACACCCATGGGCAAGACACTGGGTTTAAGGCCGTGTCACCCGCAGGATTTCTTAACACTTTCTGAATGTGCAAACTGCACATTTCCATCTTGCCCTGGGCCCTGCAGATTATGCAGGCTGGTCCTGGCTGCGCACACGGACCTGTAACAACTACCAGCAGGCCTACACGGACACCAACACGGGCCTGGGGCCGTTCCCGCTGCCGCCACAACCCGTCCTGCCGCTGGGATTGCGGGATGCCCAGCAGCACCCCGACTCCTGCTCTGGGAGGGAGAGAGGAAACCCGTGCAGCACAAACCTTCTCTGGTTTTTAGGGGGGTTCCTGGATTTCCAAGCCCCCCCTGTGGTGCCAGGTTAAGACTAGTGCCCCAAAGCCCAGGTCACACTGTGACCCTTCGTCCAGGAGCAGAGGAGGGAAGGTTTCCTCGGGGGAAGAGGAATGCTGTGAGTTCTTGATCTGATTAAATCTAGACCGTGGGTTTATAGATCTTGACTGTAAACTTAGAAAATCCGCAATACACGTGCATATCCTAGTGGAGCACATAATGTCTGTGGGATGGCGCCATGGCCAAGGAAGGAGAGAGCGTGAGTGAGTAGAAGCCTGCCTGACACTGAAGACTTGGGACCTTCTGCTTGGATGCAGTATTGAATTAGTTCATCCCGCCAATATGTATCAAGCCCCTGCACATGCTCCATGTCCTGTAAGGTGTGGGAAAGACAATTTTGAGCATTAGCGCAAGTTGCTACCTTTAGGGTTTATATCTAGTCACTGGAGCCCCAGGGAGAGCAGGCAGGCTGAGTAGACACTCTGATACTAATAATTAGGAGGATATGCTCGTTCACGTTAATATAACTTCTTAATTTTCTAGAAATTGAATTATAATTGCCATTGACAATTGGAATCTGTAACCGAAATTCAAAAATAGCAGTGTCATATCTAAATATTTTGTGGGACATTAAAAAATATGGCATTTAAATTTATACATGAGCTAAAAAATGAAGCAGGTCCTGTCATAATTTGACAGGCATAATCACTTATCCTGTAATGCAAATAGTAACCTAATAGCAAGATGCTAATGGCGCCTCGGTGCAGGTGTTGCTGATGAGCTATTGGATCAGGCTGAATCGTATTCTTTTACCTACGCAGAATGTTTGTGCAAAATGCAAATGTGAGCTGTAAGCTGAGATGTGTAAGTGCCACCTAGGCTCAAGGATTGACCTTGAAACAATGAGAATTTTGAGGTGGGTGGGGATCACAGCTCAATTGTAGTGTAGAGAAGCTTCAGGTTTCTGGTTCTCCTGAAGGTTGCAGTTTGCCTTCAAGCAGGAAGTCAAGTTAATTTAGGCTCTGGCCAGGTGACAGGTGAGAAGACAGGTCATTTCTCCATTGTTCTTCCTCCCCATTTCTAGTAGTTGGACCACTCTGGGAGGAATGTAGCAATTACTACTATAATTAGGGGTCACTCATTTGTTTATTCAGCAGATATTTACTGAGTGCCTGCACTCAGCATGTAGTAGGCATGACATAAATATTTATTGAATGAAAAATAGTATCTTGAGTTAAAAAAAGCCTTCCATAAGTAATTTGCAAACTTTGTACTAACCTGTAGTGAGGAAATTATTTCTGTTTGTGTGATTCAAGTACGGAAAAGATAGTCAAATAGTTTACTCCTCAACATTTTTCAGCCTCTTTTCAGTTGGGAGGGAGAAAACACGAGCTCTGGCTAATGAGATAATGAGTCTACTTGTGGGCTGAGCACCTGGAAGCCCAGTGGTCAGGGAGGGAGACTGTGTGTTCTGGAAAATGGAGTGGCGCTGAACGGCGGCAGCAGAAGCTCTTCTGATCCCTGCAGCACATGTCATGAGAGAAAGGAACTCTCATGTGCCAAGAGAATTTGTGAATGTTTCTGAAGTAAAGGGCTTTGTTTTTTAACACCATATTACCTAGTCTGTCCTGACTAATGCAGGCACCATTGTGTGCTTTCTATTCTGAAGGATTTTGTCATTGCTATTGAAGCATTGTTGATTGTAGCTAAAGACTATAGATATTTAAATGACCATTGCTAACAGGTAGCTTAGATGAATTATATGGTGTCCCGTACTTTTGAGTACCAAGCAACATTGAACAGAATGTGTGTGGATAAAGTGAAGGTTCCTGTGGCCAGGATTCTCACCTGGCCCTGGTTGGCTAGCTCACTACACACGTGTGGACAATACGTTGCTATTGACTCTATATAAAGAGCTCCGCCCAGTGCTCTGGGAAGCACGATGGCAAGGCTGCAGGAGAGCAGAGCAGAGGCTGGAGCGGTGGCATCACTGAGGATAGAGACTGAGATGGCCGCCGGTGGGAGAGGGCAGAGGCAGAGGCCGGCTTGCTGCACACAGACTCGCTCTGAGTGGGCGGGATTCTAGTGACTGACCTGTCACAGTGGAAATAAAGGTGAGTGTAAACCCTTCCACCCCAAGAACGTTCTACTGTCATTTCTTTGGTCATGCTGAATCCATAGTGAACTTGCCCGGGGCTGAAACCCATTGGCAAGACAGGTCTTTTTTTCTCGTGGTAAAATACACATCACATAAAACGTAACCATTTTTAAGTGGACGGTTCAGTGGCGTCAGGGATAGCCACCTATCGTGCACCCTCCATGCCCACAGCTGTTCGCATCTTCTCCGATGGGAACCCCGTGCCCGTTAAACAGTGCCTCCCAGTCCCCCTCCCCGAGCCCCTGGCGATGGCAACTGCACTCTGTCTCTCTGAGTCTGACCTCTGCTAGCACCTCATGCTTGTGGAATCACACAGCATTTGCTCTTTTGTGATTGTCTTATTTCACTCACCCCCATGTCTTCAAGGCACATCCGTGGTGTAACCTGTATCAGAATGCCCTTCCTCTTTAAGGCTGAATAATATTCCTGCTGTGTGTGTGTGCAACAGTTCGTTCATCTGTCCACTCGCTGTCATATCATTCATCGAGGTGTGTTGAGGTCGCTGCCGTGAGCAGGGGCACACCACACCTGTTCAGGTCCCTGCTTTCAGGTTTTTGGGTGTGCACTGTACAGTGGGATTGCTGGATCCTGTGTGATTCTATGTTTAATTTTTTAAGGAGCCTCCATACTGTTTGTTGTAGCAGCTTCACCATTTTACCTTCCCACCCGCAGTGTGCAAGGATCCCAGTTCCTCCACATCCTCCCTGACACTTTTTATTTTCTGTCTTCTTGGTGATGGCCATCCTAATGGGTGGAAAGTGGTAACTCAATGTGGTACTGATTTGCATTTCTCTAATGATTTCTCTAGCCTATAAGTCTAAGGGATTTAGAAGTTATAAATGATATTAGGAAGTCTTCCTTGGCTATTTTATAAGCTATGGGATAACTTCATTTTTGTTATTCTCTGAATTATTACTTTGAAGTACTTATAGTTTTACAACTTACCTTGTGTTTTCACCTCCTTCAGATGCTGGGTGATGGCTAGTATTTAAATGATTTTTATTTGCAATTTTGACCAGTGAAGTTTCTCACATTTTTCTTAACATTTGAATGGTAGTGTCATGTAGTGGTTAAAAGTATACTTTCCTGAGCCAGGAAACGATTTGAGTTTATAGCTGGCTCTGCCACTTCCCACCTGTGTGACTTTGGACAAGTTACTTAACCTTTCTGAGTTTCAGTTTCCTTTTCTGTAAAATGGGTATAATATTGGTGCCGTACTCAGAGGGGTGTTGTGAATATTAAGTAGATACATGTAAATCACTTGGAACAATTCCTGGGACACAGTAAATATTTAGTATTAGTTAATATTTTAGCTTAATTAAAATGCCACAAATCATTTGGCCATGGTCCAGCAAATGTTTGCAGGCATTAGGAAAAGATTGACAGTATTATTTAAGTCTGAGGCAAGAGAGTAAAAATTCATTACGGCTTCTGGAGAAGAGTCTATGGCTTTGAATAGAAGGGCTTTCTGGTCTCTGTTAGTCAATAAAAAGTAGTTGAAAGTCACCTTTAGTACTTCTCTTAAAGGTAACTAATCTTTTGACACCATGGGGCCTTGAATCAATGGTCGCCGATCAATATTTTCTATATACAGTTATTGTTTCCTTTCACCTTACTTACTATAGGCTGAAAATCAACGGACTTAGACTGAGAAAATCAATGGTGTCCACTGTGGTTTAGGGAACCCTGAGGGGGAGACATATGCCCTTTTGGAAAGCACATCCAAGGGAGATTGTGTACCTGCTTTCTCAGAGGAATTCTGAAGTAATTCCTGGATGAATTTGTGATCCAGCAGGTTTCTCCCCAGTTGCACAGGACAGAACATCAACTCATCACCTTGCAGTAGCCAGGCCACTTCAAGTGTCCCAGTGAAGACACCAAGATTGTCCCTGTGAGAGTAATTGGCTCTGGGGGGCCTGACTCAGAATTTCAGATTCAGATTTCAGATCCTTTCAAATACTGTGACAACAATATCATCTAGAACTAAATATGTATTTTGGTATTTAAAAATAACAGTAAATCAGAATTCTGGAAATGGTGTCCCAAACACTAAGTGTCATAATGCCACTTTTTGGTTCTCTTCCTTTGTGTCTTTCTGCTTTCTGGGTTTCCAGTTCAGGTTTGTAAATCAATAGTCGTTATAAATTGTGTCGCTGGGTAGTGAAATATGCAGACTCTCGCGAGTGGCCCTGGGAACTTAATGACCTTTTGCTTCTTTGAGGATGTGCTTTCTTACTTTCAAACAACTGCCTTAAAAGTGGGCTTTCGCAACATGGCATGTCTATTAGTTGATGTGTGTATGAAGATGTTAATTTTGTATGTAGCTCTTATCTGTATTACAAAAAAAGCTTGACGACACTTAATTAGTAAACAAGGTTGAGAAACTAAGTCTTCACACCCAAATTGACAACCCCTTTGGAAGCTTATTTGAGTGGGTGCTAAGGGATGGTGTTATTTTATAAATTCATGTAGCAAGCTAAAACATTTTCCAGTGTAATATTGCCTAATATGATCTCAGTCATAAATTTCTGTGCAGTTAAAAATTGTACTTATAAGACGCATTATTCCCAAGTCATAGCCATGTTGGCGTACCTTTAGTTTCCTAAATATTAAGGTGAATTGTGTGAAACTGCTTTATTTTAGGTAAAGAAAGAGTCAAATAGTAGCAATTATGGCTGAATCTATAATTTGTTTCATGAATACTGCTATTTCTGTATTCCTGGTATATTGTCTTCTCCCTATATTTTTGGAAATATTTGTAATAAAAAACATGCATGGTTTATCTCTAGCCATCCCTCCTACCTCGAGTTATAGGAATAGAAACTTAATTAGTAAAAATCAACTGGAATCAGATATTGGGGGGCAGGGCTAGAGGAAGCTGTCTCTGCGTCTCTCTGTCCAGGTCTCTTCAATTCCAGCAATCCAGAATTTTAGGGGTGGCTGTCCGGAGGGTAAGGTTCTGAGACATTCGTGGCTGTCCTTGACATCGTCTTCACCAGTTTTTCTGGTCTGACACACAAGCCCCAGGTCATCCCTTTAGAAAGCCAATATTTGTATTAGTCCTAAGCAGGGCTGACTCATTTGCGGGTCAAGGAACCCCAGTGTCTCACTGTCAGCTCTGAAAGGTTTTATTAAAATAGAATCACATATGGAATTCAGTTATCAAAGATCAGTAAGCTTGGGGCAAGGCTTGAGCTTTTTTAGGAAAGCAAGACTACTTTGGAGTCAATTTCTTTAAATTCCAGTCACTTAAAAATGTTTATTTTAATAACTCAAAAGGGTGCTGTTTCTTTTGTACCATTGAATACATTTTCCCTCTTTCATAGTTCCCTTTGCATTTGTATCACAGACACATATCACTGTGTGTATGGCAGTCATTTAATGGCACTTAAATGCGAAGGGGAACGTTGTAATTAAGGTCGGAGGCTTTATTTTAAAAAACTATGTTATGGTTCAATGAAGTGCATGAATTAAACTGTTACAAGCTGGGTTTTAAACGTCAAATCGCATTTTTGTCTGAGACCCACATCTAGAATATCAGACAAAAATAAAACGATGGTAATAAGCCTCATACCACCGACAATACAGTTCATGTATTCCTTTATATTAGAGAACATTGCATTAAAAAGCGTGTCACAGCCCCTCCGGGTGGAAGCCCTTTACGACGCAGCAGGAATTGTGTCGCCGCCCCCCCACCGGCCGGACAGCAGGTGGCGCTGCGCCTCCCCTTTTGTCGGCCTGTGGCGATGCGGCCCCAATTCGGGCTGCGCGGAGCCCAGGACCGCGAACCGGGCGGCCTGTGCCTGGGGTGGGGCGGGCGGCAGAGCCGCAGCCCTCAAACCCCGCGCATGAGCGCTCCTTGCTGCCCCTCCCCCGGGGGGTGGCCGTTTAGGGTCCGCTGGTGCTCGGGAAGCCGCGCCTGGGCGCCCCGCGAGGCCTGTGGTCACGGAGGCGGCCCGCAACCGCGCAGCCCAGACGCCTTCCGCCCTGGCCGCTCACCGCCTGCGGTTTGCCGTGACGGCGCGGTCTGCTTGTGCAGCCCCAGCCGCCGGCCGTCTGCGCTCTGGCGCTCCGGGCTTGTGACTGTTTTCCTCTGCAGCATGTGTGACTGGAGCTGAATTTGCACTTGACTTTGGCAAACATATATTTAGCTTTATGTCCTTAAATAATTTAATAAAATGCTTTTTGTGGGAAAATGATGACAGTCCAGTAAAATAATCATGTAATTCTCAGCTAGATGAGATCTTACAGATGAACCCAAGTGGTTGACTAATATGGGGAAGAATCGACGCCTAGAAATGTGCACGGCTCGCTCAAATTCACGGAGAGGCAGTGAGAACTCTGACGGGGTTTCGCCTCACAAGCCGCTTCACCTGCTGCTCTACCGCGTTTTCGAGCAGGTTCAGACGGGGAATGTCAGGGCTGATGTGTGCCACGGGCGCGCCGATTGTGATGGGTTTGGGCTGGCCGCGCGTATCCTACCGGGCCCTCCGCAGCGTCCCCCAGCCAGTGGCTCCGGACTCTGCTCCCGTTTCCTGGTGTTCTCACCTATGCTGGGCCGTGGCCCCACTGTCCTGGAGTTTGTCTATTTTGTCTGTTGTCCTTTCTAGACTGTGAGGGTGTTGGGAACAGGCATCTGTCTCATGTTTGTGTGCCCTGTGCCTGGTGTAGCGTCTGCTGCCTCCTAAGAATTCAAAAGGTTGGTTGAATCAATGAATGAACTTTGTGTGGAGATTACCCTGAAGCTGGCAAACGGGGGTATCCTGGGAAGCCCTCCTCGGGCTCTGAGCACATAGACATGCTGGGTTAAGTATAAGAGAAACCCTTAAATGTATAAAACTGAGCTTGGAAGCAAGGAAAGAAATCCTCAAGTGCTGAAAAGCAAGCAAAAGCCCAAATTCAGAGCATGCAGAGTGGGCGCAGAACAGGACAGGTGTAAGTGGCTGGAAATGACAGCTTTTCAACCAGGTGAATATCAAGTGAGATTCACAGACTCCCCAGGAGAAGGAACCATTACTGAGCTACTTTTTATATTCTAACAAAAGACCCTGGCACACAGTTGCACAAGATTGTTGAGCGACCAAGTGCGTGGGAGCCCCTTCTGTTTTGTGTCTCCACACCACACAAGCTGCTCTGGCATTACATGCTTATGAGGTGGCTGGTGTCAGAGCCCATCCATCTGGAGCAAAGGACAGGGCCACCCAAGTCGCTTTAAATAGTTGAGGTCTTAGAGGAGAGGAAAAGATGACCTCAAAGTAACCAACAGGCCGCCTCATACACCAAGCGTCTCAATCCAAACAAGAGTTGCACTGATACCTCAAATATGTGTTTTTATCAATGCTTTGACATGTTATATTTCTCTCATTCATATAGTGGGAAGAAATTTGCAGTCACAAAATAAGGTCTGCAAGAAATGTCATATTTCTTCAAAAGCCAACACAAAACTTGGAAGTGGTCAAGATGTCCTTTAGTAGGTGAGTGGAGAAATAAACCGTGGTCCATCCAGACCATGGAATATTATTCAGCACTAAAAAAAACTGAGCTCTCAAGGCATGAAAAGACATGGGGGAAACTTAAGTGCATGTCACTAAGTGAAAGAAGCCCCTCTGGAAAGGCTGTATATTGTATGCTTCCAACCCTACGACATTCCAGAAAAGGCAAAGCTTTGGAGACAGTAAAAGATCAGGGGTCACCAGGGGCTGTGGGGAGGAGGGATGAATAGATGCAGCACAGTGGACTGTAGGGCATAAAAATCTGTATGATACTATGATGATGGATGTATGTCGATATCCATTTGTCCAAACCCATAGAATGTGCATTACCCAGCATGACCTAATGTAAACTGTGGACTTGGGTCACTGTGATGTGTCACGGTAGCCTCATCAATTGTAACAACTGTATCACTCTGGTGGGGGTTTCTGATGGTGGGGGCTGTGCATGTGTGGGACAAGGGAGATGGGGATCTCTGTGCCTCCCACATAATTCTAATGTGAACTTCAAAGTGCTGTAAAAACTTAAGTCTTGATTTAAGAAACAAACAGGACATCGAAAAAGTTAACTAATCATGATCGTGAGCTCTCGCCTCCCAAGGGGAGCAGGAAACTTACTCACGGTCGTGGCTGCGACTCCTTCCCTGGGGAGTTGGGGAGGCCCACCAGTGTCCTGCTCCCTGGGGAGGACCATCCAGCCTCAGTCCCAGGTGGTCACCGCCCGGGGCTAGTGCCCGGGAGAGGGCCATCTCTGTGGCTTCTGGACCAAGCCCGGACCCGAGAGCCCTGTGCAGCCCTGAAAGTCCCGCTCTCCGGGTGCATCTGCATGAGTCCCCCTCCACCCCTCCTTCCTGGAGCATAAATGCAGAGAGAAAACATTGGATATTGCATCTCACAGTGGCATCCTGCTCCCCCTGCACCCCCACAGCACGGGGACCCCACATCATCCCCTCCCCCTTTCCTGGGATGTGGACCTCCTGAGAAACAACGCTGGGTGGGCTGCGGTTTGCCAAAGCGCGTTCTCGTCTCTGCAGGGCTGGCAGCGTCCCTCGCTAGGGTTTTCCAACCTCTGACACGTGCTGTTTCCTCAGGGTGCATTCCAGATGAGCTAGTTGAGTCCATGTGGGTTTAGGGGTCGTGTTGTCCAAAAACACAAACCTTTCGGTCACAGTGTCGTCTGTAAGCGAGATGCTTTCATTGTGAAGGCGTCTGGGAACAGAGTCACACGGAGGGACTCATGGGGTCCTGTTTCAGACCGTCTGCTCATTTCCTGCTCTGTCTGCACCAGAAAAATGGGTCCTGCTAAAATGATTCCTCCCAGACTTTGTCTTCTCCCTGTGTTCTTGTCTTTTCTTTTTTTCTGCGGAATTGGATTCAAGTTTAATCGGAATATGATGTGGCTAGCCGGAGGACAGAGAACACAAGATTTGAAATCACAAGCTTTGGAGTCGGGTTCCAGGTCTGCCCCTCATATGCTGTGTGATTTCAGCAAGTCACTTAACTTTTCTGTGTCCCTTTTCTCCCTTATAAAGTTGGCTAACAAGGCTGATCTCATGGTGCTCTTTGAAGAGTGAGATCCTGCCTGGAAGTACATTGCGAATGTAAATTGCTTATCAAAATGAGTCGTTAGGGCTGACTGTGACACCTGGACCACAGACCCTGATACCCTGGCACTGCTGTACACTTGACGGCTTGTTAGGCTTTTGTCCCTTTACTCAGGAATATATTAGATTGTGTGACTCTCAGAAACAGATTGTAAGCCCAGGGGGAAGGAGTTTTCTAAAGTAGGAGTTGCTGTTTTGAGTTTCTTGCACTGGTTGGAGACCCTGTTAGGAGTAGGGTTTTAAAGCCTCTTTAAATCCCCCTGGGAGAACAGGCCTCTCCGGGACTGCCCCAGGGGAAGGGGCTTTGCTGAGGGTCCGGGCGCAGGCTCCCAGAGGTACCCCTGAGTGCAGGCTCAGGGCGAGGCTGGTGGAAGGCAGGTGGGGCTGGCAGCTGGCTCTCTTCCGGGGTGGGCTTTGTTTGGTACATGTTTCCAGGGAGTGGTTAAGAGCTAAGATTAGAGGGGCGCCCGGGGGAGACAACATGGACATCTCCCATCCTGGATGTCTGGTCCGGGAGCACCAGGGCCCAGCATCTCGCCTGAGGCTTGGGGCAGGGACTCAGGTTTACGCCCTCGGTGAGCGTCTGCCTGGCCTTGACTTCGGTCTCCCTCAGGGGCCCGGGCGGAGCTCCAGGCTGGCCGTGGTCGGCTGGGTGCCAGGGGTCCTCAGTTCCATCCCATTTCAAACAAACTGTACAGGGGCCAAACTGAATAATGATTTGCACTGGCTAACACAGCACACTGCGGGCTCGCTCGGCATTTCACGTGGGTTATGTCACTGAAGTCACACAACTTTTCCTCGTGGGAGGCCATTAGTGTGCCCATTTTGCACGAGAGGAAGCTGAGATTAGAGGGTAAGTGGCAGATCTGGGCTTGAATTTGGGGTCTGCCTCTGGACCAAGCTGTTACCCGTGATGCTGTTAGCCAGAGACCCCCCGAGGGAGCTTGCTGCCCCAGAGAGACAGCGAGTCATGAGCTGTGCTCTGCCGTGAAGAGCTCTGTGACACAGACACGTCGCCGTCAAGTGGGAGCACAGACAGCGAGTAGGTCCCCTTGCGCAGCAAAGCCGGGCACCTCGCGGTCGTGTGACATCTCACCGCCCACCTTTCCTAGCCGCTGGGCCTCGACCCGGCTTCGCAAGAAGCTGGCTTTCTCTCACTTTCTCCTTCAGCCTCACGCGGGCGTTGATGACGCGTCCCTGTGACTCCCTGCCTCTCTCCTCAAGGGGGGAACTTCTTGGGATGCGGGTGTGATTTCTTCCACTGGGTGCCTGGAAATACCCCGAGCCTGAGGTAACCCCAAAAAACCGAGCAACGGGAGACATGTGTTTCAGGCATTCTGTGTGAAAATATTTTCATACCTTTCACTGTGGATGTCTTTCCAACCAACTGCCAAAGAAACTCAGGGCTGGAAATGTGTTTTAAATGCTTGACTGTTTTCCTTGGCTTGCAAAAATGATGCATTAAAACAATAGGCAAAATAGACACCTGCCACACATAGGGGTCAACTTACAGAATATTTCTTCTGGCAAATGTTTACATAGTTTTTATGTTTTGTTCTGTTGCTTAAAGAGAGGGGTCAGATCAATGGAAGACAACTGGTATTTTAAAGCATGTCACCCAGGGTACTCAGTAAAGAATCATATCCACCCAATCCAGGACCAATCAAATGGGAATTTTTGGGGAGCAGAGTCCAGGAATCTATATTTTAAAAAGATTTCAGGTGAATTAAAAAAAATGCCAATTAAAGTTTGAGAGCCACTGCTTTAAGCTAATTAATTAACCTAGTCATTCAATATCAAACCCTGTGATGTACCATTTACTGCTTGGACTATAAAGCCATGGCCCTTTCAGTTGGAGGACTTACGTTCCAGGTAGTGACCTGCAGGGAGGGCGCATGGGGAAGTTGAGCTGTTTAACCTCTTTGGGAAGTCTGGAGTCTCACGGGGGTTCAGGGCTCTGTAATGTGGCTAGGGTGTCAGTAAGCTCTCTGCAAGAATGCTGGAGGAGAGGTGTTCTGACAGTCAGTTTGTGCCACTTGGGGGAACGTGCTCAAAGTGGGGTCGAAAGTGAATGTTGGAATTGGGAAGGAAGGAGCAGGGCAGCTGGGGAACTCACCAAGGCGCCCGGCCCTCCTGCCAGGCCTGAGCTGGGGCTGGGGGGAGGCGTGTTTGCTCCTGCCTGGCAAGTGTCCCTTAGTTTGGTGCCAGGTGCGTGGGGGGGGGACTTCACAATACCTGAGAGAGCCTTTTGGTGCCAGGTGCGTGGGGGGGGGACTTCACAATACCTTTTGGGGAGATGCTGGCTGGGGGAGGCCCTTTCCCCACTGTGGAGAGAGAGAGATGTGACCGCCATGGCTCTGATGGGAAATCATGGAACGGATTCTGACTTGAGTGTGTCCACAGGCCTCTGTTCAGTTCAATGAGCCGATCAAATTGATCTTCTCCCTGCTTTGACTGGGTGTCCTACTGAATCGCTGAGGTGACTGGTTCAGCATTTTGCAGATAGAGCCACAAACGCCCATGAATCGATGACATCCTGAAAACTAATTTTAGAAATGCTGTTCTTTCCCTTTATCAGGTTCCAACCAATCTAAGAAGGTTGTGTATTTGCTAAGAAACAGGCAAAAATATTTTATTTATTTGGCCTTGAGAATAGTGTGGAGACTGAAGACATGAGATTCATTCTGCTTTACGTTCAGGAGGACAGTAGGCTTTTTTTTCCAGCTGCTGTCACTACCTTTGAATTTTATTCATCACACTATTAATTGAAGGTTGGCACCAAATTGTGAAGGGCCTGCAATGCTAATCAAGACAGTAGCTTTTCCGTAAAGTATCAGTTTTGCCTGAATTGCTAGACACCATTTGCAATTTTCAAAGTCTGTGTAGAAAACAAATATACTCTTCTTTCAAGTAGGATGAGCATGGTGAGAACTCTCCAGTGATATTAGTGCCACTCATACGGCATTAGTGAAATCCCTGTCATTAGGAAATGTTATTTTATATAAAAAAGTTGGTAATAGGATACAAAGATGCTAATATGATTAGGTGATGAGCTGATAATGGGAATTTTTTTCATATCAGTGATTTTCATTCGTCACCAGCAAAGCTGATCTCCCTAATATGATATGATATTATAATAAAACCCAGGCAGAGAGTCAGCAGTGAAATTTATGATGCAAAAGAAAAGTCAATAGCATTATAAATCTTAGAAACTGATTATATTTCAGCTGTCAATGTTCTTGGCTGGAAAATCTCCTTTAATTCCCATGTCTTAGTCCTGTTTACTTTAGTGATACCAAGCAAGGAAATGAAATAGATTTAAATCTTTATCTTAAGGAAAACTTTAATGAGTGACAGTCAATTCCACATGGCCTAGTGGCCACAGATCTGCCACCTTTGCCTGGCTAACCTCCCATCCAATTAAATGCACATTTAAATACAAGCAGGTGGCAGAGTCTGGTCTGCAGAATTTAATTCTATGAGATATAAAACTAGTTTTCTATGATATAATGGTTTTAAGTAGATAAATGGCTGCCTGGAGGTGTGGGACAATCTCTTGAGTATCATCAGTGCATTGCTGGCAGGCTTGTGTCGCTGATTAGAGAAGGTAGGCCCTTCTTTTCTGTGAAAATAGAGCCGGGCCAATGAGGATTTCTGGAAAAGGATCTCCCTGGGTGGGGAAAGGGGCAAAAAGCAATGATTCATTTGAACCACCAATCATCCAACAGCAATCTCTTGAGTTTAAACACAAATATATAAGCAGCTCGCATCAGAGGGAGACTAGATCGCTACCGTGACTGTTGGCATATCAGAGAAATTCTGAGAGAGACCCAGCGGTCCTAGCAAGCTGTTTCTTGTTTGGGGCCCTCACAGAATGTGGAATGAGCCACCAGGACTGTTAAATGGTGGCACTACCCCCTTCTAGCTTATAAATTATGAAAGAATACGCATGTAAAAGTTGCTCTCAACAGTATAATAAATACTGTAAAAAGACGTCAAAGTCTCAGTGTGAGTCTGTGGATAAAATGAGAGTTCCTGTGGCCAGGATTCTCACCTGGCCCTGGTTGATTAGCTCACTGCACACCTGTGGGCAATACATGCCTGTTGACTCTATATAAAGAGCCCCGCCCAGTGCTCTGGGTGACACGGTGGCATGGCTGCAAGGCTGCAGGAGAGCAGAGCAGAGGCTGGAGTGGGGGCAGCGCCGAGGACAGAGGCCCAGAGGACGGCTGTGCAGAGGAGGCCAGAGGCAGAGACCGGCTTGCTGCATGCAGACTCGCTCTGAGTGAACGGGATTTTAGTGACTGACCTGCCACCTGGAAATAAAGTTGGGGATAACCCTTTCACCCCAACAACAGTTTTGCTGTCAATTTCTTTGGTCACACTGAATCCATAGCGAACTTGCCCGGGGCTGAAACCCATTGGCAAGACAGAGCCTAATTTCAGTAACTAGCGCATTGTCTATAAATCCATTGTTCAACATTATTAACGTAGCCCCACACATGAGAGTGTGGTATGTGGGTAGCTTGGTGAATTTGTAGGTATCGCCCAAGAAGTGGGAGAAACAGCATCGCCAAGGAGGCCTTGGGTACTGGGGTCCTGATCCGTGAAAGGCCTATGGCAGCATGGAATGCAGAGGCAGGCAGGCAGATGCAAACACGAGTCTAAAGAAGCTTTACAGGGATGCCCAGGGAGCATTTCCCCCATAACATGTTAGAGCATGCCACCCAAAGAGAGGTCCTGG